>JAGSMT010000007.1:0-600000 GCA_029286875.1 Lamproptera curius
AGAAATTTTTGAATCTTGATCAAAAAGTCCAAAGTACATGTTGATAATTTACCCCAGAACAAAGTATTGAACGGTCAATCATTCCGTTACATGGGCTTGCGGGCCTATTTTAAATACGAAAGCTCTAATCAAACAAATCGGCATGTTTGAGTAGACAGTGTACCGCGTAAACGCAATTGTATATCCTGGGATGTCCATTTATGATCGTTATATCGGGGGAATTTTTAACAACAGATATGAATCTTGATCAAAAAAGTCGAGAAGTACATGTTGATAATTTCCGAAAAGAACACAAGTATTGAACCGTCAATGCATTTTAGTTAAATGGCTTTTACGAAGCGCTATTTAATATCAGAAATAACTCTAATCAAACAAATCAGCATGTTTGAGTAGACGGTGTACCGCGTAAACGCAGTTTTCAAAATCTTGGGGTGTCCACTTATGAACGATTATATCGACGATTTATTTAAACAACAGATATGAATCTTGATCAAAAGAAATCGGAAGTATGGGTTGATAATTTCACCAAAAACTCAGTATTGAACTCATGGCATAGAGTTATATGGGCTTATACGAGGTGCTATATTTAATAGCAGAAATGACTCGTGAACGAAACAAATCAGCATGTTTGAGTAGACAGTGTGCCGCGATAACGCAGTTTAAAATCCTGGGATGTCCATTTATGATCGATTGTATCGAGGGATATATTTAAACAAAGATATGAATCTTGTCAAAATAAATCGCTAAGTACAGGTTGATAATTTACTAAAGAACACAACATTGAACCGTCAATGCAAACCGTTTTGGAGCTTATCGAAGCGCTTTTTAAAATAACAAAAAGACTCGTAATCGAAACAAATCAGCAGGTTGAGTGAAGAGTACCGCGAACCAATTATTAAAATCCTGGATGTCCATTTATGATCGATTATATCGAGAGATATATTTAAACAAAATTGAATCATTATAAAAAAGGCAAGTACAGATTGTAATTTACCATAAGAACACAAGTATTGAATAATCATATCGTTATATGGGCTTATACAGGCGCTATATTTAAATAGCGAAATGAGTCGTAATCAAAACAAATCAGCATTTTGAGTAGACGTGAACCGCGATAACACAATAGTTAAAATCCTGGGATGACCATTTATGATCGATTATATCGAAGGATATATTTAAACAACAGAAATAATCTTGATCAAAAAAATCAAAAGCAGGTTGATAATTTCCGAAAGAACACAAGCATTGAACGTCAAAACACAGTTATATAAACATACGGGGTTATATTTAAATAGCAGAAATGACTCTAATAAAAACAAATGGCATGTTTGGTGAAGGTGCATAACAGTGTTTTTAAATTCTGGGATGTCCATTTAGAACGATTATATCAGGGATATATTTAAAAACAGAATGAATCTTGATCAAAAAAGTCTGCAAGTACATGTTGATATTATATCAAAAACAAGTATTGAACCTCAATGCAACCTTGTGAAGCATAAAAACCTTTGTTAAAATAGCAAAAAAGACTCGTAATCGAAACAAATCGGCATGGTTGAGTGACAATAAACCCAATAACCAATTATTAAAATCCTGGAATGCCAAATATGGCGACTATATCGAGGGGATGTCTTTAAAAAACAATATGAATCTTATCAATACGCGCAAATAAGTTGTATTCCCAATAACACAAGTATTGAACGGTCGACTTAAGAATATGGGCTTATACGGGCTTATATTTAAATACAGAAATGCTCTATCGAAAAAATCGGCATGTTTGGAGTGACAGTGTCCGCGATAACGGTGTTTTTAAATTCAGGATGTCCATTTTGAACTATATCGAGGAATATTTCAAAACAGATATGAATCTTGATCAAAAGAAGTCTGCAAGTACATTTGATAATTTACCCAAGAACACAAGTATTGAACCGTCGATACCGTTATTGGGCTTATGGGCGCTATTTAAATAGCAAGAAATGACTCGTAATCTAAACAAATCACATTTTGGTGAACGTGTACCGCGACAACTGTTTTAAAATCTTGGGATGTCCACTTTGAACCGATTATATCGGGGATATATTTAAACAACAGAATAATCTTGATAAAAAATCAAGTACATGTTGATAATTTACCGGGAACAAGTAATGAACCGTCAATCATACCGTTTAGGGTTCGGGCCTATATTAAAATACGAAAACGACTTCGAAAAAAATCCATTTTGGTGAAAATTCTGGAAATTAATTAAAATCCTGGGATGTCCATTTTGAACGTTTATATCGAATATATTGAACCAACAGATATGAATCTTGATCAAAAAAATCCGCAAGATAGGTTGATAATTTCCCAAGAACACAAGTATTGAACCGTAATCATACCGTTGTGGGCATCGGGCCTTTATTTTAATCAGAAATGACTCGTAATCTAAACAAATCGGCTGTTTGGTGACGTGTACCGCACAACCTGTTTTAAAATCTTGGGATGTCCACTTATGAACGATTATATCGGGATATATTTAAAAACAGATAGAATCTTGATCAAAAAAGTCGCAATTTTGTTTTGGAAAAATTTAACCAAATTTCTTGACATATGGAGGCTATATTTAAAATAGCAGTGACTCGTAATCTAAACAAATCCTGTTTGGTGGGTACCGCGACAACGCTGTTTTAAAATCTTGGGATGTCCATTATGAACGTTTATCGGGATATATTTAAAAACAGATATGAATCTTGATCAAAAAAGTCAGCAAAAGTACATGGTTGATAATTTTTGAAAAGAAAACACGTATTGAACCGACAATCATACATTCAATATGGGCATATGGGGCTATATTTAAATGAAAATGACTCTAATTCTAAACAAATCGGCATGTTTGAGTAAGACGTGTCCAGAAACCTGTTTTTTAAAATCTTGGGGTGTCCCAACTTAATTAACGATTATATCGAGGGATATATTTAAACAACAGATTTGAATCTTGATCAAAAAGAAGTCAGCAGTACATGTTGATAATTTACCGCAAAGAACACAAGTATTGAACGGTCAATCTTTCCGTTACATGGGCTTGTCGGGCCTATATTTAAATAGCAGAAATGACTCGTAATCGAAACAAATCGGCATGTTTGAGTAGACAGTGTACCGCGTAAACGCAATTATGTATATCCTGGGATGTCCATTTTATGATCGATTATCGGGGATATTTTTAACAACGATATGAATCTTGATCAAAAGAAGTCGAGAAGTACATGTTGATAATTTACCGAAGAACACAAGTATTGAACCGTCAATGCATTTAGTTAAATGGGCTTTACGAAGCGCTATTTAATTATCAGAAATAACCTCGTAATCAGAAACAAATCGGCATGTTTGGTGAACGTGTACCGCGTAAACGCAGTTTCAAAATCTTGGGTGTCCACTTATGAACGTTATATCGAACGATTTATTTAAACAACAGATATGAATCTTGATCAAAAAGAAATCGGAATATAGGTTGATAATTTACCAAAAAACTCAATATTGAACCGCAAATGGCATGAGTTATATGAAGCATACAGTGCTATATTTTAATAGCGAAATGATCGTGAACAGAAACAAATCGGCATGTTTGAGTGAAGTGTGCCGCGATAACGATTTTAAAATCTGGGATGTCCATTTATGATCGATTGTATCGAGGGATATATTTAAACAACAGATATGAATCTTGATCAAAATAAATCCAGGAGTACGGTTGATAATTTACTAAAAAGAACACAAGCATTGAACCGTCAATGCAAACCGTTAATATGGGCTTATACGAAGCGCTTTGTTAAAATAGCAAAAGACTCGTAATCCAAACAAATCGGCATGGTTGAGTAGACAATAAACCACAATAACGCAATTATTAAAATCCTGGAATGTCCAATATGAGCGACTCTATCGAGGATGTCTTTAAAAACAGATATGAATCTTGATCAAACAAAGGCAAGTATAATTGATAAATTACAATAACCAAGTATTGAACGGTCAAGGCTTACAGATATATAACTTGGGGTTATATTTAAATAAAGAAAACCTTAATCGAAACAAATCGCATGTTTGGTGACAAAACCCGATAACGCAGTTTTAAAATCCTGGGATGTCCATTTTGAACGATTACATCGAGGAATATATTTAACAAACAGAATGGTCTTGATCAAAAAAACGGGAAGTTAGGTTGATAATTTACCAAAGAACAAAGTAATGAACCGTCAATGCATTCCTTATTGGGCTTTACAGGCGCTATAAAATAGCAAAATGACTCGTAATCAAACAAATTGCTTTTGAATGGACGTAACCGCGATAACGCAATTATTAAAACTAGTGTCCTTTATGAACGATCTATGGAGATGGTTTAAAAACAGATATGAATCTTGATAAAACAAACGTCAATACAAGTTGATTTTTACCGCAAAACTCAAGTAAAACCGCGGATAGAATATGGGCATACGGGTGCTATATTTTTACGAAAACTCGTAACGAAACAAATCGGCGTTTGAGAGACGGGTCCCGATAAGCAGTTTTAAAATCCTGGGAGTCCATTTATGATCATTTTCGGGGATATATTTAAAAAAGATGAATCTTGATCAAAATAAATCCTTTAAACAGGTTGATAATTTACTAAAAGAACAAAGATGAACCTAAACAAACCGTTTATGGGCTTATACAAGGCTTTTTAAAATACAAAAAGACTGTAATGAAACAAATCGCATGGTTAAGTAGACAAAAACCCAATAACCAAAAAAACCGGTGTCCAAATGGGATATACGAGGGATGTCTTTAAAAAACAGATATGAATCTTGATCAATACAAAGCGGCAAGTATAAGTTGATAAATTACCGCAATAACACAAGTATTGAACGGTCCAGCTTACAGATATATGGGCTTATACGGGGCGTTATATTTAAATAGCAGAAACGACTCGTGATCGAAACAAATCGGCATGTTTGAGTAGACAGTGTACCGCGATAACGCAGTGTTTTAAATTCTGTGATGTCCATTTATGAACGATTATATCGAGGGAAATATTTAAACAACAGATATGAATCTTGATCAAAAGAAGTCTGCAAGTACATGTTGATAATTTACCGCAAGAACACAAGTATTGAACCGTCAATGCATACCGTTATATGGGCTTATACGGAGCGTTATATTTAAATAGCAGAAATGACTCGTAATCGAAACAAATCGGCATGTTTGAGTAGACAGTGAACCGCGATAACACAATAGTTAAAATCCTGGGATGTCCATTTTGAGTCGTTTATATCGGAAAAATATTTAAACAACAGATATGAATCTTGATCAAATAAATCGGCAAGTACAGGTTGATAATTTACCGAAGAAAAACACAAGCAATGAACAGCCACTGCATACAGTTATATGGAGCATACGGGCGCTATATTTAAATAGCAGAAACGACTCGTAATCAAATCAAATCGGCATTTTGAGTAGACAGTGTACCCGACAACGCAGTGTTTTAAATCCTGGATGTTCATTTATGAACGATTATATCAAGGATATATTTAAACAAAGATATGAATCTTGATCAAAAATCAGCAAGTATAGATTGATAATTTACCGCAAGAAAACAAGTAATGAACCTTCAATGCATTCCGTTATAGGGGCTTATACGAGGACTATATTTAAATAGCAGAAATGACTCGTAATCAGAAACAAATCAGCATGTTTGAGTAGACAGAGTACCGCGTAAACACAATTATTAAAATCCTGGGATGTCCATTTATGATCGATTATATCGAGAATATTTAAACAACAGATTGAATCTTGAACAAAAAATGGCAAAGTAATGTTGATAATTTTCGAAAGAACACAAGTATTGAATCAATGCAACCGTTGTGGCTTATCGGGCGCTATATTTAAATAAAAAGAAACGACTCGTAATGAAACAAATCGGCATGTTTGGTAGACAGTGTCCGCGATAACCAGTTTTAAAATCCCTGGATGTCCCATTTTATGATTGATTATATCGAGGAATATTTTAAACAACGATGAATCTTGATCAAAAGTTGGCAAATACAGGTTGATTATTTACCCAATAACACAAGTATTGAACCGTCAATCACCGTTTATGGGCTTATAAGGGGCTATTTTAAATGCAAAATGACTCTAATCGATACAAATCCAATGTTTAAAGGAAGCAATGAACCCGATAACACAATAGTTAAAATCCTGGGATGTCCATTTAGTCATTATATGGGGATATTTTAAACAACAAAGGGAATCTTGATCAAAACTCGGCAAGTACAGGTTGATAATTTCCGAAAAGAACACAACATTGAACGGTCCAGGCCGTTAATGGGCTTTGGGGCGTTATATTTAAATACGAAATGACTCTAATCAAACAAATCCATGTTTGGTGACAGTGTCCGCGATAGCCATGTTTTAAATTCTGGGATGTCCATTTTGAACGATTATATCGAGATATTTTAAACAACAATATGAATCGTCAAAAGAAGTCTCAAGTACATGTTGATAATTTACCGAAAGAACACACTATTGAACCCAAACAACAGTCATTGGAAACATACGGGCGCTATATTTAAATAAAAAAACGACTCTTAATCAAAACAAACCAGCATGTTTGAGTAGACGTGTACCCGATAACCATTAAAAACCTAGTCCATTTATGAACGATTAAATCGGGATTTTAAACAACAGAAATTAATCTATTAAAACTAAACGCAAGTACAGGTTGATAATTTCCCAATAAACAATGATTGAACATCAACCAAAATGTTTATACCTATTACGGGCCTATAATTAAATGAGAAATGACTCTAATCAAACCAAACCTGTTTAAAAAGACGGTACCCTTGTCAATTTTAAAATCCTGATGTCCTTTACGAACGATTATATCGAGATATATTTAAACAAGAAATGATCTTGATCGAAACAAATTGGAAAGTCAGGTTGATAATTTACCGCAAAAACTGATTGAACGATCAACGCAAAATGTTTATAAACAATACGGAGCACTTAATTTAACAGCGAAATGACTCTTTCGAAAAATGGCATGTTTGGTAACAGGTATCGCGATATAGCAATTATTAAAAACCTGGGATGTCCATTTACGAACATTATATCGAGATATATTTAAACACAGAAAAATTTTTTCGAAACAATTGCAAGTAGGGATTTTACCCAATAACACAATGATTGAACGTAACAAAAATGTTATTGGGCCAACGGAGCTTATAATTATATAACTAATATGTAATCAAAAAAAATCAGCATGTTTGGTAACGTTTACCGCGTAAACGCAATTTTAAAGACCAAATGTCCCCCATAAACGATTATATCAAGGGATATTTAAAAATGAAATGATCTTGATCAAAACAAATCAGAAATACAAGTTGATAATTTACCGCCATGGTATTGAACGGTCAAGGCATAATTATATTTACTTATACGGGCGCTTATTCAAACACAGAAATACCTCGTAATTGAAACTTACGGCATGTTTAAGTTGAGGTTGTACTGCGATAATCAATTCTAAAATCCAGGGATTCTATTTTGCGTTATATCGGGGATAATTTAAACAACAGAAATTAATCTTGTCAAAACAAAACGGCAAATACAGGTTGATTTTTACCGCAAGGCAAAGTATTGAACGGTAATGCAACCGTTATATGGGCTAATACGGGCGCTATATTTTAAAAGCAAAATAACTCTAATAAACAAATCGGCATGTTAATGAACAGGTAAAATGCCAATTATTAAAATCTGGGATTCCTTTTGGAACGATTTATCGGGGATATATTTAAACAACAGATATGGTCTTGATTAAAAAATCGGAATACAAGTTGATTAATTTTCCAAAATAACCGTATGGAACGTCAAAGGTTTAATTATATGGGGTTTATGGAGGGCTATATTTAAATAGCAGATATGACTCTAATCAAAAACAAATCGCTGTTTAAGTGACTGTCACCGTAAAACCAATTATTAAAAATCCGGGGTGTCCATTTTGCCGGTTTATATCGAGGATATCTTTAAACAACAGAATGAATCTTGATCAAAACAAATCAGCGTACAAGTTGATAAATTTAACCAATAACCGGTATTGAACGGTCAAGGCATACAGTTTATGGGTTTCCACGGAGCGGTATTAAAAGCAAAAGACTCGTAATCGAAACAAATCGCAAGTTTGGGGTTGACGGTATCCGCAATAAGGCAATTTTTTCCTGGGATGAGTTTATCATGATTATATTAGGTGACAATTATTCAACGAAATGAATCTTGATCAATAGAAATCGGCATGTACAAGTAATGTTTAACCAAAATCAAAATTAAACGGTGAAAGGCATACAGTGGCTTTTATCGGCTCTTATTTTAACACCAGAAATTATTCTGATCGAAAAATCAGCATGTTTGATTTGTAATTACCGTCACAATTATTTAAATCCTGAGATTTTTTAAATTTCCCTTATCAGGTGATTTTATCAAACCGGAATTGAACGATTGTTTATTAGAAAAACATAACCAAACACAAGGACGAATTTAAATACCAAGAGATAGATTTGAAGGTTTGATTGCAAGTTGATGTTTGCGTATCAAAGCTGCGTGAGCGCGGACGACGTGGAGTGCGCGTCGAAGTTTGCTGCATACCAACTTGAGACGGCCGGCGTCACTGTTGCCAACTTTATTTTTATCAATTCACCAAATAAGGCCGTGTTAACCACCAGCAATCCACTAGAAATTACAGTGCGACACAACATATTACTTATTCATGAGCGACAACCATCTGCGATACTTGTGAAATGTCGCATGCTTAAGCGTAGTGTTATAGAGCTGCAATCTCGCTTTAATAAAATTACTAGGTTCTTCAATTCGCCCGTTGAAACGCGGTAGGGCGTTCAACTCGCGGTGTGGTGAAGGAAAGCGGGAAAATATTAGATTTTAAATTTAAAAAAGAGTAGGAATAATTAAAAATAATAAAATACAGTACTTAGACTTTGATTTGCTATGACAATAATATACTGTACTGTAATTGTCATTTCATTATTAAAAAGTTCGATTAAATCATTATTTGAATAATACAGAATATGCATGACTTTTAATTCTTTCATGACTACTAATCATACAATGTAGTAGTAAATATTTATATGTTGCAGTTCTAGCCCTCTCTCACTCTCTATGTCTAAGCAAAATTTCAATTAAGTGAGCACCACTCTAGTTTTGTATTGAAGTAATTCTGTGGTTGAAATGTTCATACTTTGCTCAGATATTGACCAACTCCAAAATATTGACTAGGACTAATGTTATAAAGTGTATCAGTAAATTCTGCAAAGTTTCATGTCAAATGGTAAAAAAACACAGCAAATATGTATATTGCTTTGATAGTATACATAGAGTACTTAAGTAAATTAAGTGAGTAAGTATTCTTTATTGTGCACCACAGAGTCTTAACGTAAACATATGTAAGAAAAACAATATAGGTAACAACAACAGGCAGTCTTATCGCTAAAAACGATCTCTTCCAGACAACCTCAGGGTAGCAGACACATAATAAAATATTTATAGAAAATATTTGTATATTAGTAGTTAATGATTGTTATCAACTATGTATTTAACATCACTCTAATTGTCAAGATGTCAAATAATAGCATTAGTTAATGTAATGTTAATGGACCAGCAATTTAATTCATGTAGCCACCATAAGTTTACTGCATGTTTATTATTGTTCACAGGTACAGGACACTTATATAAGTTGTGGTTACCTATAACTAGATATGCATAAATCATGATTGTTATATAGATTTAAGAGCATGTAAGATGTATTGGTAATCCTAATTGTATTCTAGATGTATTGGTAATCGAAAATTAATGAAATTAAGGGGTTTCATTGTGAATGATGGTGGCACGCTCATTTAATACAAACAACAGGTTATTATCATGACATTAAATATTTAGCTTAAACTAAAAATGATCATCATCAGAAGAGTCTGTTTCATCTGCTTGTTCAGTTTGGGAAGAACAGATTTCTTTAGTTCCAATTTTTTGTATTACAGTATTTGGTAATGCGTAGTTATTGCAGCATTTGCCTTCACGTGCTAAGCCTGCACGAACAGTGACAATTGAAAAAGGAGATCAAACTTCATTCGGTTTCTCTGTTTAGTCTTGACAACGTTCATCATGCTAAACAATCGTTCTACATCAGCGTTAGAGTGCGGTAAAACTAATAAAGATACCGCAAATGTCGCCAAATCTTGAAATCTATTTTCTCCTGCTATATCTTCGAATTTCAATACCTCGTACCAAAATTCCTTTGTATTTTTTATATTTTTCCAACTGAGTAGATGTATTTGACGCCACTGCTCGTCAATCTTCGCAATATCTTCTTGTTTTTGTTAAAATGCAACATCAATTCAGTAATCGGTTCTTTGTTATGAGATAGTGCGTGTTCTACGCTGATTGTTTGAATACTTTTCATGAGTTTCAAGTTTTCGGGCAATCTGTTTTTCAATTCTTGAATCAAAGATGCAATAAACTGGATGCACCTATTGCGGATTATTTCTTCTTGATTTGGCGGAAGTCCTTTATCTTTCATTGTTTGCAAGTGAGTTTCAAATATGTACCCCAAATAGCTTTTATTATCTATAAAATCTTGAATATTTTGCATAAAAATATCTACCTTCTGGGTAGGCAATATCATCTTGTCAACAAGTGTATCAATTAAATTAGTCAGTTCGTCATACAGTTTAGAATGATCTGCGTCTTTCGATTCAAATAATTTATTAACCCTGTTAACATTAGTGAGAATTGGATATATAAACGAAGTGTATGCATAATTCACATCATCAGAGTACATTTCATGCAGCAATTCGGCTGTGTAGCATCTTTCATTTAATTTTGCCATATTAAAATGTGTTTTCAGTTCCAGCCATTGTGTGTATATCCGTGCAACTGCGGACTCTACAGATAGCCACCTAGTTTGCAAGACTGAACAATTTTTAAAGGGTCATGACCATCGTTTATTAGTTTGTATAGTTCTTTTGTTTGATGAAGAACGGCTGAACCAATCATATGTTTCTTTAATAATGAATTCGAGATTCCTGGGTAAGAACTCCTTTGTTGTTGCGGAGACCGCTAATTGTAAGGAATGACAAATGCAGCGCACCAAAACTAGACTCGGTAGTTCTCTTTTCAGTTTGGCATACACACCGTTATTAACTCCAACCATGACTGCAGCATTGTCAGTTCCAATGCCCATTAAATGTTTTAGGGGTATACCGAATCGTGTGAGTGATGCTTTTATGGCGGCAACAATGCCGTCTGCATCACACTCGTAGAGCATTGGGATATCTAAATATGTAGATATAATTTTTTTGTGAGTGCAGCTGTAATAAATAATAACAATTCCCAAATATTTATGAACTGCGATATCGGTTGATTCGTCAATCAATAAACTATAGGATTGATCTTTCAAATCTTCTATTAAATTTTGTGAAAAATGAGGTGCTAGAACGTTTTTAATATTTTGGGTACATTTAGACCTATGCAGGTAAATTTTGTCATCCTCCTTGTGCGTGTGATTAATCACGTCTCCCAAATGATCCACTACACGAATGCTAGTATGTGCCGCTGTATATAATGCTAGCCTGGCTTCTTCTTTTTTTCCCCATGCTTTCAACTTTGAAAGCCAATTTTGGTTGTTTAGTTACAATCCGTGAAAGAAAAAGATCTTACATAAATCAAATGTAATAGAAAAGGTGTTACTTTATTAAATAATATTCGCCCGCAAAGGTCTTTCCTGTACACACTTAACATAAAGCTGAATTCGTATAAAATTTACGTACCTTTGAATTATGCAGGTGCTTTTTAGATAATCCATGATTTTTAAATCTCCAAAATGATTTCTTAATAATGTACCACATAATTTACACTTAACTACTGGACCGGCAGTGCTTTCCACTACTTGCAACCAGTCCTTCAGTTCTGGTACACGTAACCAAGAATCACGAAACTTTTGGGTGTACTGTGGCTTAGGCATAATTAATTAAATACCTACTATGAAATCAGTTTTCATAGTAGGTATTTAATTCAACCGGAGGTCGTGGGTTCGAATCCTGCGGGGACGCAACAAATTTTCATTGTTGTTTCCTAGTTGGTTAGGGCAATTTGGGCCGATCACCCAATTGTCTGAAAAGTAAGATGATCCATGCGTCGGATGGGCATGTAAAAAAGTCGGTCCACCCACCAACCCGCATTGGACCAGCGTGGTGGGATACGGTCCAAACCCCCTAATGGATAGGGGTGTATTAGGGGAGGCCTATGTCCAGCAGTGGACTAACAAAGGCATGTGATGAAATCAGTTTTCATTCAAGTAAGATTAAGATGTACGTATCCTCTATCATAACAATAGCAAACTGTACTGTACTGTTTGTTTAGTTTACTTTACTCACTGAACTGAACTGATCAACTGATCTGACTGAGTATGTTTTTAAATAAAATAACCAATAGGAGGTACGTTTCGTGAACCAAATCAAACTTAACTTAACCCAAAGACCGTACAAATAACGTTCATAATCGTTTATTCAAGAAGTTTGTAGACAATAATCAGGGAATCCCCGACGCGACATATTTGATTTGAGCAATGTTGCCTACATCCTAAACTTAAACCATGTTTGAAGTTCCGGGCCTAAATGCTCATTTTTAACTGAAACGTATACAGAGCATTTTATGAATCACACTAGCGGTTAAATTACGTAAATTACCACTAACTGGAACAATCTAATCCACTATAAAATCCACTAGCCACTAAAACCAAAAAAATCTCGCTTTAAGGCATGCCTAAACCACCAGATCTAGTGGAAAATCCACTAAGTTGGCAACACTGGCCGGCGTGCACGTTGCAGTACGATCCTGTTTGTTTCGTATTATCTAATAGGACTGATAGTGTACACGATATGCACGACGACTGCCCTACGACTCAATTTAAATAAATAAGTATTTTTATACAATATTATAACAAAAATAAATTTACATAAATTATTACAAGTATTTTACAAAACTTTTAAATATAACGGTAACACCACACAGTTCTTTTATAGGACCACCAACAGAATAACATATTGTTTTGTTTTAAATGGTAACAATGTGACGATAGTAAGAAATAACATGATTCCACTTATAGGTAGTTACAGCGTGGATGTATAGACATATGGTACGATAACTTCATAATTATTACAAAAACTTGCAAGGTAGTAAAAAGAGTAGAACAAATTATATATGTAAAGCAATTTAAGCAATAAAAAGTAGAAAATTATTATTTGTTAGTTAGTAATAATTTAAGTATTTTAGCTTTAAAGTTTTTAAATTATCGTTAAATATATCAATGGTGTCTTTATTTACAAATTCATTATACAGTCTACAAATTCTGGGTATTAGCGAATGAAAGCCAAGATTGCTTCTGTATAATTTGTGAGCCAATAAGGGACTAGGAAAACGTGGTAAACGACACGGAACTTTAATTAGTATTTGTGACAATAACTCCGAGTTGTCAATAGATCCATTCATAAGATTGTAAAGAAAAATTAGATCATGTAGTTTACGTCGGTCCGATAGTCAGTTTAGTTTCAATTTAACTAAGCGAGTAGAATAAGATTCTAAGTCATTATTCTTAAGACAGTGTATAGTGAATCTTCTTTGTATGCTTTCTATACGGTCTTTATATATTTGGTAGTTTGGGTTCCATATAACCGTGCCGTATTCCATTTTGCTTCTTACCAAAGAAATAAAGAGTAATTTTTTCGTTTGGGATTTTTTTAATGTTTTGAGTTTCTGTACAAAAATCCAAGCATTTTGCGTGCAGACCTACAAATGTTGTCAATGTGAATGTTAAATTTTAATTTTGTATCTATTGTAATTCCCAAATCGCGAATAAAGTCTACCTTTTGAAGCGGGACATTGTTAAGAGAGTGTTGGGTTTCTAAGACTGCACGTTTTCGTGAAAAGGTAATGAATGAACATTTGGATGCGTTTAGATCCATACCGTTTAATTTGCTCCAATCAGCAATTCTTTCCAAATCATCTTGTAGTTGTTGCGCATCTAGAACGTTTGTAATGGGTTTTGCGAGTTTGAGATCATCTGCGAATATAAAACATTTGGAGTTCTGTACACATTTTGTGACGTCGTTTATAAAAATATTAAATAGTAAGGGTCCCAAGACAAATCCTTCTGGTATTCCCGATGGGCACCCGTATTTAAAAGAAAAGTGGACTTTAATCGCATATAATTGTAATATAAATATGAAGATCTGTCTTTCAGATACGAAGCCAGCCATTCCAACAATGGTCCTCCAATTCAAATATTTTAAAAGTTTGACTATTAATAGCTTATGGTTGACCCGGTCGAACGCTTTTGAGAAATCGGTGTAGATAGCATCAACTTGCTGCCGTGAGTCGACGTAAGGTGTTATGTAGCTCATAAAACTGAGAGGTTTGTGACGGTAGATCTGGACACTACAAAGCCGTGCTGGGAACCTGATATAGCATGGCCGATGTGGCGTGATAAAATAGGAGCGATTAAGGACTCGAGAACCTTCGAGAAAACGGTTAATATAGAGATTGGTCTATAGTTGATGATGTTAGCACGATTACCTTTTTTGTGCACAGGCACGATCCTTGCGAGTTTCCAAAGATCTGGAAAAACCCCGGTTTTAAGGGATGCATTAAAGATAATACATATAGGTATCGACAACTCATCTGCGCACATCTTTATAAACAAAGGGGGGAGGTCATCGGATCCAGAGCTCTTGATTACGTCAATTCTTTTTAGTTTTTTAATTACATCTTTGACTGTGATGTTAACTAAGCAAAGATTGCTTTCAGTGTGATGTTTTAAGGGAATAAAATCAGTAACTAAATAATTTTCTTCATATACAGATGCACAAAACTCAGCAAAGAGATTACATACTCCTGTCCCATTGGTGGCCACCCTTTCAACATTTAAGCTGGGTAGGAGTTTGATGGCTTTCTACTATTCTTAAGATGTGTCCAAAAGTGTTTGGGATTTTTTTGTAAATTACTTTCAATAGATTCAATATAATTATTATAACACGATTTTATTAAATTGTTACAGCAAATTCTTAAGGATTCAAATCTAAGTATAGTCCGGTCAATTTAGACCAAAAAATGAGAGTGAAGTTACATAAAGTCCCATCAAGCTGAATTTTTGTGAAGTTGTTCAAAACATAATTATAAACAATGTCTGGAAGTTCCCCATCATTCCCCTGTAAGGAAAAAATTTAATTCAAGGTCAAAGGTTAAAAAAAATGAGTTTTTCGCGATTTTCAGCAAAACGGAAAGTTTTATCATAAAAGTACCTCAGACAAAAATTGTAGATCATAAAATTATCTATAAAAAATGTATCAATACTTTTTTCTTACGAGCCACCGTTTCTGAGATATAACGATTCTAAAAGTTATAAAAGTTGTTATCGTCATAATATGCATGAGTACGCCACGTATATACATCTAGAGTTGTAAAATTTTATAATATATATATATATATATTTAATGTTTAAATATTTTTCTATCGGTCATTATAACTTATACTTACAATATAAAATATACATAAGTTCATGAAGAAAAAGTACCTATTGACCCTGTATTATTGTTCCAACGCATGAGTATTACTGCAGCATTTCAAGATGAAATTGAAAAATATTTTGAATATGAATTAGCTCCCTACCCTTTATCGTTATTTGATGACATCGGGATGCGTAAAACACAGAAATCTACCATTTACGATTGTTTTGAAAAAGTTAATATTGATATTAACAACACTAATGCGACATACATCATTGACGGAGGATTCTTACTACACCGCGTTGTGTGGGATAGCGGAGAAACATTCAACGTTATCTTAGATAAATACGTTCAATATGTACGTACACTGTTTGTTCCAGAGTTACTGTCGTATTTGATGGCTATGATGATTGCAAGAGAAATATCAAAGCTGCAGAACAACGTCGTCCAACTTTAGCAACATCTTCATCTTCTGACATTTTATTTGATGAACTTATGACAGTCCCAACCAGTCAACAGAAATTTCTTACTAATACCCACAACAAGTTTCGGTTCATTTCAATGTTGAAAGAAAAGCTTACGGCTGAAAAAAGTATTTATACATTTTTATAGATAATTTTATGATCTACAATTTTCGTCTGAGGTACTTTTATGATAAAACTTACTGTTTTGCTGAAAATCGCGAAAAATTATTTTTTGACCTTGACCTTAAATTAATTTTTTCCTTACAGGGGAATGATGGGGAACTTCCAGACATTGTTTATAATTATGTTTTGAACAACTTCACAAAAATTCAGCTTGATCATATGTATCTTCGAATGTCTAAATTGACCGGATTAGTACATC
The DNA here is from genome assembly GCA_029286875.1 of Lamproptera curius. Lineage (NCBI taxonomy): Eukaryota > Metazoa > Arthropoda > Insecta > Lepidoptera > Papilionidae > Lamproptera > Lamproptera curius. The sequence goes on from JAGSMT010000007.1 coordinate 16,404, forward strand.
AAGAGGGTTTTTGTAGATTCGAGTTTATATTCTGTATTTATTTTTCAAATTTAACATATGAATTAGCTTATTGTTGTACCATATGGGAAAGTTCTTACTCCTAGTTTTAGACTTAGGTACGTGTTTCTCAATAATCGAATTGAGTTCATGATGAAATACATTAAGCATTGAGTTAACCGTATCACAGCCCAGTAATAAGTCTATCCAATTTCTGGATTCTAATTCGTTTTTTATTGCTTCGTAGTTGGCCTTAAAGAAGTTAAATCTTCTATGATGCTGCTGTTTGATGACAATCGGCTCCATAAAATTGAATTTAACGTCGAATGTGATTTCTGGTGGTATGATTATAACAGATATTTGCTTAATATCTGGATTTAGTGTTATCTGATGACTTTTATTCTGTAAACTAATGCACAATGTTGATAAATTAAGAGCAACTTAGGATTCTGTTGTTATTAAGTTAACTATTGAATTGAATTGTTCTATAGTTGTTCGTTTATAAATCAATAAAGAATTGGTATGCTAGAGTGTTACGCAAGCTAATGGAGGATTTAACTGTTCTAACTCTAGACTTCGAACCAGGACTATGCTTTCCATTATAATTTAAAGCCTTTACGTGCAATCATAACTCTCTTTCATTTTTTTATAACTTTGGACTGCATCTCTCTAAATTCACTAAGTCATCGAATACATATCTTGATCTGGTGTTAGCACGTTATACGGCGTCAAATGACTGATGAGAGTTTACCGTTCTATAGAATATTGATCTGTTAATCCATAGATCCTCAAATTTAACTATTTCTAATGATCCGACAGAGCAAGTGCTTATTTCTTAGATCCGGTCAAATTTCAACTACAGATTGCCTTACACCCTATTCCAACATGGCTGCTATTTAATTTTTCATTGGGATTACTTTTGTTAAATTTTGTCACTCCAGCTAAAAACGTGTCTCGGATACGTGGGCTCGCAAACTTCACAATAGAAGAACGTAGGCGTGCATTTTCAGAATTTATCTAAGCAATTATTGAATATTTATGGATATCGCCGTCGGATATAGTACTTCCAGTTACCTTTCCAATTTGTGCAATAATGTTAGGTATATTTTTAGCTCTATGTTCCGGAACGCATTGTATCTATTAAACTCAAGCGACTATTTAAGTCATTCAGTTTTAGTTTATGGCAACCATTTTCTGCTTTTAATACTTTAATATCTTCTAGTTGACCCTGATGTTTCTTTTTTAAGTCATCGTATTCATTGTTAATGAATACAACTGACTCTTTAATATCACTGATCTCGTTAGTTATTTCCTATAATTTATTTTCAATAATTTTACTCATATTGTTTTCGATCTTGATCAAAAGTATGTTCATTTCCTGTTGGATTATTTGTTTAATACTTTCAAGTGTTAATGATTCATTACTATTAGCAGAACACGTAGGTTGAGTGCGTCTCGTTGTGACATTAGATGGAGGACTTGTCTCTCGATATGTAGCTGCAGAGATTCGGATGGGGGTGTTTGAATTGTCACCTTTAGGTTCTTTTGCACGGCAAGAAGGGCAGATCCAGTTATTTTTAGTGTCTGCTTTCTATTTCTTGCAGCTTGTATTAATGTAATCGTATTTAAGACTGCATGTAAAGCATCTTAGTTGCTCTTGCGTAGCGAGCTCTTGGAAACATGCAGCACATTTTTTGTTTTTGACAGTTTTTGAATTCATCATTGCGGAAAAGATGTCACGAAAAAGCAGTTATTGATTTTTTTGCTATAATCTTTTTGCAGGCGTTTGAATGCAATTGCAGATGGTATGACGTAGACGCGGGGCTATTGCGAGTTGTCGTAGGTCAGGTTTATACTATCTCTCGGTTAACGTGGTGTTAGTAAATGCAATTGATAATTACTAGTGTCCGACAAATTTCAGTTTCGTTCCGGTTTCGGCATTTCGGCAAATCAAGTTTCGCGATTTGGTTGGCGATTTGCGAAACTTTTGCCGAAACCGAAACTGGTTTCAGAATTGTCATGTTATCAAAATTAAATTTTAATGGAAACAAATTGATGAGTTAAGTTATCAAACTCACTGACAAATCGTGATTTTAGTTCAGACAACCATTTTAAGCTACTTAAAATAGATCGATGATTCTTCTAGAACGACAAGAAGGGATCAAAAGAAGTGAGTACAAATAGTAATAATAGTGAGTAATAATAGTGGGTAGGTCCCTGTTTACAGGAGACCGTCTGGAGTCACCACCGCGTGCCTATTTCTGCCATGAAGCAGTAGTGTGAAAACACTGCTGCGTTTCGGTTTGAAGGCACCGTAGCCAGCGTATTTACTGGGTAAACAAGACTTAACACCCTATGTCTCACGGTGGCAGCGCGTCGGCGATACCACTGGTATGTCAACGTCTATGGGTGTCGGTGACCACTTTCCATCAGGTGGCCCGACTGCTCGTCTGCCTGCGTATGCTATAAAAAAAAATAGATACTCTTGGTAAGTAAAAATAAATAAATACTGGAAGGCATAGCTGAGATATTTGTTATGTTAATAAAAATAATCTTCGATTCTCTTTGCTTTTTTCTGAATGTAGTGATTTGTTTGCCTTCCTCGGCACGTTTTCTCTAAATTGTAGAAAAACCAAGTGCGGGCTTGTTAGCGAAAACCTCTGTTAAAAAAAATAACGGCGCATAATATTCAATGCGATTGTGAGGCAACATAAGAGTAGTCTGCTCTGCCGTATTCCATTGCCATAAGGCGAGTGTCCAATTTTGAGTGAGAACGAGCACGGAAGACAAAATGACATTGCAGCCACCCATCAACCTCATTTTTCCAAGAAAATGCTGCTAAATTCGAAACACTGTTTTAAACGATCAAAGAATAACCATCCGATAGCTAATTCAAGGAACGGGCATTTTAAAACATTCAGCTATCATCTGTAAATAAATTTGAAAAAGTTTGAAAGGAACATTTGTGTGTTAAAGGATATTATTGCTGTAATGACTTGATAGATAACACGCCTTGGTAATGAACTGCTCGCTCCAGGCTATTCCAAACTCTTAAAATATATTGTTGTATGTAAAAAAAATTGAAAAATTAATCGAAAAGAAAAAAAAAACTCCTCTGAGTTTCTTACGCGTTCTTCTCAAATCGCATTGCATATTTCCATCAGTGAAAGTTTATTTGACAATCAATAAGAAAGTGTAATGCTTCTAAATTGAATAAAGATATTTGACTTTGACTTTCATATGGAGGTATTCAATCCACATTGACAAAACTTTTGTATATGAGAAAAGTCTCCGCAAGATTGCGAGAACCAATAAACAATATTGACTTGCATTTCTCGAAAAATAGTATTGCTGGACGAATTCAATAACACAGATTCGAAGAACTTTTTGTCCGTTGTAACAGTCGATGAAACATAATGATGGGTTCATATTTGGACCTCGAGACAAAACTGAAATGTTCATACTGAAAACCACCATCGTGCAACTGAAGAACTCATGCCGTGATAGATAAGAAGGTATATGGCCTCAATAGTGTTGGACTCGAATTGATACTACCTATTAGTTGACCTAGACGTGGACTCTATTTAATTAGCGTGAATGATAAAAGGATATCGTCGTAGAGGTTGTGCTGTTTCGACTTGATATCCACCTGAAGTTAGGTTAAGGTAGTAAATCGAATGGCGCTTTCAATTGTTGAAATCTTTATTCACAGAGTCTGGACGCATAGGTTTTTTTTATCTTGTCACATATTTCCACTATTTAGAGGCAACTATGAAGATAACAAAGATAGCAAGTCAAGTTCTTTGCAGGACTATGACAATTTTTTAAAAGATTGAAGTTTTGGAAAAACGCTAGAGTTAGTGTACTCATTATATTCTATCTTATTTCCATTACTTTTGATCCCTCCTTGAAACTACAAATACAAACCAGAGTATTAATTAGTAAGATCTCAAAACACCAATAGTAAGTTTTTAACCACAGTACAATTATAAATTTGTTTATTGATAACTGATATTTATTACCTATGAGAATATTATTTAAAAATATTTTTTAATTTTAATATTTTATTATATAAAAAAAACAACTTGAATAAATAAATACCAGAAACCAATTACACTGTGTCTCTCTTTCATGTCTTAGTTTATAGTAGAAAAATGGCTAAAAAAGCATCTAATTTCAGTACTTAAGAACTTTTGGTACTCGACCACGTAAGTTTCGGTTTCGGTTTCGGCTCGGAAAACCAGTTTCGGTCGGACTCTAATAATTACTCACGATACAAAGTCTTGATTTTGATGATTCAAACACTTGCCGCTTGGTTCTGCGAAGCACTTTGTTCTATAAAATATTTGTTACCTTTGGATGTTTTTAACTACTGATTTGGATTAAAATATTACGGATCAGCTGTCAGACACTGTTATCGTACTGCGCGCGGGTAGTTATGTTTTCTATAAACACCAGAAATAAATCGAAATCGAAACAAATCAGCATGTTAAAGTTGACAATATACCGCAATAACACAATTATTTAAACACTGGGATGTCCATTTATGTGCGATCATATCAGGTGATTTAATCAAACAACAGAAATGAATCTTGATCAAAACACATCGGCATGTATAAGTTGATAATTTACCGCAATTACACAAGTATTGAACGGTCAAGACATTCAGTTATATGAGCTTATATCTAGCAATTTATTTAAACACCAGAAATGATTCATAATCGAAACAAATCGGCATGTTCAAGTTGACAATATACCGCAATAATGCAATTGTTAAAATCCTGGGATGTCCGTTTATGAGCGATTGTATCGGGGATATATTTAAACAACAGAAATGAATATTGATCAAAACAAATCGGCATGTTTAAGTAGATGGTTTAACGCAATAACACAAGTATTGAACGGTCATGGCATACAGTTATATGGGCTTATATCGAGCGTTTTATTTAAACACCAGAAATGAATCGCAATCGAAACAAATCGGCATGTTTGAGTTAACAATATACCGCAATAATGCAATTGTTAAAATCCTGGAATGTCCATTTATGTGCGATTATATCGGGGGATATATTTAAACAGCAGAAATGAATCTTGATCAAAAGAAATCGGCATGTTTATGTTGATAATTTACAGCAAAAACAAAATTTTTTTTTCTTGGGTAGGTGGGATAAAGTTCGGACGTTTTAGTAACAGCTGCTCATATATTGTTTCTTAATAAATCGTTTTTGTCCAATAAATCTACTAAAATTTAGTGTTAAGTGATATATAGTGTTGTATTAGTATATCAGTACTTACTACCTACCAGGTCATAGTCTATACTTCTAATTTTTATATACAGCATAATGTCTAACTAGAATGATATTATAACAACTCAGCAGAAACTTGTGTAGAATATCTCTAAAAGGTTAGATGATCTGCAATTACAAATTTCTAATGCGGGGCCATCTAGAGACACAGTATCTAAAGTAGATGAGGAGCTCCGAAACTTTAGGAAGCTTTTTATTGGCATACTTCGCCTTCTAAGGCAACAAATACAAGATTGTGCTAAATAAGTAGATAATCTTCAAATGCAAAATCGCAGGCACTCATGGTTACCGGAATACAGGAAAAGGAGAAAGAAGAATGCAGCCAAGTAATACTCGATTTATTCACAAAAAAGTTGGGCTTGAACAACATCTCCCAATCCTGTATTAAAGTATGTCATCGGCTTGGTACTTCAAGTAAGGAACGCCAGCGTCCTATCTTAGTGAGGTTTACAAGTGTGGATTCCAAAGTGACTGTGTGAAAAATAAAATCCAAATTAAATTGGATCGGACGGGTTCCGCCATAACAATAAAATAATTTCTAACAAAACCACGTCAAGCTGTTTTTTTTAAAGCACGGCTGCACTTTCAATGGGGACAGGAAAGACAAAAACAATATAGGTAACAATATATCCTAAAACTGCAAGCTACTTAGTCAAGAAACCTAACTTATGTATGGTTCAAGTTAATTCGGCATTACATATTATGCAATTTTGAAACAGGACCTGGAGCGAGCATTCCATTACCAGGCTGTGTTATCATTTAAAATTCACTCATATCGATAATAACCTTTAACACATAAACTTGACTTCTTTTAAATTTATTAATAGTATATACTATGTGTTATGCTTACCTAACCTTTCTTTTATTTTTTTTTATTCGTTTTATTTTAACATCAAAGTGATATTCATCCTCCAATAAAATCAAGACTACCTGGCAAGTTATAAATACGGAAACAGGAAGAAATACAAAACAGAGTAATGACCTAGAACTAAATGTACAGGGTAAAACTGTTAAGCTAAAGGCTGAGGTAGCTCATCTCATCTCATCAGCCTGTAATAGTCCACTGCTGGACATAGGCCTCCCCTAACCCTATCGATCAGGGGGTTTTGGACCGTATCCCACCACGCTGGTCCAATGCGGGTTGGTGGGTGGACCGACTTTTTACATGCCCATCCGACGCATGGATCATCTTACTTTTCAGACAATTGGGTGATCGGCCCAAATTGCCCTAACCAACTAGGAAACAACAATGAAAATTTGTTGAGTCCCCGAGGAATCGAACCCGACCTCCGGTTTCTAAAGCGCACGCCCATACCACTAGGCTAGGGAGGCAGTTGAGGTAGCTAATGAGTTCCAAAATTACTTTACAAACATAGCTCATGAAACTACAAAACACTTAAATTCTAGTTCTGATTCAGCCCTATCACACCTAAAACTATTGGATAGACAATGTTTCCTGATTTTAATTTTGTAATGTTAGCCCTATAGATATAGTGAGGCGTTTAATAAAATAAATAAAAGAAAAGAGAAGACTTGTGGGGTTTATCAGCATTGGGCAATAATTTAATAATTCAAGATATATGCCCCATATGGCCATATAATGCATCTATAAGTACCTGTAGATTCCCACAGTTAATGAAATTCAGTAAAATAGTACCAGTCTTTAAATCGGGTTGTACAGTTAATATTGAAAATTATGACCAATCTCTATATCCAGCACTTAGTAAAATTTTGAAAAAATATGTATTAGAACAACTTTTAGTACACTTTCCTAAACATGATATTTTAAGTGATCACAATTTGTTACCAGAGATAGATCAACAGTAAATGCTGGTATAAGTTGGTCTCTCATGTTCTACGGCATGGGAGGATCACTGCGATTCTATTGGAATCTTGTCGTTAATCTTTCCAAGCCTTTGACTGTGTGGACCATGACATATTAATCAATAAGCTAAGTATTACGGTGTACGGGGTTTGGTCTTGATTTTCTATCTTTTACCTACGCAATAGAAAACAATATGTAAACATAAATGACACTCTGTCATCTGACTCCCTTATGCGGATGGGTGTTCCCAAGGATCAATTATGGGACCTTTTCTGTTCTGGTCTATATAATGACTTGCCTCTGGTAGTGGAAGGCTGTCCAAAGTTATCCTTTTGCAGATGAACTTCTCTACTCTAAGGGTAAAAAATGACCATAACGTTGAGATACCAAATAGGGCAGTGATATTGTGTCAAACTGGTTTGCGTCCAATAACAGTACTTAACCGAACAAACTAAATGCTTACGTTTTACTCTTTGTAAATTGCCAGATTTTCAAAATATTAAAATTGACAATGAGGTCATTCCTTACGTAAGCTCTACTACATTCTTGGATTTTCTATTGATTCCAAGATGCAGTGGGGAGCTCACATTGACAAACTCTCTAAGAAGCTAAGTACAGCAATCTTTGCCATAGCAAAGATTAGGCAGCTAACTGCAGGCAACTGCAAAACTAGTTTATTATGCGTACTTCACAGCCTTATGTCCTATGGATTATTGTTAGGGATCTGCAGCCGGTTTGAACACAATATTTATGCTACAAAAACAGGCTGTTAGGGACGATCTACAATCTGGGTTCACAGGGAATCTTTACGTAATGTTTTAATAAAACGAAATTTCTTCCTCCTATACATATTTGAAAATATTATGTACGCGCGTCAAAATATTCATATGTTTGCTAAGAAAATATTAGGCCGCGCAGGGTCGAATTGAGCCTAGAGCTACAGATTTAGACTGACCCGAACAAAAAATCTTTCATGTTAAATAGTATAAGAATGTATAATAAATTAAATGCCTGCAAACGCAACTGAATGATTCGAGCTTTCAAAGTTGTCAAAACAACGCTTATAGAAAAAGCCTACTATTCTGTATAAATTATATGAGGACCAAGATGTGTGGAAATAGTTTATATTCTGCTTGCAAATCCCTGGTAACTTAAAAAAATGTATTGGTCAAATTTTGTAAATACTAATATTATAAAAAAAGGAAAAGTTTCTTCCGGTTCTTCTCTGGACGGGTCTGGGTTTGTGAACCGGTGGTAAATGGATAATTTTGAAGTTCATAAGTGCTCAAGTAAGGCCTGAATTGAATAAATGATTTTGACTTTTGACCGATAGTTTAAGCATCTCATGCATGACTTTTTATTTGTCAATCCTAATTTTTTATTTTATATATTATTTATATCTCTAAGGTTTATAATTTGTTGGCGTTAATTAAAGTGCAATAAACAAAATATATAACCAATATTTAATCAAAAACTCAACAAACCTCATAATTCAAATTTTTTTCCTAACATTTTATAATTTTCAAAAGTATCTCAATACAGCATTCTTTAATTTTGAATCAGGTTTGTCCTTGCTTTTTTCTTTTTTTATTTTTCTTTAATTTTATTGTTAAATTGTTAGTACATTTAAATATATAACTTGGTTAATATGTCAGTTTAACTTTTGTATATGTCATTAAAATTGCATAGTTGATAAGTTGTTATTATTCTATGCTATTGTTTTCTGTTTAGGAAAAAGGAATTATTTTGTTGAAGGAACTTGACTTTGACTATCTATTACTTTTCGTTTTATGTTACTAACTGCAAATAAGTTTGACTTTGTTTGTTTTCTGTTCAAAATTTTTTTTTTCTAAATATTTTATTTTGTATTTCATCGCTACTGTATATATAATTTGTTTACTTTTCTAACACTTATGATAATGTGAGCTGGCGGATGGTGCAGAAATATTTTTTTATTATTTGTACGAATATAAACATTATTTATATTGTTTGTGTGTATAAAAATTTGCTATAAAATATAACATATTTGTGTAGGGTTATTATTTTATTATATATATATATCGGAGTACGCACACTATGTCATCATGGGCGATTTTAATACCAACATCCTTGCAATTTACTCCCCTCGTACCTGCAAATTCCTGGACATAGCCGAGTCAAGCTTTCTTCACATTTTACCTCTTGGCTTGATGTAATCCTCTCCTCAAATTCTTGTCCAATATCCTCTCCTGCTCCTGGTTTTTCACATCATGACCTTATATTCCTCTCTTATATCCTAAAAGCTCTCAAACCTAAACCTAAGGTGCTGCACGTGCGTTCTTTTTCTAAAATAAATTATGATAATTTGAAGAAGGATTCTGCTAAGGTTCACTGGGGCTCTCTATTTGAGGAAGACAATATAGACACAAAGATAAACATATTAAACCAAAATATAATCAAATTGTACGATGTCCTCGCTCCATTAAAAAAAAAAAAATGAGGCGTAGTGCGGCTCTCTGAAATAATTCGCATAGCTATGAGGCGACGAGATCGTTCTTTTAGAAAATTTAAAAAACCACGAAGTAAAGATAATTGGTCTTTTTATAAACAATGCAGAAATCGATGAGATGTATGAGAACATTTCTTCATCAACTTCTGCTGATATTTGGAAGCTCTTAGAGACTCTTGGTGTCGGTAAGTCGCGAATATCAAACCTCCCATCGACAATCGAATTAGATGATTTGAATTTACATTTTACTACCTCTTCTAAATTGAATCATCTTAAAACGTCTACAACGGTTTCATACATAAATGGTTTGAAGCGCCCTACTATTAACTTTTTTATCCTATCTCTTCTGACGTTATCAAAAAGTGCATCCTTACATATAAATCCAACGCCGTCGGTTACGACAAAGTCGGATGACGGATGATAATTCCTATTCTTGATTCCCTACTTCCTGTAGTCACCCATATCATAAACTTTTCCTTAAATACCCATACCTTCCCTTCGTTATGGCGTTACGCTATTTTTCGTCCTCTTTCTCAATGTTCCAATCATTCCACTTCTCATCATTATCGACCTATCTCAATCCTGCCTTTCTTTTCAAAGGTAATTGAGTCTTGCGTTCTTAAGCAAATTTCTCACTTTGTTCGTAGTAACAATTTGACAAGTCCACTACAGTCTGGTTTTCGACCTGGTCACAGCACCACCACTGCTCACCTCAAAGTCACTGACGACGTTAGTGTAAGCATGGAGGATATAATGGTTACTGTTTTAGTCCTCATTGACTTCTCTAATGCTTTTAACGCCGTCGGCCACGATATCGTCTTGGCTATCCTATCCCATTTAATGATATCCGATGAAGCGTTGGATTGGTTTTCATCATATCTTCGAGGGCGCCAACAGGCGGTTTATCACGACGACTTGAGTTCTAGATGGCTAGATATTGCCAGTGGCATCCCTCAACGCGGTATACTTTCCCCTATTTTATTCTCGGTTTTCATAAACTTTATCACTAAAGAACGTCATCGTGCGTATCATTTGTATGCTAATGATCATCAGATAAACGCTCAGTCTGCCATTGATTCGCTCCCACAAACAGTTAAAATATCAATGAAATCTTAAACTTTAATCTGATTAAAAAGTGGGGTGATCAATTTGAGCTTGATATAAATTCTTCCAAATGTCAAGCTATGATAATAGGCAGTTCGCGTAACATACAATAAGTGGATTTGATTGACAATAAGTGGAGTGGATTCAATTATGTTAAATGATGTTATCATCCCCTTTCGCAAAAACATAAAAAATCTAGGCCTGATATTTGACAAAACACTATGGAAAGACCATGTTAGTCATAGGGTAACCAATGTCATGCGTTGTCTGTATAGAGTAAAAAATGTTTTACCTACAAATACTAAGTAATTGGCGGTGGTGTGGCAGGCCTTAGTGTTCCCGTTAATCGACTCATGGTGATTGTCTATTTTGACCTCGAATGCAGATTAACTCAATAAACTGGTCTATTTCTGAATAACTGATTAGATTCATATTCAATCTCCGTAAATATGACCACATATCGTCCTATGCATGAAGACGTTCCTGAGAACTTTGAATAATATCTGAACTCTTACAATACTCCTGCTTACTTGTCCTCCATTTCAATATATTTGCTCAATCTAATAATAAAATCTTCGCTCGATGCATAACCGTCTTCTCCTATCCCTACCCATCGCTCTAACTTCATTCAAGCTACCTTTCCGATTTAGGCCATTGCCTCGTGGAGATGCGTTACCTCAGATCAGGTTGTAAAAGTCGCTGATTTTAAAAGATAAATTTTTAAACTGTCTACTGAATTGTTAATATATATCCAATATGGTATATACATGTATGTTATATGTACATAAGTGTATTTATGTATAAATGTACATGTTTTATTATGCATTACATATATTTACATATATATATAAATATGTTTGTGTTTTAATATTTGATATTATATTTTTTTTTATACATAAGTGAATTGTTCACTTTTTAACTGGTACACAATGCCATTGGCATTAAGTCCGCTTTTACATAATTTGTGGATAAAGAATGAAATAAATAAATTAATAAATAAATAACAGAAGTACTGAACGGTCAAGGCACACAGTTATATGGGCTTATATCGAGCCTTTTATTTAAACACTTGATATGAATCGTAATAGAAACAAATCGGCATGTTTGAGTTGACAATACACCGCAATAATGCATTTATTAAAGTCGTGGGATGTCCATTTGCGATTTAATGAAACAACAGAAATGAATCTTGATCAAAACGAATCGGCATGTATATTTTGATAATTTACCGCAATAACAGAAGTACTAAACGGTCAAGGCATACAATTATGTGGACTCGTAATTGAAACAAATCAGCATGTACAAGTTGACAATCTAACGCAATTATGCAATAATTAAAATCGTGGGATGTCCATTTATGTGCGATTATATCGGATATTTTAACAGAAATTAATCTTGACCAAAACAGATCGCCATGTACAAGTATTAATGGATATATTTTAACACCAGAAATTAATCGAAATCGAAACAAATCGGCTTGTACACGATATTTTAAATCCTGACATGTACATTTATTTCCTATTACATCAGGATTTGTTCAAACTCCAGAATGGAATCTTAATAAAATAAATTGGCATGCACAAGTTGACTAAATACCGCAATAAAGCAATAATTAAAATCCTGGTATGTCCATTTATTTGCTATTATGTTAGGGGATTTCTTAAACACCAGAAATGGATCTTGATCAAAACAAATCGGCATGTACAAGTACATAATTTACACGCAATTACACTAGTGTAGAGCGGTCACGATATACAGTTATATAGGCATAAATCGAGTGTTTTTTTAAACACCAGAAAGAATCGTAATCGAAACAAATTGACATGTTCAAGTTGACAATTTACCGCTATAATGCAATTATTACGATCCTGAACTTATGTGCGATTAAATCGTGGGATATAATCAAACAACAGAAATGAATCTTGATTAAAACAAATCGGCATGTACAAATAGTTAACTTACCGGAATAACACAAGTATTGAACGGTCAAGGCAAACAGTTAAATGAGCTTATATCGAGCGTTTTATATAAACACCAGAAATTAATTGTAATTGAACCAAATCTGGATGTATAAGTTGACAATATACCGCATTGTAAGTATTAAAATCCTGGGATGTCTATTTTGTGCGATTATATGAGGGATATTTTTAACACTAGAAATAAATCGTGATCGAAACAAATCGGCATGTCAAGTAGATAATTTACCGCAATAACAGTAGTATTGAACGGTCGAGACATACAGTTATGTGGGCTTATATCGAGCGTTTTATTTAAACACTAGAAATTAATCGTAATCGAAACAAATCGGCAGGTTTGAATTAACAATATACCGCAATAATGCAATTGTTAAAATCCTGGTATGTCCATTTATGTGCGATTATATCGGGGATATAATTAAACAGCAGAAATGAATCTTCATCAAAACAAATCGGCAAGTCAAGTTGATAATTTACCGCAATTACACAAGTAATAAACGGTCAAGGCGTACGGTTATATGGGCTTATATCGGGAGTTTTATTTAAACATCAGAAGTAAGTCGTTATTGAAACAAATGTGCATGTTTAAGTTGACAATGTTCAAGTTCGAGTTGACAATCCGCATTTACAGAAGTATTGAACGGTCAAGGCATACAGTTATATGGGCTTCTATCGAGGGTTTTATTTAAACACCAGAAATTAATCGTTATTTAAAAAAACGTATGTTGGAGTTGACAATATATCGCAATAATGCAATTGTTAAAATCCTGGGAAGTCCATTTATGACCGATTATATCGGGGGTTATATTTAAACAACAGAAATAAATCTTGATCAAAACAAATCGGCAATTACAATTTGATAATTTACCGCAATAACAGAAGTATTGAACGGTCAAGGCAAACAGTCATATGAGCTTATATCGAGCTTTTTATTTAATCACCAGAAATGAATTTTACTCGAAACAAATCGGCATGTTTGAGTTGACAATAAACCGCAATAATGCAATTACTAAAATCGTGGGATGCCCATTTATGTGCGATCCATATAGGGTGATTTAATCAAACAATCATCATCGTAATCAAAATCAAAACAAACATTAATAGTGACAATGCAGTTTTTAATAGATTTTCTATTAATACTGAAGATAATACTTTTTTAGTAATGTAAGGTTGACAACAGAGAACACAGTATCTAATTTTATTAATATTTTTTATAAATCGGTTCTCTGGAAAATCACTAGATATAGAATTAATAATTAAAAAAGATCATGTAGATGTTTTGTGTTTTACTGAGACATGGCTTAAAAATGTGTCATTTGTCTTAAAAAACTATTCAATTTCCAGTATATTCAACCGAGTGACTGCTATTGGAGGTGGATGCCTTATATTACACAAAAATTGTTTTAAATTTAAAGAAAGGAAGAAAATCACAGCATACTCGGTTGAACTACAATGTGAGATTGCGTATGCAGAAAGTGAACAGTACATATTTTTATGTGTGGATAGACCTCTTTCTGGTGATGTTGGACATTTTTATATTATTATAGAGAATGCTCTAAGAAAAATTATTAACTCAAGGAAGCATATTGTTGTATGTGGAGACTTTAATATAGACATTCTAAATGATTCACTGCACATATTGCAGTTTTTAAATGTATTTAAAAGCTTCAATCTTCAATGTGTTTAATGAACCAACTAGATTAACACCCATCTTGTGCCTCTTGTATTGATAATGTGTTTGTAAATTGTAAAATTATAGATCAGGCTGTCTTAAGGGTATTCGTTTAGATCATATAGCCTTAAAAATACAGATCCCTTTAAGTACTCCTATAGTAACTTTCCTATCTTCTATAGACCTATTACCAGGAATAAAATAAACAATTTAATATAATGTAAAAGCTAAGCTTTCCAAACCTAAAATTGACTTTGAATCCTGATAAAGACTTTGGAGCATTGTCTAATATTATCAGTGAATACAATGCTGTTTTTACTAAGAAAGTTATTACAAGTAATAAAAAACTGAATTTCAGTCACTTGGCTTCTATGGGAATTAGGCGTAACAGGGATTATTTATATCTATTGTACGATCAAAAATCATTAACATCTAATGTAAAATTCCATAACATGTAGATTCAGACATTAAGTAACTATGTGAGAACATACTCAAAAATATTTAAACAAGTGTGTTTGATGGCTAAGGCAATGTATTTAAATCATAAAATAAAGTCATTCTCTAATAAAATCAAGACTACCTGGCAAGAAATAGAAACAGAGAAATGACCAGTTCTAGGTCATTTCTCAAAATATACAGGGTAAAACTGTTAAGGTAAAGACTGAGGTAGCTAACGAGTTCCAAAATAATTTACAAACATAGCTCATGAAACTACAAAACACTTGAATTCTAGTTCTGATTCAGCCTTATCACACCTAAAAGTTTTGGATAGACAACGTTTCCCTGATTTTAATTTTCGTAATGTTAGCCCTATAGATATAGTGAAGGCATTTAATAAAGTAAATAAAAAGAAAACAGAAGACTTGTGGGGCTTATCAACATGGGCAATGAATTTAATAATTCAAGATATATCCCCCATATTGGCCATAATATATAATGCATCTATAAGTACCTGTAGAGTCCCGCAGTTAATTGGTCAATAACCACTCCGATGTACCTGATAGATTCAGCACGTTTTATAGTGTCACACCTGCAGAATTCATTTTGTTGATCTTTGTACTTTGTGTGGATGGCAAGATACTCAGGAACTCGGGGAAAAAGCAGCTGTTTTATGGAAGCAAACTTATTTTGTTTTGTCAATATTGAGTGTTAGTAAGATGCGCTGTAACCAATTTCCGACTTGCTTCATACCGGCTTCAGCGTTTTTTAGTGCTTCGTTCCATGAGGAGCCATTAAAAATAAACACGGTGTCATCCGCATAACACAGTCATTTTACGTCGACGATTTCGTGTATATTGTTCATATACATTATAAGCAGTGTTGGTCCGAGTATACTCCCCTGCAGAACTCCAAAGTAAGTGTTCTGCGGTTTGCTCAACTGATTAGATACTTTGACACATTGTTGACGATTTGTTAGGTAGCTTGAAAACCAGTTTAGTACGGAGCCCTCTCATTCCAAAATGGTTTTCTAGTTTTCTGAGCAGTATCGGGATAGAAACACAGTCAAAAGCTTTAGCCGGGTCCAAAAATACTCCTACAACTGGCCTATTTCTCTCCAGGTTGGACGCTACGTTTGTTGTTAATAACGAAACTGCTGAAGTTGGTGAGCCGAGATAAGATTGTTTTTATCAAGGTATTTCACAAGTCTTTTGTTCACGAACTTTTCTAAGATTTTGGAGAAGGCTGTAAGCAGTGAAGTTGGTCTATAGTTTTCCACAGGATCCGCGGTCCGTGTTTATGGATAGGTGTTACAGTTGCTATTTTCCAAGCACCAGGAAAGATACCGAATTGTAAACTTTTATTGTAAATCTCTGTTAGTGGAGAGGTAATAACTTCCTTAAGTTCCGTAAAAAGTGCGTTAGTTATTCCGTCAATTCCTGGAGCTTTACTGTTTTCTAATGAGAGAATTTACTTTAAATACATCTGGTGGGTTCTAGGAGTTGACAATACTCTTTGAGTTTACTTCAGCGCTAAGAATTTCTTCTGTATGTATTGTCTGTATTGTTATTGCGCAAAATGTTGATTGCCAGATTTTTTCCTACCCTTAAAAAATATCTGTTACACATTTCTAATGATTCAAATGCGTTCTTACTATCAGGTAACGTAAGTAACTCTCTAGGCTCCGCCTTACTAGTTTTTAGTTGACATATTGCTCTTATTGTTTTGCAAAGGTCATTACAGAAATTTCTGTACCTCTTATTAATAGTCTGTAAAAGAAAGTCTTTTGGGTCTTTTCGAGACTTTAGATGCAAACGATTTCTTTGGTTTATACAGCGTATGAGGCTCGGAGTAATCCAGGGCTGGATACAGTATTTAGTTATTTTCTTTCCGTGTTTCTTTCGATAATCACATGTATCTGGATACTGAAGCTATTGACTATTTCATTGATATCGTTTTTTTTAAGTATTCTTAACCAATCAGTTGCTCGAAGATCTTGTTTTATACGGTTTAAGTTTCGTTTTATAAAATCCTGTTTTTAAGTTTGTTTCTTGGTGCTTTAGTATCCAGGCCGAGTATAGACATATCGTGGTCCGTTATATCAGTGCAGCAAACGATTCCAGTTGCATTATTTACCGAGTTTACGAAAATGTGATCTAGACAAGTATTCATCCGTGTAGCTTTGGTTCTGCCAGGAAAAATCCATGTTGTGATGTTAAATTTAAATACTCCATGTCATTCGGTGTGGTGGGTGAGAGTATGTTAATATTTATATCTCCTGCGAAAATTACGGTATCCTTATTTTTTGTAACATTAGTTAGAATAATATCAAAAAAGTTAAAGAAGTTATTAAGATTGGTAAAGGACGGGGGCGATAAATGGCAAGCACGGTTACGGTATTCGGTATTTGTATTAAGAGACAGTTTGCATCCTTGAAGTTTGGCTCTGAAACATTTACATTGAGAGTATGTTTAACGTAAACTGCTACGCCACTATTTTGATTGAGAACTTCTTTTGTACACATATAATTTTAACAGAACATGCATTATAAACATACATTATACATCTGTATGTATTTTAGGTGATAATAAGGAGAATTATTGTTAAGTTGTCCAGCCAGCATTCTGTTAAAATTATAATGTCGAAGGCAATCTTAAATCTGTTAAGAGTCACACGAAATTGCTAAAGTTCTTGTTTATGCTACGAATATTGAAAGTGATAATTTTTAAGTTGTGTGTGAGTAGTTCTGAACATCATTCGGGTGACTGAGTTTTGTGGCAGTTTATGCCTACCGAATCTAACTGAATTATATTTTCTGCAACCGCTATCGAGAGTGAGGTACAAATAAGATTTGACGTTTTCCTTTAGTTGATAATTTATGCTACTACATAATAGAGTTAATACGCAGAACTACTGTCGGAAACTTAGGCCCACCACACTGCCCACAGACCATTTTTATTTTTCCCCATAAATAATTGTTCACTGGTACTCATATTTCCGAACACCTTTTTTTTGTTACGTTAAAAAATAATATAAATTAAATAAAATAAAATACACATGTACATAAATAACAATAACAATATTGTCGGAATACTATTTCTAATGAGGGTACTTAGAGAAAAGAAGTCTCGATATTGACGTTGTCTGTCTGAAGTCGTGTATAAAAGACGGGTCTGAAATATATGAAGGAGAGTGTCGTATTAGCTCTACCCGGTACGGAACTCTCCTCGTGTGTGATAAGTGTTGTGTATCTGTGAAAGTGTTAATGTGTTGAGTGGTGTTATGCATCGACTCGTCCGTAGGAGACATCGTGGCTGTTTTCGGGGTCACGTGAGCCATTTTAATGTTATTTAGTATAAGAGACATTTAGTTATCGTCATCATTTTTACTTTTTGGAATTATCTTTGAGATTGCTAAAATCAGAAGAGGGATAAATGATAGCAATCCTTTTACTTTTTGGAATTCTCTTTGAGATTGCTAAAAATATAAACAATATTATGATTATGTATGTATCTATAATAAATAGAATATTTATATCTCTTTCTATGATAAAGACTTTGTCATTGTAAGATGGTGAGCTAAGCCCGATCACTATAACTACCAAGAGAACAAGACGTGAGAGGTGTAAAATTACGAAGAATATCATCATATGTGCGAATTTGAATGGGCGGTTTTCCTTCTTTCTGCTTAACAAAAATGTTGCCATTCGTACAACGTCAAATACTTGGATTTAGTAGGGATTAATTATGGGACTATTTGAATATCACCATTTACCAATGTCTTCCAAATCTGAGTTGATTTTGTTTATTGCCACGGTGGTGTCACTGGGTTTAAAAGATATGTACAACTGCACATGTCCGCGTACAGATGATATCTGCTATGCTTTATGAGCACCGATAATGTCGGCAATATATAAAACAAAAAGCATTGGCCCAAAATGAGAGCCCTGATGATTCTCTTCGAAGCTCGATTGATTGGTTTAACGAGAAACCATGTCACGACCAACCTATTTTGAATTTTAACATACTGCATTCTATTGTTAAAGTAACTTAGCGAACCATTTGATTGCGGAATTGTCAAAACCATAGAATGCCAGCTTAGACAGGAGTAAGGTTGTATTCAATGTATCAAAAGCGCAGTAAAATCCAGTCAAAACTAACAAAGTCCACTATCACGCTGTAATGATATCATCACGACATCCAATAAAGCAGTCGTTGTACTTCGTGATCTTCTAAAACCTGATTGTTTACGAGGTAAGATATGATTTTTTCCAGGTATTCCGTCATCTGAGTACAAACAATTCGTTCTAAGATTTGAGATAAGAAAGGCAGAATGCTTTTGGTCGTAGATCCATATAATCTTCAGGGTTTGTTTTCTTCGAATTGGTTTTACATAGCTTGTCTTCCAATGCTCTGGGAACACTCCTGTTACTATGGATTGGTTGATCATTCTTGTAATTACCGTCAAAGTTCTTGGTAAGGTAAGTCAAAAGTCATATTTAAACAAATTCCATCGTCACCTTGTGCATTACTTTTCAAATATTTTACTATTCTTAACACCAAAGACTCATCAACCGTTTTAATTTTGAAAGTATTACTATTAAATCTACTAAATTCATAATAAGTCAAAACGATAAATTAATATTAGTTATTACCAGGAATGTCAAGAAAATAGTTATTAATGTCATCAGGACGACACAAATGGGTTGGCAGGCAATGGTCATTTTGTTTAAAATTTGCTACGGTCTTTTTATACTCTTCCATAACGATCTTGGAATCCTTCAAGTATATATGCTGCTTGAGTACGCAATTTTTTCATTTTGAATTGCCAGTTTTACAATATTTTTTAAATCTTTAATATTTAGTATGCGTTTCAGTAAACGACTTATCGCGAAGCCTCATCATTTCCTTTATAGTGTGCGTAATCCACGGATATGAATTCTTTTTCAAAATAATGGACCGAACAGGGGCATATGTATTAAATAGATCGAGGACTTTTTCACTAAAATTGCAAACCATCCTATCAACGTCACCGTTAATTATATTTTCCCCCTCTAAAAGATCAAGGTCTCTATTAAAACTGTTTGTATCGATGTCCAAAAGTGGCCTATAAACAACAGTTTTCGTAGGTGGCCGTTGGCTTTTAATGTTAATTTCACAAGTTAAAAAAGCATGGTGAGAAAGATCAGGTATATGATTGACTGAAACATTATAGACAATCATATTAGAATAAATTACATTAATTAGGGTCTCGCTATTTTCCATAAAATGAGTTGGCTTGAACGTGACTGTTGAGGTTTATATATGTCAAAAACTTTGTAATCTTCTTGTATTGGCATCATTTACATGTAAGAGATTAACATTAAAATCACCTAAAGGAGAATGTTTTCAAACTCACCAAGGGAAGACACAGATTCTGTAATTGCATCAATAAATACATCGACGTTCACCAAGGGGTCGATAAGCTGTACCAACAAGCAACCTTAATACCGATTAGAACTAAGACTCAACCATATTTGTTCAATTTCCTTCTTTAAGGGAACGCAATTTTACGACAATTGATTCCTTGTCTAATATAAAACCAACTCCACCACCGCGCAAACGTATATTAGAAGGACGCGGTATTGCACTAGCCTATAACCTGGCGGCAAAGGAGCCCGCCTTCCTCTCCAGTTTTCTAGCCATTTTCGTTAATGCTACGATGTCTATATTGAACCGCAACATAATCGCAATAAATTCATCATGTCGTTCCCCAAAGGCCGGCATTTAAAAGCGCAAGAGACTTCTTATTATTTTAATGAAAATCAATATAAATGCATACGTAATTATAGTTACAGGTTTTATTTTTTAACTGTAAGTGAAAAAATAAAACCGCATAATAGAAATACATGTCGTCTGTCCATAGTATAGAATAAATATTCAATTGAAAATGTATTTATTAAGAGATTTTAGTTAAGCGCACATAAAGGAATGTTTGCAAAGTGTTGATCAAAGATGCAACTTTTGAGCAGCGTTTGTTCCTACTATAGTAACGTGAACAAATCAACACAGGATGATAAACATACAGACGAAAGTAGGAGGTTAATAGTACAATAAGAATTAAAGTATAAGTAAGCTTATAAAACATATTAAAAGTCCAGTACCAATAGCACCTAATAACATAAAAAACATATTTGTGAAGCATTAACTTGATTGAAACGTAGAAGTTCGGTAACAGCATACTCAAACAACGACGAGCAGTGTATTTTTAAATATTTATATGACATTACTAACATTCTCAAACTGCAACTTATAAGTCTAAATATTAATAAACTATGAAGAATATAATAATAAAAGCATCGTTTTGAAAGCAAATCACAATATTTAAATAACTTTAACTTTGTAACTTTATATATAGTGTTATTATATAGTATAAATAAGGCATTATCTAATAAAGTGTAAATTCAGGTATTACGAACAAACTGGATTAAACTGGATTAATTAAAGAAAATGATTTGGCAAAACTTTTGCCAAATCATTTTCTGACCGCAGCTGGTGACGCTGTTCTCCATTATCTCTTCTGGCAAAATTTTTCCCGTCCCGGGTCCACACGTGCTTCCAATTCTTCCGTTTCACTTCCATACGCGCCTTATAAAATAGCCGTCGATTATTTTTAGTAAGCCTTTCGTTTATGTAAAACGGACAAGTGGGAGAAGCAAGGCCTAAACCGGCAGTTGTGGCACCACGACGAACTCGAGCCGCTGCTAGAATATCATCACGTTGAGCGCGTCGAGCCAGTCGAACCACAATCGGGCGGGGCCGTCGTGAAGTTTCGATGTCATCGCGTAGCGCTAGGAGCCAGCACGCTGTGCACTTACAATATCTCGATCCTCTAAAATCACGTCCAGTTTAGTAACTACAGCCAATACTACGTGCATCGTGGGCTCTTTGTTTTCCTCTGGTATGCCAGCGATCTCAACATCGTTGCACAAAAGATCTTGGTCACGATCATTGAGCTCCATTTTGAGGTCAGATATTGTAGCCTCCAGCAGAGAGATACTCTCTGACGATTTAGCATCTTGTTTTGCCTCTATCACTTCTATACGAGCCGCGAGGCCATCTAGTCTTTGGCTACATGCGGCAACCGCAGAAAGTAAATTTGACATGGTGCTTCTGAATTCCAGCATGTCACTGCGCATTTCCTTTATATCTTGACGTAATAACTGCAGTTCACTGGTAAGTTCATTGTTTTGCCTATTAGTCAAAGACGGTGTAGGAGCCGCAGTTTTATTTTTTTCCTTCGAGCGAGAGATCCTGGCCTTCGGACAGCTTAGTTCGTTCCTATTGTTCTCCGGAGTGTTATTAGTTCTTGCTTCCGTAACTTTGCAAATATCACACTTCCAGTTTTTCTTATTCTCGATAGACATTATATTATAAAACCGTTTTTCGGAAATACTTGTACAATTTAGATCATAATGCTTTCGACATGTGTGACATTTCAAAAATTGTCTATCGGTTATTTCGTGTGAACATTTATTGCAAAATACTTTGTTTACACCAGGTGGTGCCATCTCTTATCACTTATGTGCTGTTACGTAATATATTTTAAGTCAAAGATTGACGTAACGTTGAATGAGCGCAAGTAATTTTACCTAGATGGCACTGTAATCGTTAATTTTTAATAGATTTGAATTGTAATTTTCATTGCTTGCGCGAATATTGTACATTATAAATAAAATTACTTTACGGATTTTATCGCGTTTATTTACATTTTAATTCCCGACGTTTCGAACACTTTCCAGCGGCCGTGGTCACGGGTAGACTGAGATGTCATGCGTCTTCTTGCCAGTGCTGAGAGGGTTTCCAGATCTTAATTTTTATTAATATTTTAATCTGTACTCTGACCTATGCAAAACGAACTGATTTTATCTGTACAGCCGGCAGTGGTATTATGCTTGGTTTAAATTTTAATTTATTAATTATGGGATCCCAAGCAAGTGGTAGAACCCAACCATCTTCTCTATTGAAATTTGGATGTTTTTAATCTCAATAGCCTCACGGATCATCCTTGGTAGGAATCGGTGTTCTTTAGCGAGGATTTGTGGTCGATCAAATCTGATGTAATGGTTTGGGTGATTTAATGTATGGTCCACGCTGCCGACTTGTTGGGTCTTCTATGTTTAATGTCAGCTATATGTTCCATCACGCGGGTTCTTATTGCTCGCTTCGTTTGTCCAATATAAGAGGCCACAGTCACAATCTAGCTTGTACACTCCTGGGTCTTGTAGAGGATATTGCACTTGACAGGTGGTAGGAATTGACCAATCTTCTTCAGCGGCTTGAAATAAGTTTTGATTGAAGCCCGCCTCAAAATGTAGCCAATCTTGTCAGTTACGCCTCTCACAAAGGTAGAACAGCAGGTACTCGCTCCACTGTGGCTGCCTTCACTCGTCAC
The DNA here is from genome assembly GCA_029286875.1 of Lamproptera curius. Taxonomy (NCBI): domain Eukaryota; kingdom Metazoa; phylum Arthropoda; class Insecta; order Lepidoptera; family Papilionidae; genus Lamproptera; species Lamproptera curius. Next base: position 39,643 of record JAGSMT010000007.1, read on the forward strand.
TGTGACGCTGCCGTGGCGCAGCGAGCTTGTTGTCTCGCAGCTGCTTAACATGGTGTAGCTCAGCCGCCAGGTGTTTATCATCACAGATCCCTCGTGCTCTCTGAAACAAGATTTGCCCTCGGTAGCTAACTGGGATGGATGGTGGTGTGAATTGCCATTTAAATATTTATTTGTATGGGTTGGTTTCCTATACACAGTATGGCTCAAGGTGTTATCAGGATTGCGAATAATTAAAACATCAAGAAAAGCTAAAGAATTATTATTTTCTAACTCCATAGTAAACTGTATTTTTGAATTTATGGAGTTAAGGTGGTTTAAAAATGCATTTATTTTATCATATGGTAAGATGGTAAATGTATCATCCACATAGCGCTTATAAAATCTTGGATGAATGGGAGCAGTGAGTAGGGCCTTCTCCTCAAAGTCTTACATAAAAATGTCAGCAACAATAGGAGACACCGGGCAACCCATCGCTACACCATCCATCTGCATGTAGAACTCATCTTTCCACAATAAATAGCCAGATGTTAGGCAATGTTTTAGTAAAAATGCATATTCTATTGAGATGTTATTTTCCTCTAACTTTCTTGTTACAATATTGATGCAATCTTCTATAGGTATAGATGTAAACAAAGATTGAACATCAAAACAACCATAGTTTCATTGTCAGCAAGATGTAGATGTTTTACCTCGCTAACAAAATGGTATGAATCCTTTGTAAACGCGCTTGTTTGTCCTCTGAGTGGTGAGAGGATTTTACTAAATGTTGAGCCAATTTGTAACTAGGTGAGTCAATTTGGCTAACAATAGGCGCAATGGAGCATTAAATTTGTGTATTTTAGGCAACCCATACAATTTTGGGGGCTTGGGACATGAAGGTATTATCAATTTTACGTCAAGATTAAGTTTTTCGGAGTGCTTTTAATATTGCTTTTTAAATTAAAGGAAAGTTAAGTTCCTTTTGCAATTTTCCCAAAGTGACAGCAGTAATGACGTACGCGCGGTTTGTAATCTGTCACAACAATCACTGGATGAATCGACATTAAAGTATTATCAAAAGGTTTAAATTTCGCAATTGCACCGCGAAAAATCCCGTATGAGCAAATTGTAGTGTGTGGAGGATTGTTTGTTGAGGATTAATGATTCTTTAGCTTTTCTTGATGTTTTAATTATTCGCAATCCTGATAACACCTTGAGCCATACTGTGTATGAAACCAACCCATACAAATAAATATTTAAATGGCAATTCACACCACCATCCATCCCAGTTAGCTACGTGGCAAATCTTTGTTTCAGGAGAGCACGAGGGATCTCGGATGATAAACACCTGGCGGCTGAGCACACCATGTTAGCAAGTACTGCGAGACAACAAGCTCGTTGCGCCACGGCACGTCACAGTGACCGAGTGAAGGCAGCCAAGTGGAGCGAGTACCTGCTGTTCTACCTTTGTGAGAGGCGTAACTGACAAGATTACATTTTGAGGCGGGCTTCAATCAAAACTTATTTCGCCGCTGAAGAAGATTGGTCAATTCCTACCACCTGTCAAGGCGAACATCCTTACAAGACCCAGGAGTGCAAGTGATTGTGACTGTGGCTCTCTTATATTGACAAACGAAGGAGCAATAAGAACCGGTGAAGGAAACATATAGCTGACATTAAACATAGAAGACCCAACAAGTCGGCAGCGTGTGACCATACATTAAATCACCCAAACCATTACATCAGATTTGATCGACCACAACTCGCTAAAGAACACCGATTCCTACCAAGATGATCCGTGAGGCTATTGAGATTTAAAAACATCCAAATTTCAATAGAGAAGATGGTTGTTCTACCACTCTGCTTGGGATCCCATAATTAATAAATTAAAATTTAAACCTAAGCATAATACCACTGCCAGCTGTACAGATAAAATCAGTGTCGTTTTGCATAGGTCAGAGTACAGATTAAAAATAATTAATAAAAATTAAGATCTGGAAACCCCGCTTCAGCACTGGCAAGAAGACGCATGACATCTCAGTCTACCCCGTGACCACGGCGCTGAAAGTGTTCGAAACGTCGGAATTAAAATGTAAATAAACGCGATAAAATCCGTAAAGTAATTTTATTTTATAAGATTTGAATTGTTCTAACGGTCAATAATTATATTTATTTTGGATTATTTAGATTCTTTGTAGCAAATTTAAAAATTTTAATTTGCGCTTTTAATTACAGTTCAAATTGTTATTTTTGCAAAAATACTTAAAAATTTTTAGGAACCTTGTTTAAACACTCCCACATATTTTGAAAAATAGTTTACACAGACACATTCACCAGAGATAACATTCCACAGTTGTTGTAGCAAAGGTTACCACTTTTAGCACTTTTTCGATATATAGTCGAAAAACTTTTTAAAATCAAAATAATTTACGGAGCTAACGTTTACTTGATAGGCGAGCGGCCATCTCACCCGGGTAAATTCTTAGCCAACACGCCTCCAAAGAATGAGCCACAAAAGGACTGGTCGAACTGAGGTGGTCCTCGCGGCACCCTCGACGGATTCTAACGGGATGAAGGTGACGGTCCGCCGAGGCACTCCTCCGGGGCCCCTCAAACACGTCATCACGGCCGGGGTTCAGGGGCACGGGGAATGTCCGGCCAACCCTTTATCCGGGTTAACGCTGTAGAGGTCGGCCAACAGCTATCTCATAGTCAAAAAAAAAAAAAATCGAATAAAGGACCCCTATTCCTATTCCTTTCTTATTCTGCAAAATTGAATTTTACCCAATTCTCAGCTCGATTTGAAAGAACTCCCAAAATTTTAATCATAGATTATTAAAAATTAGGGAAACCAACAATTTATTTCAAAGGATCATTATCATCATCATCATCCTGTGTTGTTGTGGAAGGGATCGCAACCCACCACGCTGGTCCAATGCGGGTTGGGGATGGACCCGACCTTTTACATGCCCATCCGACGCATAGATCATTTACTTTTCGGCAAATTAGGGATCGGCCCAAATTGCCCTTAACCGACCAGGGAAACAAAAAGAAACCTTTGTTGAGTCCCCTGGCAGGATTCCTGGAACCCACACCCTGGTTTCCCGAAAGCACACCCCATACCACTGTTCCGAAGGCACGCAGAATAGCGTTTTATTTCCGAGTTATTCAAAAAATTTTAAGATACCTTTTATTTTGTCAGAAATTTTATAGCGGGGACGAAAGTGGAAATAGTAAAAAGCCTTAGCTTTATTTGGTTTTCATTATTTTATAATTTTTTAGGTTACCAACATTTTGGGGAAATTTTTTTGACGAGAAGCTTTTGCAATAAAACGAAAATGAGTTTATTTTGTTTAAAATTATCATTAAACTAGGGCCCGAAGAACGAATGAAATTCCTTCGGGACAATGTATATCTTTCACAATAAAATACCAGAAAAACGTTCAGCTTTTATCTGTAAATAAATTTAAAAAGTTAAAGGAAATTTGTGTTAAAGGACTATTGTTGTAATGACTACTTGATAGATAACACACCCCGGTAATGAACTGTTTGGCTAGGCTATCTTTCCAAAGTAGTAAAAGGGTTTTATGTAAAAGCCGGTAAAAATTTAGGAAGGGAAAAAGAAAAAAGTCCTGCTGGAGTTTTTACGGTTCTTTCCAGGTCGGGAGGTTTTCATTTTAAACCGGTGGTAATTATTTGACAATCAATAAGAAAGGGTAATGCTTCCATATTGAATAAAGATATTTGACTTTGACTTTTGACTTTGACTTTTAGTTAATCAAGGTCATTTTCTTATACTTAATATAGGATTAGCAAAAAAACTATTTTTAGTTATTTTTATATAAAATAAAAGATATCATGTTTTTGTACTATGGTTACATTTTTAACATATTGGCTGTGTAAAATTATGTGACCACACTATGGTGAACCTATTAAAATAGTAAGCAAAAAAAAATACTTTCACAATTCATAGGAAGTGACTAGGACCAGCTCAGTTCATCCGATATAGATCAAACAACCAAAATCTAAGAGCGAAGGAAAATAAAAGGTCGTTTGTGATTCATTTTAGTTTGTGATTCATTACTAAAGCACTAACCCTTATAGTGGCAAGATGTTTTCAAAGGCAAAAAAAATATGCGGGCAGCTTCTTTGGGCTATAAAAACGTGAATAAAATGAATAAAAAAAGTCATGAAATGAAAATTTTGGAAAATCAAGATGTGTACTGTTCTACTACACATTGCCACACGTAGACAACGTATATTTTGCAATATAGGAAAAGTACTCAATTTTTTTTTATGTATCGTTGTCCCGCTCCTAGAGCTGCGATTTTTTTCACTCTTTACATATTAGCTAATCAATAATTTTGTAATGGGTAGTTAATTTGATATTAAAGAAATTAAAGAATCTCCAGGGTGAAAAATTCACAATCTCGTGCCATTAAATTGCAAACGCCGCTGAAACCGTTAAAGACAAACTATGTTCTTTATAATTGTACATCTTCAAATGGTCTATAATAAAATCCGCGAGCGCATAAATCTATATTTTAAGAATAAACCACAGTAGCCATTTTGATATAAAACAATTTTTAAAAATTGCAATAGGGCCATGCAGTGTAAGTTTACATAAAAGTTGTGCATTTAATATTGCATCATTCGATGTGCATAAAACGTGTCATAGATGACAGTTTCATCAAATGACCTTAAATGATATTAGAGATTTGAAATGCAGTGGCGGACACCGCGGCGTAGTTTCTTGCAGATGTCACGTTGTCACCGGCTTATATTGTGCAAAATGGTAATATACCGTTTCAGTTCAGTCATATTTTTTATAACATTTCACTTGTTATTGGTTATTAGGGAGGATGACGCTGTCACTCTCATACATTTGTTATAAAACTTCTAATTACGATAGCACCTATGCAACGCTTACATAGGCCTTATCTCAAAATGTTTTATTAGTAACAAAATTCGTTAAACGGATGTTGGGCGGCTGTGTAACATTTTATTAGTAAGACTGTTATTGTTTAAACATATTTGTATTTCAGCAAAGACCATATTCGCAAAGCGGTCGTGAATCTTTAGTTAAGTGTTATTATATATTCTAGAGTAAATTTAAAATGAATACAGAATAAAAGCAAAATACGAAACTAACGCTAAATAATCCATCCATAACTTGTCTGTGGGGTGGCCGCGGGGGAGGGGGGAGGGGGTATGCTCCACCAAAACAAAAAAGCAGACGCGTGGAATATAAACAAACGAATAAATCACGGGGAGGATATTTAGCGGGCGAGCGCTTCGGGTGCGGCCATTGCAGTTCATTCTGTCAGCCCGTCTCACTGAACTCTTGCCGATCTCCACGATTTTGTGCACTCATTTCAATTATTAGCAAAGAAAATCACGTACCTATAAATAGACAATTAAAAGACTTTTCTTTAGTTTTATCATAACTTTCTTTTTTTCTCGTTATGAAACTGCAATTACAGCTTTTATTTGATGCGAATATGTACGCAAATGAGCATCTATAATAAGCAGGAGACATTTCGTAGCACGGGTTTCCATTGTCCACGTCACGTGTCCACCACAATAGCTTCTTGCTCTTTACCTCTTTTTTAATTGCTTCGCGACGACGAGTATGACACGAAAGAATATACAAGGTGTCCTATTTTATGTTATCTAATTGATTTTTATTTGTTAAATAAAGTAATCAAATAGTCTAATTGCGCTGTTATTTTAAAATATTAAATTGAGTACCCAAAGTTTCACCCGTTTTAACGACAAAGATAGTGGAAAAGTTCAAAACTCCCTAAAATGAGTTTTATGCAACATTACCGCATATGCCGCATAAGGCAGCCACATAAGCGCAAAAATTTATGCGAATGAAACAACAAGCAAAATTACACGATGTGATTAAAAGTGGTTTTTTAAACCAATTAAAATATCTTTATTTAACACTAGCAGTCCTTCCACGGCTATGCCCGTGTTACATTAAAAATTTTCAATAAATATTCCTTGGATTAATAATTACTCAAAGCTAATGCCTATATTGCTCAAAGTGGAAACTTTCTAATGGTGTAAGGATTTTTTAAATGGGCCCAATAGTTATATAGTTAATACATTACAAACATACACACAAAAGTACAAATCTGTGATCTTTATCTAATTAGTATAGACAGAAGTTACACTTGCTTATTAGTTCTCAAGAATCTACTACCGATAATCCATGTTAGAGATATGTTAAGAAAACCTTTTATCATGAATTTGTTCAATTACTTAGGTACCTATTTGTTCTCCGTATTTCTTGATAATATGAAGCTTAATGTCGTGTTTGTGCGCGTTCCATATACCGCTGTGTGTACACCATTTGTCGCACTCTGTTCGCGGCGAGTGCTCGCTCGTTTGCTGAACGGCAGGAACTCGCGGTTTCCGAGATCCTTCGCTATCGCAAAGGACGAAGGCGCGGGGGGTAGCGCTCGCGGCGGGGCTGGGGGAGGGGGCGGCGGGCGACGGCAGACGCGTCGGCACCGGGCGCCAGTACGCGCCGCGCCGCTCTCGCGCAAACACGTGCCCGTGTAACGCGTGTTTCGCTTCGCCGATAAGTGTCAGTGTTCGAGTGCACGATTACGTGTCGGAGGTCGCGCCGTTTCGCAAATGCCAGGGTGCGCGGTGCGAGTGATGCGGGTGAGGTGAAGCATGGCCCCGGCGGCGGCGACGGTGGTGATGGCGGCGGCGCTGGCGCTGGTGGCGGAGGCGGCGGCGTCGTGCGGGCCCCTGCCCCCGGGCTGCGCGTGCGCCGAGGCGGCCACCAGGCTGCGCTGCCGCTCCGCCGCCCTCGCCCAGCTGCCCGCGCTGCACGCCCGCCTGCTCGAGCTGTAAGTACCCTTCCGCGCTCCCTCGCGGTGGCCCTCAACGGTTCCATCGTTATTCGTTGATGTCTTTTATATAAACCGACTCAAGCGCTACAATCATACAGTACAAGCCAGCATTTTGAATCGTTTCTTTATTTTGTCGTCATATTACCCAACATCTGCATGTTCATCATATTGAGATTTACTTTATAAGTAATTACAGTAGATTTTATATACATTACTCTACACTTTAGATTTGTATGTAAAGGTTTTGTTCATATTTTTATATAAAATCGTCATTAAATTCTAATTTATTAGAGTAGTAAGTAGATTACAGTAGACTGAACGTAACCAGTAGTCTAATAACTGCTTGCTGTCTTCTGAGTGAAGTCGTTAGGAAGGGAGCGGTGGCTTGCCGCCATCGCACCTCTTTCACACGTTTTTATGCGTTTGCATCATTAACTTTCAATGTTACGTATCTATTGCCGGCAGAGAATAATAGATTAATTCGAATTAATAAATTAGTATTAATCATGTTCGTAAATATGCAAACATTATGCATTGTCACACAATTTTATAACATACCGAGGTAGGTATTCACTTCCATTATTTATATAAATAAAATAAATTATCGTTACTACACTATTTAGATGCATAATTAAGAAAAGGGTTGGAAGTTAATGCAAGGATTTTATTTAACAGTAAATATATTAAAACTATGATTATAAAAAAAATGAAAAAGCTATGAAGAAAATAAAGTATACGTTTAAACTATTACCGAAGTACGAGATAAAGTCTATAAATGAATATTAAAAAGTGTAAGAAGAAATAAAATGTCTTCATCAAAATTAGGTCCGTGAATTGATATGATTATCATCATCATCATCTTCAGCCTGTGATAGACCACGCGGGACCTAGGCATCCCCTAATACACCCCTATCCATTAGGATCTATTTATATCTAGTTTTTGGATCGTATCCCACCAAGCTGGCCCAATGAGGGTTGGTGGGTGGACCGACTTTTTACATGCCCATCCGACGCATGGATCATCTTAATTTTCAGACAATTAGGTGATCGGCCACCAATTGCCCTAACCAACTAGGAAACAACAATAAAAATGTGTTGAGTCCCCGCAGGATTCGAACCCACGACCTCCGGTTTCTAAAGCATACGCCCATACAACTAGGCTACGAAGGCATTTTGATATGATATTGACAACGTATTTATTTATTAAGGCGTTTAAAAACTTATATTATAAAAAGAAACGTTTCAATCCGTGTGGCACATTTTCACTTGTCTTGATTTTTTAAATATAATTTTCTAGATCAACGATAGACGATTTAAATATACATATCGGATAAAAAATACCTATTTTGTTTTTAATCTTTGTCGATATTATCACCCAAAAAATCATTATTTTTATTTTTAATAGTTATGGTATATTATTAATTAAAATATTAGTGTCGTGAATTGAATACTATTCTTTTCTTTTCGTTTGGAAGTCATTTCAATGTATTAAAACAGGGTTTCCTTGCCTCACGCCACGGCCACCGCCATGCCCTCCGCCTTATCACGGCGTGTCAATCACTCACTGAGCCGATATGTGCGGCCTCTGCGGTTTCCCAATCATACATCATATAGGCAGTTATTACATTTTTCTTTCGAGACTTCTTTAAAAGCGGAGGAAGATTAATAAACAATACTTTATGAAGCGCTCCACATTTTTAAATCACATGCTTTCGCTGGAGTTCGCACATATTACACCCGATCTGCGTTAATCCCGCGTAAAAGCGAACTCTTTAATGGTTGACGACTTTATGGAGATTGCTCATCGCTTGCGCGTTGAATGAATGTGACATTAAAATATATATATTATGAATATCGAGATAAATACGTGCGTACGCTCTCGCATACGTATCTCTCGCGGATCGGGTCACCCGTTGGGCGCCGGAGGGGGGTGTGCGCGGGTCGGGGGCGGCGGAGGAGGGGGACGGCGTGACGTCATAGCGCGACACTCGGCGTCTCCCGGCGGCCACTGAACCCCGGGGCAGTTATTGCGTGCATCGCGCTTTTGGATGCCTTTTTGCTTTAACACCCCGACGCTATCCTATCACTGCGATCACGGCCGCAGTCACTATCCGTGGAAACAAAACTGCTGCATTCTGTTCATAAATAAACATTAAGCGCTTAAGCAATGTCTTTCACGAGAGATTGTGCAAAACAATTCGTTATCATATTTCCTCAATTATATAAATTTACTAGACGACATTAGCTCTTACAGTACAAACTGGTGGTCATGAGTTCAAATCCTGCGGAAGAGCAAGGTTATGTTATTATTGTTTTTAGTGTAGTTAGCGCAAAATGCACCGATCAGGTAATTTCTTAAAATTACGGTGGTCCATGCAACGAATAAGCTTAAAGAAAAGTCAGTCCCAGTTCTCGAGACCACTTCTAATCTTACCGTCAAAGCCTCGACAAAAAAGTGTCATTGAGAAGAAACTGGGTGGATTACAAGTAACCCAAGATGACTTGGGTAAATGGCTACGAAGAAGATCATTGCCTTTATAAAGATATTCTTATATACACTGTTTTTAAGAAAAATTGACTTAGGGTCCTTCAAGAAAAGAGCCTACTCCTTCCTGTAAGGTCCGCGATGCATTTGCAGTTCCTCTGGTGGTGCGAATGTCCTTGGGCGGCGGTAATCATTAACCATCAGGTGAGCCACTTCTTCACTTTAAAAAACATTGGAATGGTCAAGTCAAGTTCTAGACATAAATACGAACTTAGGCTAAAAATTTTCTTTACGAGACTTACGGTAAAATGCTGCTACATCATTTTCATTACAATCTTTAATTTTTCATAAGAAATGTATTGCTCTACAACCATGCACAATTATTACCAATTAATCATAACCGATCCGTTTCGCTTTAAATATCATTTGTCCCTTAAACTACTATCGCAAATAGGATAAAAAGTAGAGTATAAAGCGAATTGCAATCAAAATGTAACAGTGCAAGCAACGTAGACTCGTGAATCGACCGACATCGTCCGCCCCGATGCTAATTGGAGCAAACAGATCAATACTAGCGAAAGCTTCCAAAACAACAACATACTATGTTTTCAGTTGATTAAATTCACGTTATAATTTAATTAAATTATCAAAAATATAGCCCTTAGCTTCATCATCATCATCAGCCTGTGTTAGTCCACAGCTGGTCATAGGCCTCCCCTAATGCGCGCCTTCTCCATGGGGTATTTGGACCGTTAGACACGCTGGTCTTGTTGCGGGTTGGTGGATGGACCGACTTTTACATGCCCATCCGTCGCAAGAATCGTCTTACTTTTCTCATAATTGGATAAACGGCCCAAATCGTCCAAACCAATCAGACAACAACAACAACACAAAGCTGTTTGCCCGCGGGAATCGAACCCACGAAGTTTATGAAGCAAGGGTCAATACCGCTAGGCCACGGAGGCACCCTTAGCTTACTCTTGACTCATTCATTATCATTAGCTCCTATAATTAGATTAAATGATGAAAAAGTATAGCAATAACAAGATCTTTTTGCGTGAGTAATAAGGGAACTTCGGCGTTTGATTTATGCCTGTTATGGAAAATGTTCTTAGGTATTCTTTTGCTTTAATACTTACTGAATAGGGCGACTGGCCTTATTTTCCTTATTTCCTTTAAATCGGTAAGCCTCTTAGTGCAACTGCAGAGTTCCATCTTCTTGCGTAATTTTTCTCTTATTAGCAAACTAGCTGTTACGCGCAACTTTATCCGCGTAGGAATAGAATAATATGTCCTTATATATTAAATGTATAGTATAATGTAAATTAGATGTTCTAATTATATGTATCTATCATTAGACGCAAAATTTCATAGCTTTAGCCTTAACGATGACCAATTTCCATATTGTCTTCCATCCCATTTCAACCTCTAGTTCTTCCCCGTACAGTTTGAAACTATGAAAGTGCTAAAAAACACCACTTATGGCTTACACAAAATTTTATCGTTCTATGTTCAACAGAGACGATTTCCATATAAACTTTCATCCCCAGTTTCAACTTTTCTACCACTTCTATCGAAAAAAATGTATGTCTATGTCCTTTCTTGGAGACTTCTAAGTATGTACCACCATTCTTCGACAATCGGTCTAATGTTTAGACAGTAAAACGGATAGACAGACAGAGTTATTTTGCATTTATAATATTAGATAGCCAAGATTTATGCTACTAAACAGGGCTTCGAAATTTTATTTTAGCTTCTAATGCACGCCTTTTTTATCAGGGAGTTTTCGGGCCGTATCCCCACACGCAGTTCCAATTCGGGTTGGTGGGTGGACCAACTTTTTTCATACCCATCCGACGCATTGATCACCTTACTTTTCAGACAATTGGGTGATCGGCCCATATTGTCCTAACCAACCAGAAAACAACGAGAACACAAAGTAACTTCCCCGCGGGATTCGAACCCACGACATCCAATTTATAAAGCAAGTGCCAATACCGCTAGGCCACAGAGGCGGTTGATTTTATTTTTCTCAGTTGCGAGTTTCTATACGAGATGGGAGCCGAATCGGCGGCATCGCCTGCGCTGCACTTCCTGTCGCTATATATAAAGTGGCCGGCGTCTCGCATTTATTAAAACGCGACCCAAATAGTCCCCCTGGACTCGCGCACTCCTCGGACCGTCGGTCCATAATGGCACGCCATTAATTACACACGCAGCTCCCTTATCTCGCGCACGGCCGATGCTATTTCTAAACATACCTGAAAGGGAAAACCGGTCGCGGTCCGACAAACATATTTCTACGAGACTAGCCTTCGATCATATATAACAAAAGATTTCGTGATTACAGTAAGGGATAATGAAACCGCTTATATGTTTTAAATAATTGTGTGTATGTTTATAAACATTGTATTGCCAAGTGGCTGAGCTACGATACGATAAAAAAGAATATTTGCACCAACTTGCTGTATTTGGACAAAATTACGATGTACCACTGTTATTATCTGAATGTATCTTTTCTATTATTCTACCGTCATTTACATACGATTTACATGATACCAATGACAGTACCATTTGTTCTACTATTAAATAAAAGGCAACCAATTTAAAATGATATACACATAACAAAATACAGATTAATCATAATTAAAGAATCAGATTTTTATCTTTTAAGATAATCATCAATAATAATAGGTTGCATAGTAGGGTCGTGCCATTATAACCAACTTTTGTCAAAGATGAAGCCTCAATGAAGCATAAAATGCGCTAAAAAGGCGTGCCCCAGAGGCACCGAGTATCCATTGCAAACGAGCTCATTGATTCCGCTAAACGATCGAAGGTAATTGGGCCTCCTTATTGCTCGTACCGCTTCATTAATAGCGTTATATAATTTCTGAAGCAGCCGGTCGATCAACTAGTCCAAGTTCTGACGGACTTATTTAATTCTATCTTCATTTATTATAGAAAACATTACCATCTGACCTACATATAGTGAGTCGCCGTTCAACCGCTGGCACAAAACATGTTTCAGTACGAGGCTGTTTAAATAGTCCTTTAAAAGCTATTTGTAAAACCGCTTTTTTGATGAATAGCATTACAATTAACACATTCTTTCAAATGATAACTATCAAAAATTTGTCTTCAAAACAATAAATTGTCACTTTTACCACCAACAAACAACAACCTAAAAAAATCTAAATGTGATGCCGTTGTAAATCATTTTTATAAGAGGCAGCAGCCAATAAAAATGATTTTAATTAAGTTTCGTTCATAGGAGTAACGGAATGTAATGTAATGGTTTTCAACACGTTAAGCACATGCGATGCTCCACGCGCTGGTCGCCCGAACAAAGTCCCACCGAGGATATTGTTGAAGAAGACCATAATATCGTACTCGACGACCCTGAGTAAATGTGAGTCAATAAAATTCTGCACGAGAATTCGAAAATGAAAAAACCTGCACGATGTATATGTACAATGGTGGTTAACGAAAGCTAATTTTAAAGCTAAAAAGTCTAGTGTTGGAAAGAAAATAAAAAAAGGAAATCGTGATAGTTGTACTATTTATAACTCAGCAACGGATTTAGGTGTATTATATAGAGACGTTTACCAGGACACGGATATGAGATACTTTATCCGCTTTTATCTTTCCTTGTTTGACAACACCTCGATTGTTCTAATTTACCACCTAAACTTGTCGTGTCATGTGTCTTCAAACACATTGCATCGTTAAGTTTATAATTTGCTCATTTATTATGACGAAAAAGCTCGCGGGCTCGGCGAGTAACGCGTAATATTTTTTATCTCTTTAAAACCAGTAACAGTCCTTGAATGAGGCGCAAAAAATATAACGTACTCTGAACTTTAATTACATGCCCGCATAAGCATCTTTGCTTATCGTTTAAAAATTGGTTAGGTAATCATATATAAATATATAAAACATTCGTCGTAGCTGCACTTGATATATGTATTATGATACTCGGGAACTGCAAGAATAATCATCGCCATCACGTATACTATACATTATGCCATCATACATACATTTGACATTTTGCCATCATACGTAACAATAAACAAAGGCGGCTAGGTTTCACTCTTTTAGAAACGCCGCCTCTATAAAATACCGTATACTCAATTCATCTATTATCTAAAAAGTCACTTAACTCAAGCCTCACTTCTACGAAACATAAATATCGCCACAGACGTTGCATTTTTACTGTGCAATTTCTTTGTTGAACTTTGTTTACGGCGTTGATGTACTATTAAACTTTAAACGTGCTCCGGGCTATGATCGGTACAACAATACACCATGTCTCATAAAAGCGAAGCGTCATTTAAAAATGTCATCTAAAATAAAAACCTTTTTTTTGCTTAGATTGGTTTCTATTCTCTAGAAAGTATGTTAAAGTAAATGTTGTGTTTGCCTATAGTTTAAATATGTTCATAAACTGTAACAACTTTAATACAAGTACTGTTAGTTTGTAGAGACTTGTATGTATTTAGTTGATAAGACTTATTTAATACATAAATAAAAAATCTGTACGAACAATAATGCTGTTCCATAAACAACCGAATATGCACCTGTTCTGGTTCATTTTAATATTCACGAGCAGTATCCGTTTTATTGTTTTGCACGATCCTTACGAATGCATTAACATCAACAAAAAGCATTAAAGAGCGAGGTGGTCGAATGGTGCCAATAAAGAGATAACATCGCAATCGGACATAATTAAAAATCCCGCGTGCGAATTACTAAACGCAGTGGACTTCTGTTGTGGGGAGAGAGGTCATGATGGATGGCCTTAATAAGGAGTACTCCCGACTCACCTGAGGAGGGAGGGCCACCTGCCGCCACCCCCTTCAACAAGTTGAGCGCCACATAGCATCACAGCGTGTTAATTGTCAAACAGTATTTGGAAATTTGATTCCACATATGGCAGTTATCACACTAAAATAAGTATCGATTTCATATGTTATTTGCCCAGCTGTTGCTTTTAAAGGCGTAGGTAGTAGTGTAATAATTGAACCGGAGCTACTATTGATCACAAATGGTCGGACACAGTTACAATGAAATCTTAAGGTTGCGATGCAGTTGTGCACAAACTAAGGTACTTATATATGAGATATAATTTGCGAAAAAGTGCAATAGCATATTTTCAAAGCTAATTTACTGCAAACCATATGTACATAAAGAGTTAACCGTTATGTTTAAAAACTTGCTTTACCGCTTACATTACGAATGCTTGCTCAAACTTACAAGATAGATCAAAATAATGTTCTATGAAATTTGTCAAGGAGATTTTTACATATTTGTCCTAATATCAATCCTTAAGTAAACTTTCTTTCGTTGTCTTGATGCCTTTGCTTTTGTAATCATCTTAAATTTGAATGACGAATCACTTTTGTTCTTCATCTTTTGTAAATAAATCGTTATCACTTGATTCATCTTGAGGAACGTGTTGTCTTGACTTAAAAAATAAAAAAATTTTTAGTGTTTTTATATCAAAAGGAAGCTTTTTAGGGGGCGCCTCAAGAAATTTAATTTTTAACGACCACCCTAATATACATATTATAAAACAAAGTCCCGGCCGCGTCCGCATGTCTGTCTATTCACGATAAACTGACTACAGCACAGATCGTCACGCGGTGGTCTGCCTAAAAATTCATAGAAATTTTCTTACATATGTACCGATTTTGACGGGACAATTTTTTTTTTGGCAAAAATATTGTTTGTGTAACAAGTTTTTTTACACGTTGCTTTGTTTTTCATGTTACATGTTACGCGGACGAAATCGCTATCACTATTATAAAGAATATCCTAGAAGTTCTAAGACATACATATATATATATATATATATAACGGAAACAGACGAACAAAGGCCGGCCTTTCCTTTAAGGAAAAATTTATAGTCCAAGTTAAAATATAATATACACTGCTTCGATTAAAGTCGGTCATAAAATATGTTTAAACTTTATTTGTTTTATTTCCGTGTTTCATCTTATAGACATACAAATGGGAGCAAAACAGTCTGTATTTATATAAAGGGAAGGCGACGTTCTCGGAGATCGCACCATTAATCCGATCGGAGACGACGAATGCTCCGGAACGCCTTTCCCTGAAATAGAGCTTTGCTCGTTACTATATCCTTGGGAACGTCGGCACATCGTTCAGACTATTTATATACGGGAGATATGATTTTAGTGGTTTATCATACAAACATGTTACAATATTATCATTTTTCAACAAAAAATAAGTTTGCATTGTTATCGTATAACAATAACTTTATCGGATAGTGGATGACAAATAAAGTCAAAGTCGAAAATATTTATTCAATTTAGGCTCTACTGAGCACTTAGGAAAGTGAAAAATTGACCACCGTTTAATAGTCTGATTATTTATTCTTTTTGTTGTTTTAGCATAAATAATAGCTTAAACCTATTAAACTTCTCATTGAATCACTTTGCACGGGACGATGATGCTATCATAAAAAAGCATAATTTTCCAAGTACTTATTTTCTTAATAATGATGCGAAATAACTAGGCAATGGAAAGGCTTATAACGTATATATTAACGCCACCCAAAATAAGATCCTGAATATTTGAAAAGAAAAGTACGAAACGTAAGTCGTCTACCAATAACAAATATTTTGTTTGTTGCCATTGTTTCTGTTTTTTTTACCAATGATCTAATTTTGTTTAAATTAAAGTTGTCCACTTTTTATAATAACGTGTAGTTACCGAAGTTAAATAACTGTTACTAACTTAAAAGTATAATTTTATAAATTTAATAAGTTTTGTGACCTAATAATATCAATTGTTTGATATCAGTATGACATACAAGTTTCTTGATTAAGAATGTTGCCTTGTGTTAAAGTGAAAATATTGATATGTACTAGTAAATATATTATTATTTAAAACAACCCCTTTTTGTTTATCGTTCAGAGTATCGTTAACTATAATAGATATTTACTTTGTGTTACACGTCTGAAAGAAACGACAACATTTTAGTTATCTGTTAATTTTTTTTTTTAGTTTTTAAATATTTTAGGTACCATGTTGAGTTATTAATTAAATTTCACATAGATAATATACAGATTGGCATTGTGTGTTACTCTCATTATGCCGAGTGTTATTCCATGTCTTGTCAATGCGTTGTTAAGAAAATCAGTACCCATTATTGAGTACACACGTCTAGGACCGACCCGGCAAATATTTGTTAAGGACACTCGATACAGTTTGGAACTAATTAAAGTCTGAAAAAAACTTATTTACATTACAAACCCTACAGAGATACCTTCTTTAACACAGAATAAAAGGTTTTCTCCAAATTTGACTACATGTGACTACATGTAGGCTATTAAACAAATCAAGTAGCCGCTTTAATCTTAACGTATATCTGTTATGTCCGTTTTTTATAGCAATAAAATGCCAAAAAACTTCATCATCGCTGCCGCTTGTGGATGCTTCAACAGGAATAGAAATATCTTACGAAAAATATATCTATCTTGATGAAAAAATCCGCCAGTTAAGTACTATGTAATTGATAGTTTTATTTATTACGATTACGTCGACAATATTTGTTTTCGAACGCAAAGTAATAATTTACTTAACTTATTTAGTAAGCAATATGAGAATGTAAAGCCTAAAACTCGCAGTAACTGATCCTGTGTCCGCAACAGGGACGTGTCGGAGAACAACATCACGGCGCTCCCGGCGGCCGCTCTCCAGCCCGCGACCGCTCTCCGCGACCTGTGAGTTCCAGCTTTTACTTTTACTTTCAAAAATACTCAATCGCATGTTGCTCCCACTGCACGCTCCATGAATAACAATCACATGTATTAATAACATTATTAATTTTGAAAACTCGTGACAAGAGACAACATAATCAGTATCTTCGGTCGATCGAGTAAAGAACAAACGTGTACTACCTATTGTGCGACTATATATGAGGCCACCTTCAGCGACAAACGAATATCTGGTGATTCATTTTTTATGTTGAGTGTGTAAATTTACCCATTTCAGATAAATTGGGTTAATGGTTTAGTGGATGTGTTTATTCCTCTAACATTCGTCTGACTTTTAAAATATTTATACATTTTGTCACTCTTCTTTTGTCCCAGTTATGTTCCAATGATCTAGAGAGAAACTAAAATTATTTTGCGACGAAAAGGAGTTTGACTTTTTACTCTACAAAATCTGATACTATTAGAAATTTATGGCACTATGATAGAAACTTTGTTAACATTTTTAATACCTTACAGATTTCAATTATATTGTATTAGGAAATAGTTGTTAGTTGTTTTTATGAAAATTCATCCAATTCTATAAAAATATGGTAAACCATTTGTAGCACCAATTGGCACAATTGGTTGCACGAGTCGATTCTAATTCATTTATTCGGCAAGTGCGACAAATCTGAGGGGCACTTTTAGCCGACATTAATGATTCAAGTCGCGCGGCACAAGGACCTTATGCGGACAAATTGCGCAAAAGGCCGAATCTCTAATTGCTGTAATATTATTCACAAGTTAACATTGGCAACGTCTTTCTCCAACCGATATGCGAGAAATCGTTACCTAACGTAATATGGAATACCTTCTAATATAGAAGTTGGTTAATAATAAATAATTAGGGCAACAATTAACTCGTTTAAGCGATGGGCGCTTCTTAGAAAGGTAAGATTGAAGAGACTGTATTCATCAATCTATCACTAGCCGGTCCATAATTGAAACTTGTTGGGATTAGTTTGAGCAAGAGATGGGAGGCGCCACTGTAAGGTGCAGGTGATTGTGGCGTTGTGGACATTGGGTGGCGTGTGCGCAGGAACCTGTCGTCGAACCGGCTGCAGGTGGCGGAGGGTGCCCTCAGCAGCGCCTCCCTGCTGCGCCTCTGGCTGGACGCCTGCTCCTTGAGCCACCTCCCGAAAGCTTCCTGGCCACGGCTGCAGCTTCTGTAAGTACATTTTAATCCCTTCTTTCTATTTAACCTAAAAAATTGGTATGATATTCCATTACTTCAGGAATTATCTAAATGAATTATGCAGTTTGTTATTGTTTCGGTCGATGTTACGATGGTCGACGTGAAGACCAATCTGGACAAAAATTAAAAAATATTTCGATTAATTACAGGCAAAAGATAAAAATAAGTATCTCTTGAGTAATTTGTCTGAATGCAGTTTTTCCTATAATGACCGTGGACTGGATCCAAAAAGATAAAGTGCAGGATATACAAATATTATAACTTTTTAAACTATACAACAAACTAAATACTACAACTAAAACTTGCTCCTGCATAACTCCTTACAGCGAACAGTACGCTTCTACCATTTGATTCCGTGTACAAAAAAATACAGGCGTAAGCAAAATATTAGCGTTTTCTATCACCAGGGATATTCTAAAAGCGCACAAACTTAAATAATTATGTTTTCTATTAAAATTTAATTCTAACGAGTATAATTTCTTAGTAAGTTTTTTACTACCAATATGTATTAAAATAGGAAATGGCAATTTATAGTTTTTATTGTTAATTCGTTTTACAATAAGGGTGCTTTAATTTTTATATGCCAGCCAAATAGTAATTCAATTCATGAGAGCTATATGTAACATTCTAGTGAAACGTATATTTTATGTACAACCTGCACATAGAATATACGTTTATATTTGTTACTTTAAGAGTATAGCACAATAGACGTCAAGGTAATCTGGAGGCGTTTGTATCGCAAGAATCGATCTTCTAAACCTAGTTACAGTGTTACGCTGAGCGGAGAACCCTTCTAACTCGATTTATCAATTTGGCGGGTCGAGACGATTAAGTTTACAATGTTGGGATAAGAAATACATTTGATTGATATTGATTGTTCCAAAGATACGTCCTGTTTGGAAAGATTTCTATTGCGAATTGTCGACCGTGGCCTGTGTACTGTTCCACTTGGCCAATCGCTTCACCGAATAACTCAATATTCGACACGCGTCAAGCGTGCCTCTCGCAAATGTTTCTATTCGCGGTGGCCCCAACTGCCAATGAGTTCGGGCTTTTTAATAAAGTTAACGCATCATTTATTGCAATCAAAGAAGTGCGACAAATAGAATTTCAGGGTAGTGGGTCAGATCCTGCTCGAACTCATAAAGTTTACATTGTTTTGCATGTAAATAGTCGGTTGTTCGTGTCGGTTATCCGTCCCATCGCACTATTAGATTAAGGGAAGAGGTATAATATCTACTGCTTAGTAAGTGATCTTTAATATAGATCGGCTGCCGTAGTCGAAATCGGCACGGAAAACATTTTTATTCCTTCAATCCCATTTCGATTGTTTGGCCTCAGTGGCGAGCAGCTGGCGCGAAGGCGGCGAAGGAGCGCGCGGGGCGATGACCGATCATCCAACAATATTCAGAAGCGAATGCTCTTAGCGTTGAGAGTTAGTAGGGAGGCGCCCGACACTCCGCCGACGCATCGTCCTATCGCACGTCGGGGAATGCCGGTGCGTCGCGATAAAAAGCGAATCAACCATTCACTTAAAGGATCTCACACAACAGCAACGGTGTCTTTGATTTTGTTGGAAAGTGAATGAGAAGAATGTAGAGAAGTCCGCATGAATGTTCTTTTACAACAGTTTGGAATTGTTTTCTTTATAAGAAATATCGTGAAGTCGTTTGTCAGGCCATTAGAGATAACCTATTTGAGCAACAGTAACGTGCTTGAAGCAATTTGACGAATTTAATGACAGCTTCGTGTTAAGCAAACAGTGTTCGAGCCTAACATCAGAGGGCGACCAATGAGCCGCCTCGGGTCGCGTGCCAAAGCTCAGCTCCGGCGGCCGAATAAATCTCCGCTCCGATTAACGAAAGGGCCCCGAGCAGAAGGGCCCGCGGCCACCGCGCTGCTCGTGGGCGCCAAAAGGCGCTCGTAAATTACACGCTAAGTGGGCCCTAAATCTAGCCAAGTGATCTGACACAGTGACCGGTTTGCTCGCAAAGACACTAGCACCACTTAAGATAGAGCAATTACACTTAGTTTAGGACGTAATCTCGACGTTAATCACCTTTGTATTGCAGATTGTACGTATAATGTTATTTTCGTGTAACCCGTAAAACCCCACCGAAGTCGTAAAGCGTCTGAATCCTTCCGCACCTCGCACCGCGCCGTAAGGATTCGCTACGCAAATAAAGGATAATGCCGGGCTATTACGCAGAAATGAATACAAACACTCCGTAAGCCTCGGCTTTCTCTGGTATATAAGGATCATTAGCAACATTTTAAGATCGAATTTAATATATTAGAGGAAAATTATATAAATTATTTGATATTTTCACCCATAACAGTAACAATCGCTATGAGCTGTACAGTTTGAGAATTAATATTTAATTGTCGCCAACTGTATTCCAACTTCATGATCCTAAAGGTGTTACTTTGGTGCATATATATATATATATATATATGCATTATGGTGCACGTTGGTTCGTATGAGCGTCAGGATATGATAATGCGGCGGCCGGGGAGCGCGCCGAGAAGTGTGTCAGAGAGCGCAACGGAGGCCGAGCTAGCTGGTGTGGTGGCCTATCGCGTGGCGTCGACGCGTGTGTTCGTCAGCGATTGTCGTTTAATCTAGATCGATAGATATGGCTTTAATCTGGCCTTATCCCGACTTGTATAATTGCTTTTCAAGATAACCAGTATTCATTCAATTCGTTATTGGTCTAAAAACGATATCATAATTTACGAGTAAAATAACATTATAACTAAATGTATGTATAAAATATTGCCTAGTGATATCAATAAATTGCGATAAGTTAGAATACAAAGGCAAAGCTTTGTATTTTACAACATACTTGGAAATAAACATTTATAACAAAAACAGTTAAAAAAAGATTATGAATGAAGTAGGAAAATAAGGTCGCTAATTAGGTAGGTTGTGTGTGAGTGCAAGAAAAACAACTGTTCAAAACATTAAGTTGATCTATACAATGACGCGGAACATGTCTTAAACGTAAATAGAAATATTTCATAAACCAACGTGACAGAAACGGGCACTTAGCTAGTTGTTTGGCGTTTGGGGAAAAAACGCGGCGAGCGACGCTTTTTTGCGCGTCATCTGGCTCCGCGGGAATGATTAATGCCCGTCGTTTTGGGCACACGCGGAGCGCGGCCTCGTTCGCCGCATCTCGGGAGGGTGTCAAATTAAAATCAGGCTGCTCATTCGGGAAGTTTTTTCATTAAATGTAACGAAAGAGAACCGAGACGGACCACGGTCCCCTTACTGCCAAAGAACGCAACGCAAAACATAAGACAGTTGTCTTACTATCATTGTGTTGTGTTTCTTCATTGATTTTTGTTTTAATTTCCACACCAAGGAACACGAGCGTTGGGGCTCTTGATGGAAAGTGTTCACCAACGCCCATTGATAGCGGCAATACACAATGGACAACAAACAATGTATTTATCTCATAAATTCAGAAGCAACATTACTTTAATATTTGAAGCAGTTCTGGTCGGCACTCGATATTCGGAATGGTGACTGATTTAATATTAATTATTACTTCGCTTCAACGGCCGATTGAATTTTACCATAATAACTTTTTGCTGCTCATACTTTTAGACTATTACCTCCTTACGCATTTTCTAATATATATATGTTGGCATTTGATTGTTCTTTGTAACTCTTTTCGAAGTTATGAAACAACTAACTCCCGCTTTTGTTATGTAAAAAGAACCTGAAGCAAATAAATACTTTTGTACATCAGAACGGACTGACTTGAGTTACTCAAAACTGAAATTACGTTTAGTAAAAAAAAAACTTTTGCCTATTACAACAAAGCCAGAGAAATAATGATCTGGAACTTTCGAGCCAAATGCAAATAAATACGATAAGAGAATCTCCGGGGAGGGAGATAATGCCAAAAGTAGGTTTAACTTTTAATAAAATGTGACACCTCCCCCCTCTGTAGACCCGTCCGCTAATCGGCGAAGGGACGGAGCTGCCCAACGCCGGCCGCCCAAGTTCATTGCCAACGGCCATTAGGACGGTCCAAACTAGATTTGTTTTGAACGGATTCTTTAATGAAGGTTGTAATCTAATCGTCAACACTTTAAATCAATTTGTTATGTTTACTATAAAATATTCTTCTAAATATTTGTGTGTAACTCAACCTTACTAACGCATATAGCCACATTTTAAGTTTTTTTTAGAATCAATTGTACTGAAAACTCACAAAAGGTTTAACTAATAAAATGTATATGACGGAATGTAAATTTTAACGAGGAAACTTTTTCGTATTATAAATTATAAATACTTTGTTATAATTTAATTTAGTGCATGATAACGTTTATCAATTGTCAAACGACAAAACTTTAAACGCGCTTTGAGATGTGTTAAAAATATAATATAAAGCTTTCCCACTGAATAATTGAATGTGTAATTATTTACACTGGCTTTATCTATGTCTTGCATAGTATAAAACAAAGTAGCTATCGCTGTCGATCCGCCCCTATGTATGCTTAAATCTTGAAGCGTTTTTTTAATAGATAGAGTGATTTAAGGAAAAGTTTTATATGTATAGTCTATGCATAATACTATAGAGAAACTCTCATAAATTTTGAAGTTTCTAATATGATGTCGTAAAAAACACACTTTTTGCGCTTACTTTGCAAACGCTGGCTGAACCCCACGAGATAAATCAAAATAATGTATTACACATTATACACCTTACAAAGGTCAACAAATAAGTCTACGATGGAATATGTCCATCACGTTTATGATAACCCACATCATAATCATTTTTTATCCCCTCCATTTTACAACAACAACTTTTGAACAAATTATAGACGAAGTGATTTAAGCCTAAAGCCTTAAATAAAATTAATATAGATATAATCATATTTGCGAAGATATTACAGACGTCATTGCCCGTACGAAGCCGGGGCAGGTTGCTAGTTTATATTAACTTACAGTTAGGGTTACTAATCGCGTTAGCAAAGTAACAAGCGCGGGCATGAGTTACGACTCAACCTCCGTTCCGCCGCACAAACTTGCTCACATAATGCACACTACATTAACCACCATAGCTGAACCAGTGGAACATTCCGATAGGCCATATAAGGTCACACAAACGTATAACAGTTTAAGTGCTCTACGAGTATTTCACTTACAAAACTTATAATTGTATTGATGTGCCGTTACAGAAAAGAAGGTAACTATAATTCATTGCAGTATGTTATTGTCACACTGCATAGGATGATACCAACGAAGGGTCTATGCCAGTCGATAAATAAATACAAAGTAGTAGTATTAATAATCGAATCTCAGACAAGCACTTTTATTTATAATGTTAGTTTGAGACTGTACAACATAGAAACTCTGTACTTAACCCTTAATGGTCTCGAACTAGAACTAGATTACGAACTACGAACGACTAAAACTACTAGAACTCGAACCAGACTGTTAAATTCAGGGATGATATACTTATTTATCATCATCAGCCTGTGATAGTCCACTGCTGGACATAGGACTCCCCTAATACACCCCTATCCATTAGGGGGTCTTACTTATTTATGTATATGTATAAATTATGTATAAATATGTAGACATCATTTTCGTTTGCCTAGGTCTGTGGCTGACAACGAGCTGGAAGATATTGGAAGCGAGGAGGTATCGGGTGCCCAGGGCGTGCGCGTGCTGCGGGCTCCGCGTAACCGCCTCCGCCGCCCCCCGAGCGCACTCAACGACCTGAAGCGCCTCCAGGCGTTGTGAGTAGGGCCCACCGGCGACATGCACAAACAACTGTAGTTGTTCATCATCATCCGTCTAAAAGGAATACCTTAGCTAATAGAAAACAGCGTCAGCAGTCCCGCAGTAGCTCCGAATCGGACATAAAAATAAATAGACCAATTGAGCCGTTCTGGGGCATCATTGTTACGAGCGCTCGTTATTGTGACGTATGTATGAGAGGCGCCGTCGCCGTTCGTTTTAATGCGCCGCTCATTGCTGCGGCCGGGAACAGTTTTATGCGCGATTAGCCATTATTAGCCGCTTATCTGGAGCACTAGCGGAGCGCGGCGCCCGCCCACGGCCGCCGCCGCCCACCCGCGCCTCTCTAACACCGACTAACCGCACGTCAACCTAAGCCTAACACCACCACCCGCCAATCTTATGATCTACTCGCTCACTTTCTAATAACATTTCGCACGCACGTTGTCAGAACCAGATCGGCAAATACCAAGGTTCCTTTGAACTGTTGCCACATCGCGATGCTAACATGCCGTGGGTGAACTTTGCCATGGAACGCTTTGATCGTGACTCGCTTTACGTATTTAGAATATTTTTCAGTTTTAAACAGCACACATGTGAATCATTGACTTTGCGCAGGAACCTGGCGGGCAACCTGATCACCGAGCTGCGCAACGGCTCCTTCCCGCCGCTGCCCTTTCTGCACACCTTGTAAGTGACGCTCATTTTAATACTTTTTACTTTGTAATATAAACATAACAAATTGTGTATCCTGTTTCACCTAAGGCTGAAAAAATTACGCACTCGTGTCCCCTCGGCCAATTGGGTTCTGATCATAGACAAATGCTTTATACTATTAAAGTTGAATATTGCTACAATAACATTTACAATGTTATGTTAATAAAGCACAGTTGTTAATTGAAATAATAGCTAGTATACTGGTACTGGGTGAATGAGACGAATCGTATCGTGTCTCGAAGCCTTCTTTTGAACCGAGTATATGTTCCAAGCAGGAGTTTATAAAATAAAAAATGGGCATATCATATTTAGTTCAGGATATCAATATGGAAATTTTCGGTGAACAAATTTCATATGTTGAAAATGTAATTAGACCCCAGATCGGACAGAAGTAGCGGACAACTCCGTAAGGAGATGTGGGGCGCGAAGGTGAGCGGGCCGCGGCGTGGCCAATGGCGAATGCGAGAGTTCGCGCCTTCGGCCATTTGATCCGAACACAAGTACTACGCGGTGAACATACACCGTTATTCGTGATATAACGCATATCACTAGCTACGAAAATCATTTCAACACGAGCCTTTGCAAAAACTTTGTATCTTTATATTTGCGGTGTAAACATAATGATCTTTCGTTGTATCCAAAAATATCAATTCATAGTAGTAGCATCCATACGAACGAGTAGAATCGTAAAACAATCATAATGCACTCAATCTAAACTTAAAATAAAGACTAAGGCTGAATCAATTAATTCAATTAACTTAGTTGTCTGCTGCGTGTTTGTTTGTACATCGATAATTCCAATTAAATGCGTGTTTCGTTGGAGCGTTAAATAATGTGCGCGTGATCGATGAGGCCGCGCGTGTACAGAGGTGGCACATTGACGCAGCGCTCGAAGCGAGTGCAATCGGCGCTCACTTTGGCCCCTTCCATGCTCGCCCATTACATAAGCTCCGCTAGAGTACTTTATGGATTAACAAGCTTTTAATCTACACGGTGCAACACATTTGTAGCGTTCTTTGTAAAATGGATACAGACAATTCTGTGTGCTATTTCGCTAGCGATGCCTCAGGTATGATGCCTGAGGCGTGTGATGAGGCTTCGCTAGACATATGCTCCTTGTCTTTAACTATAACTGGCCTCTTGGACAAATTTTTTTAAATTATATAAAATTTATAATACTATTGTGTTTTTTAACTTGCTTTTTGACATATAACATTAGCGAACAACAGTTTCTAATAGAAACCGTATAATAAACCGATCTTAGTGGTAATTTGGACTTGAATACAGGTCGCGTAGTTAAGGAATTAAATATTTCTCTATTTCATGTGCATAAAACGTGTGCGAAATTAAAAATATATTAAAGATTAAAAATGCAGTGGCCAGAAATGGCGAGACCGTTTCATGGAAAACAAACGCTATCAGAAAGATACAGCTTTCCTTTTTACGCAGACGGATTGCCATCAGTCTCTAGCAACCCATAGAGATAACATTTTGTAATATAATACTGTGTTTAAAATAACAAACAACAATACTAGGTACATTGTTATTAGACAATATTGAGTATTTTTAAATATTACATTACGATTGAAGTAATGACTATATTTATCCCACTCGAAAAAAATTTACATAAACAATAAAAAATTTAAATTAGCCCCTATTTCTTTAACATAGCGGAAACGCACCGTGATAATTTGATTCATTTTGATTTTACAAACTTCCATAAAGAAGGAGATACTTCAGAGCGTATTGTTAATACCTCGTGGCGCCGCCCCTATTGGTCAAATTGTGAAACTTCTTTTTTGAAACTATAGGTATAGCTTCCATCTGGTTCCTTTTTTTAAATATTTTGTGATAAAGTAAATAAGTTTAATAGATATTAGAGAATTAAAAAAATACAGCTTTAAAATTCACAACCTCGTGCTATTTAATGGCGTAATTATACATAATACAATTACGTATATAATATATACTTCTTGAATTGGTCTATAATAAGATCCGTAAGCGCATATGTTTACGTTTAAGGAATAATCCACAATAACCATTTTAGTGTAAACATTGTTTAAAATTCCATGAGGTATATTCAAAGCTCAATTAGGTAATACAGTGTAAGTCATAGTAAAAAAATATCTACATTCTATGTACATAAAACGTGTCATTATATTAGATGACATTTTGATAAAATTAATACTTTAAAAGATATTAGAGATTTAAAACGCGGTGGCCGAAATCGCAAGGTAATTTTGGGCTGACAGCACGTTGTTATCCGCTTATAATTATTAAATTTAAATTAATGGTTATATATCGTTTGAAGTTGGTCAGATTATTACGTATTTTTTTTTAATTAAAATATATATAGGTAATTTTAAGTGTATACTGGGCAGTTTACCTTATTACAGAGTCCATAATAGAACAATCGTAAGATTGCTTAAGCAATTACCTTTAAGCATTTAAATAAATAACAGGTATTGCAAATAATATGCCAATTTCATCTGTCCATTAAAATTGCCCTTTCCCCTTGAATAGCATAATGACAGGGCCTGCGCTCGTGTTCGGAACATCTTGAAATTAAATGAGCAGTGATCATTTTAAAGATTTTTTTTTTACATTTGCTCAGTTTATTCTCATGATGTCGATACACCGCTTTATCGTTAACAATAAATTAAAATTTCATCCATAACCAAATTTTGTTAATTGAGTACTTTTAGATTTTTAAATTTGTATTGACTTAACATGTCGTTATCTTCTTAGGCAACATAAGGACAGTATAAGATAAATATAATAGTGGCTTTAAACCGTCGACCATCGGTTCAATTTGAACGGTCAGCAAATGGCCTGCGGCAAAGTCCCCCCAGGGCACAGCGCGTAAACGTTCAGAAGCCGAATCGACGGTTCTCGCGACGAAAGCGTCCGACAAATTGATTGCGAAATACGTAGTGCGCATTGGGCGCGGGTGCCGAGCGCGTAAATTGCTGTTATGATAGACGCTGCAGACAGGACAATACGCATTGGCGTCACATCCATGAGCTGTGTTTGTTTGATAAAAGGTGCAGACAAAGGTAAATGTCAACATCATCATTATCATCATTGTCCTGTGTTAGTCCACTGCTGGACGTAGGCCTCCCCTAATGCACGTCTTCTCAATTAGGGGGTTCACCACGCTGGTCTAAAGCGGGATGGTGGGTGCACCACTTTTAACATGCCCATCCACAGAAAACACAAAGTTGTTTCCCCGCCGGATTCGAAGCCATGACCTCCGGTTTATAAAGCAAGGACCAATACAGCTAGGCCACGCAGGCGGCAAACAGTTAAATATAACGAAATATAATCTCTTTAGTAACGATTTTGCGTTAGCCAGTCGCGGTGGGATTAAGTGCGATCCTGCTAGGTGCTGCGAGGGGTGGCAGACAGGGCCGCCGCCCCTTCGTCGACGTTGAGTGATAGGGTGTCGGTGCGAGAGAAGCGCCCCTCGGAGGTCGACGGCCGACCGTCCTCGCCGCCTGGACCTCTGGCCCGAGGCGACCCGCCCGAGATACCGATTCATGTCTGAAATATCTGCTTCATTAACATACTTTTTGTTATTTTGAAAAAAAAATACATAATGAAAAGACTTCTCGTGCTTTAACCTTTGAAATTGCGTCACGAGAAACTTTCGAATGCGGCCACACGGCAGCTTTTGCGTAACGAATAAGACATTCGTCTCCATCGTGCAAAAAGTCAGTATCATAATGAGTGCGCGTTAAGCTCATCTTGTTGAGAGTGCGCGCCAAAAACGTTTACGTTTTTGCTTACACTTTCGCGAAGGCCATCGAGGACGGCGATGCGCTCTGTGACGGATGAGGTAATTGACTCGACTGCCCCTTTACGACGCCGACAAAACACAGAGTGCGGAAAATAATTCGTATCTTACTAAAAATATTACCTTCTCCTTAATTAATTTTTTTTCGTTACTCATTCTCATTGTTTTAAATCGTATCCAGTGTTACGTAATTGAAGGCGATAATAAGTTAAATTAAAATATGCTAAGTTTTAACGAAATCAACAGAAAATAATAACGGTGATGCAATGTTACGTCTGTCATGATACATTCTGTTTAAAAATAAAACTGCATTTTCTGTTTAAAAATAAAAAAACAAAGTAACAATTAAATTAAAATAAATATACCTTAATATAACCTAAATAATATTAATATTGAGCGCAAGAACGTTAGTAGGTTGTAATCATTAGGCAATAAAATTTTAAGACACCGTAAAGATATTTCATACTGAATGTAACTAAATTTAAGTATCCAAGTGGTTGATAAGCTGAGAGATTATCGGTTTGCTTTATCATGATGGCGACAAAAAGTTATGTCGTAATGTGTAATATTATACAGAAAATATATAAATAAATATAATTTATGTTGCTTAATACTGGTACCATATAAAATTTCTTCGAATTAGAAATAATGTATGTCACGCTATTTCTTATTCTAACAAAGTTTGCGTAAGTCCCGAATAACGAACTAGGCGTCCATATTTCCTTTTTTGTAAAACCCCACGACTCTGCTCCGATGTCCAGTGGTAAGATCGAGATAATAAATTTTATCCATAGAGGGATAAACATCTTGAAAGAAGTTTGTGAACAGATATTTTTAAATGTACGACCATTAATTAATAACAACGCGAACCGCGATCAGACTCGGCCCCCATACCGTAGTGCAGAATAATAACAAATAAAAAAACCGTCGCTCTGGATTCTCTTTAGCACCGCTATTATTTGGAGCTCAATTTCACGGAGTACGCTTACAAATTGGCTTTATTGAGTTTTCATTGGCTCCGAATTAGCATAGAGCGGACCTGGACCGCTTCGGCGCCGAGTCGCCCCGCGCGGCGGAAGGGGCGATTCCTTCCGGACAATAAAGCCCAATTGATAGCCATCCGATGGATCACTTCGCATTTTGCGACCGGCTCGCCCACGACTCAGCTTGCTAAGTTTCTCTCTATCCCCTGAGTGAGGCGATATTACTAGCCTCTTTTGATCTGTAACTGGAACGTGGATATTATTTGCGGACATATTTTGGTAATTTTCCATTTCAAGTTTACGTAAAGGCGTTTATATGGGTCAAACTATGTCTCATTCACAGCTATCGGTACACTTAGAATAGTAAAAATATAGAGTAATGAAAATATTGAAACGTAGTTTTTACGAGGGCTGTGGGGATGGTGCCACTGCGGTGTCTATTTCTGCCGCAAAGCAGTAGTGTGAAAATGCTAGTGTCTTATGGTTTGAAGGGCGCCCTGACCAGCGTATTTACTGGATAAACGAGGCGTAACATACTATGTCTCACGATAGGCAGCGCGTAGGTGAATCGTCTGTCATGATACGTCGGTGTGATGTCAATGGGCCTTGGTGACCACTTTCCACCAGGTGGTCCGACTGCTCATCTACCTTCGTATGTCAATAAGAAAAATATATATTTCCAAGGCTTTTGTTTTGTACCCAGGGTGCTGAAGCGCAACCGGATCGCGTTCATCGACGAGCGCGCCTTCGAGAACACTCCGGCGCTGCGCGTTCTGTGAGTATCCATCTTGCTTATTGCGCACGCCGACGATTACTTACTAGTGCATCGAAGGAGTCGTGACAGTTCGAAAACCTAAGCTGTAAGTTTATTGCCGACAGCAATCAAAATGTTTTATATTTGTAGACATGGAGTATTTTCTTAGACACCCCATTTCTCAATGTTATCCTATTAATGTGAGAATTGCGAAAGTTTAATACCCTGCAAAAATAATTCTAAATGAAACAAGAATATTCAACAAATAACAAAAATTATGATAAAATACGCCTGTTGAATAATGCGTAGAAGTCTTAATAAAAATATTACGAATAAATGTTGAACTAGCCATTCTGCGTTGGTAACGTGTAGGAGATAATTAGCTCGAGCTCTTCGTCTTTTTTCCTTCATTCCTTTTATATACATTACAATTTAATATTTATGACCGCTCCAACATTATTGCAATCAGTTTTATACTTCAGAGTACATTTTTAGGGCCCCTTAATTATTTCAGTGTCCTTAGAGAAGTAGCTTATATCCTTTTTAATCTATAAATTGTAACAACGTACAGCAAAGATTCGGAGGAGGCTTGGTAGCGAAAAGGCGCCCGGGGCCAATTGAACTCGTCAATTGCGACGGCGGCGTCCGTTACTCTGCAACTCGCTCCTGACTAATGACGCGCGCCGGACACATGCTCGATAAAAGAGGGCAAGTGATCGCGTGCCTTTTCGGGTTCGCACCATTTGGCGGGAGATGGGGATAATCGGCATTTTAATATCAATTGGCGCACGACCAAAGCCGCGTTTTGATAACCGGTAAAAGGTTTTCCGGTCATTTCGGTGTTACGTCTTGTATTTTACATTTGCGCAGATGCAAATGCACCGGTCCGACATATTTATTTCGAAACAGCTGCCTCCTTGCCATCACTCAAGTTTTAATCGTGTACTAAACAGAATGATGTCTAAAAGTAACGAGGGCAACGGAGCACCGAGACACCTTATAAATAAATTATCGACGCCGATATCCAATATTGTAATCCCAATTAGGAAGCCGCCTCTTGGGCCTGACACCGTAATAGCCCCAGACGCCGAGCGAAGGCGACGGGCTATAAAAATAAGAAATAAAACCGTCTCGCGCTAAACCTTTTATCGATAAAAAGAAAACCTTGCAATGAAGATATTATATCAGAACATACAAAATTTATTAAGAAAGAGCCCGAGCAAGTTTCAAAATATATTCTGATAAAGTCAAATGTGTTCGTGAGTAATCTGCACAAAAACTTTAAAAAAAATCCCAGCGGTCCCTGAGTAAAAGTGGTATCGATAAGAGTCATGTATGGGGAGAAGTCGAGCTATTGAGAGTTCATTCTGTTGCATTTCTCCGTAATCTCCAAATAACATTTCATATTTATGGCTGCGCGCCCGATAGCGCATCCTTCCTTATTACCGATAAATATTTCCTATCATGAAAGCTGTTTCTTATTATTGTCGGAATTGCTCTTTCAGTGGACTCTTAATCCAAATGCAATTTTTGTGAAATAAACTACTTTAGTCGTAACCTAATAACAGTACATTCGTTATCAGTCGTTACGGTATAAGTGAGTTAACTAATTATCTTTCTGTAGTATGTGGTCAATTAAATCTTTAATACTACAGCACAGTAAAAACACTAGCAAATTTAAGAAATGGATTAATCTATACTTACATCGTTTATCATCGACAGGAAAAATTAAACTATTGGAGGGCAAAAAATAAACGTTCAAAATTTCAAAAGTTGGAACGTTTGTTGTATTACAATTTCAATGAGTTCTTAAATGATGACACAATCTGGTATTGGAATGCTGGCTGCAGCCTTTTTTAATATTATAACAATTTTGCGCTTGCAATTTTTTGTTTATTGTTTGAAATTCATTGTAAAAGATGACAAAAAATAAGTCCCGCTGAGTTTCTTTTGCCGGTTCTTCTCAGGTTAGAGGCGTCGTTTCCGAACCGGTGGTAGATTTTTGAAAATCAATAACGTGTAATTATTTACTCCCTTTGTTGAATAAAGATACATATCTTTATTCAACAAATGGAACAAGACAAGGTTTAGAGTAATAATTAATTACTCCCTTTGTTGAATAAAGATACATATCTTTATTCAACAAATGGAACAAGACAAGGTTTATGCAACGTTCCGATCACACGTGTTTTATATAGATCGACGTAGGTTCATTTGTGACGGTTCCGTTAAGAACCGTCACAAATGAAATTGTCCACCAAAAATAAATATTTAGATCATAATTTCTATTATATTTAATTTTATTACAAATTCAACAATATAACGTAGAAAATAACCTTCATATGCATAAAAGTTATGATCAAAAACTATTTTTTTAATTGTTTTTTGGCTCTGGTGAACAATTTCACTTTCGACAGTTACGTCATTTCTGTTTTCATCCGTCGATATGTATATAGTTCGAACGGACTGGTATAAGACAAATAAAGAAGTTATTTGCCCGAAGCTGCTCCCGAAATTTTCTAGAAAAACTGTCAGAAATCAGATCAGATGTAATAAAGTCAGCTATATATTTATGGTATGACTATGAAGTAAGACATATTTGTGTGCAGACGTCTGGAGGACAATTTGCTGACGGAGCTGCCGACCGCCGTGCACAGGCTGCCGCTGCTGGAGGATTTGTGAGTTCGCCTTTATAGGCTATTTACATCATAATATAAAAAAAACTATTTGCAAATAGAACTAACAATCAACTGAAACGATAAATATGTTATATATCACAATAAAAGTTATTGCTATCCGTCAGAATTTGGAATGAATTTATGTGTTAGTCGTCTGATTTATGGGATTGGAATCAAAGCCGAATTATTGACGTCACTTAAGTAAGCCAATTTGATTTATTTTATTTACATAGCAAACAATTTTTCTTTTTTTTTTATTGCTAACGAAGACAGACGAGTAGTCGGTCCACCTCATGGAAAGTGGTCACCAATGCCCATTGACAATACCAGGGGTATCAGCAATCCGCTGCTTACCGTGAGAAACACATGTAACGTCTCGTTTACCCAGTAAATGCCCTGGCACCCCATCAAACCGAAACACGATAGCGTTCTACCTATCACTTTGCGGCAGAAGTGGGCACTGCGGCGGTACTGCCGCGGACGGCCACGTGTAAAAAGGGGACCTACCACCTAATTTTTATATTTAAAGTGCAATGTGTAACTTCCTGCGGCAGGTCCCTGTCCCGCAACCGCGTGGCGACGGTGTCGGTGGGTCTGCGCGCGTGCGTGCGCCTCTCGCGGCTGGAGCTGCGCTCGAACCCGCTCTCGGCGCTGCACCCGCTCGCCTTCCACCACCTCGCGCGTCTCACCACCCTGTGAGCCTTAACATAACCATGTTATATTTGCTTTTTAACTAGTATGTTATCATGAATCATTTTGGAGAGAGATGTTCATCTAAACCATAAAATGGCCGTAGCGTAGTAAGCATTTTACATCTATAGACTGCAACCACTATCACTTAGTGTTATTAACCCTTGGTTTACAAAAAAAGATCGTAGATTCAAACCTGCGACTATCTCTTTGTAAACCCAGGGCCTGCGCGGAAACAATATTGCGTTATCCTTGTTTTCTGGTTGGTTAGGACAATATAGCACGATCACCCAGTTGTCTGGAAAGTAAGATCTCTCATCGCATCGATCATCAAACCATCTTTGGCTGTCCCATAACTTATATGTAAGTACTTAGTAAAATCATTATGAGAAAGAACACACGGTTGTTAAATAGGCATATATATTTTTTTATATTTATGATGCGAATAAACTACAAACCATATGTTCGAGAAAATATTATCAGAATATCAATGTATTCTTGACGTCCAACCAATTCTGCTGTCAAAACAGTTATAAAATGAAGCACATAATTATTTGAAACGTCAAAAACTAAATAAATAACAGCATAAAAGTTAGCGTCATTTGTCCTCGATGTTGCAATATTTAAAACAATGCTAATAATCCGCGGATGCTGTTGCTAGTCCTAACGCTGCTGCAAAAAACCTCATCTCTTGCACCAATTTTTATAGATTAGACTATTCTACCATTTACAAGTAAAACCGCCTCCGTGGTATTTCCGTCGATCGTACATTTTAGGTAATTTCCGTCGATTTAGGAGCCAACTGTCGGACGAAAAGGCAACCCATTGCCATTTAGACATGTAAAGTAATGTTAAAGTTTGTGTAAATTATCATTGGGAGTCGTTACAGGTAACTTTGCAACCGGATTGAGTATATCATAATCTAAATCTATATATATCTAGTATAAAATTTAGTAATAATTTCTATTGTACGGGCATAATTAATAAGAAATTTTCTCTAATTTGCTCAAATGAATACATAGAGCGACGACAGATGATTGGATAGTGTTATTACATCTGCATCCCCTGATAGAGAAAGAGTGTTAAATGGGAGTTCGTTTATGAGTTCAGATTAAGGCGTCGCATCTCGTCTCGGGCTTCACCCTCAGAACAGATATGGCAGTGCTGCCGATTCCCACTAATGGGTGGGTTGAGTTCTCAATGTATTTTTGAAAATTTAATGTACGTGCAGAAAAACAAAAATATTTTAAGGCATTGTATTCGTATCAATACTAGGAACAAGCATATATTGATTCTTCCAGCAACTAGACTGCGAAGAATATGGAACAATGTATTCGCTTTGACAACAAAATCCTAGAAAACGTTCAAAATTTAAACTTTAATAAATTTAAAAGAGTTGTCAAGGAACGTTTGTATGTTTTGTAAAGGTTATTACAATGTTAATAAGTTTTTAAACGATAACACATTCTGATGATGAAATGCTGGCTCCAAATTTTATTTTTAATAAGGTGATAATTTTATGCTTGTAATTGTTTGCTGGTTCTTCGCAGGTTAGAGGCGTCCTATTCCGAACCGGTGGTAGATTTTTGACAATTAATAAGTAAGTGTATCGCTCCTATGTTGAATAAAGAGTTTTTGAATTGGAATTTGAAAAAAGTATCACGAAAAAGTTGATATTTAAACAATTCAATGTTCTCAAATGACGGCATAGCCCTCAGTTATTCTTTCATTCTATCATACAGTAACAGCCTATTATTAGTCAGCATAGTATTTCTTATTCACGGGCTTGTAGTATATCTTTATATTTTTTAATTTTTCTTCCATTTAGAGAATCATTAGTTAAAAGTACACTAATTATGTTTAAGATAAAAGCCTATCATTAGGTAAAACGCTGTATAAACGAACAGCAATTTACTGTGTATAATTTTGAAATGTTCTTAATAGCGGCAATGATTCATGTCGTCTCCCACAATTGAGTATAAATGGATATTTTGTTTTGAAAGCTTTCTGTCAAGATTAACGATTGTTTATGTTAGCAACGTATGTGCGTGCGTACGCAAATAAACTTAAGATATTCACCTGAAGCAATATAAAGAGAATGTGTAAATATTTAAAAAATCCGTTATGGTAATGGCCATTGTAGCAAAGATTTACATACAGAATTCAAGAAATGTTTCTATTATGGAAGTGTTAGACAAAGGTAAATTAAAATATTTCGAATTGAATAACATACTAAAAAGAATCTAAGGGTTAAGACTGAATTAGGTGACTAGACTAGATAATTAAATGGTCTAATAACAACTTCTAAAGATGCTCTTAAGAACCGCGACCATCTTTTCTCTTGACCATCCAACACGTGGATCATATTACCTAAATCTTAATTCAATATAAAAAGGTTATACTACCTTACTGATTGTCAACAATGCTGCCGCCGGTTCGGTAAAAAACTGGTGAAAGAAACAGCGGGGCTATTTAAAATCTACGGTATCTTCTACAATGAAAAAATAATTGTGAAAAATCCTGGAGCGAGCATTCCATTATCAGGCGTTTTATCATTTAAAAGTTTATTTACTTTCTATTAACCTTTAAGAAGAAACTTTTTTTTTTTTTTTACTATTAATGGTTAAATTTTAAACGTTATCTGCGATTTTCTTTTGTCCTACTAGCGGGCCCGTCAGACTGTTCTGCTATTTTATAGTCGGGGCAAAAAATTCTCCTGAACAGAACCGACACCCTGTGACTCGAGTGTCCAAAGTTCTTTTTCTCACGAACTCTGGCCACCCTTCTTAGAGCCAACAAGAACCCCGACTGATGTCCGCAACTACTAAGAGGTCTTCAAAATAAGAGCGAACTTAGAGATCAAACCTGATTGAAAAATTTATGATATTATCACTTTTTTTGTTGTTGTCGAGTTTCGCCACGCGTATTGTTTTATAAGATATAATTGAATTTAAGCTTTGTGTAGCGGTAACAAAGAGCCTATAGACTCTTTGACGTTAGGAGCACACCTAGATTGCTCAGAAAAAAGTGAGTGCTTTTAATTTAATATTAACGTTAATGAATAGTGATAAAGTACACATTAACATCTACATTTTAGTAAGGAAACGTTTGTATGGAAGAAAGAAAACGGTTGTTTTCAGGGTTATTGCGGCAATTATTTGAAATTTTCTCGCTGTAAAAACGAACCCTAGCCTGGCCTTCAACAGTCCTCTAAAAAAAGAATTGACCAAATTGGTCCACGCGCTTACCAACACATTTTGCGATTCCTTTTCATATTATAGATATAAGATTTACTTATTCTTCGCTGTCTAGTTCATCGTCATCATGATCAGCCTATGATAGTCCACTGCTGGACATAGGCCTCCCCTAATACCCCCTATACATTAGGGGGTTTTGGACCGTATCCCACCACGCTGGTCCAATGCGGGTTGGGGTGGACCGACTTTTACCTGCCCATCCAACGCCTGGATCATCTTACCTTTGAGACAATTGGGTGATCGGCCTGAATTGCCCTAACCAACTAGGAAACAACAATGAAAATTTGTTTCTAAAGCACACGCCCATACCACTAGGCTACGGAGGCAGTCTAGTTGTTGGTGGAAATAAACTTATATTACTTTACAGCCTATAATTAGGTGCTTGTTAAGCTATTCGTAAAGCACCTATCCCGAAAAGTATCGGCAAGGTAGAAGTTCTGTTTCTTTCTATTTTGCTAGCAGCCCGTGCGTAGCTCCGCCCGGATTATTGATAGATTTTTTTTTTTTATAGCATACGCAGGCAGACGAGCAGTCGGGCCACCTGATGGAAAGTGGTCACCGACGCCCATAGACATTGGCAATACCAGTGGTATCGCCAATGCGCTGCCTACCGTGAGACATAGGGTGTTAAGTCTCGTTTACCCAGTAAATACTGCTGGCTACGGTGCCCTTCAAACCGGAACACAGCAGTGTTTTCACACTACTGCTTCGCGGCAGAAATAGGCACCGCGGTGGCACAACCAGACGGTCTCCTGTAAAAGGGGACCTACTACCGGTAAAACAGGGACCTACCACCGGTTATTTTTCCGTGGGAATGGATTTTCCTGAAGTAAAACCTATGTTACTCGAGGATAATATAACTTACTAATAGTGAAAGAATGTTTCTAGTCGATACAATAGTTTTGGAACCCATTTAAAAGAAACAAACAATATATTTTTTCTTTTTGTACGAATAGATTGGGCTAATCGGACTAACTTAAAAAAATTTCACGTTTCCTACTTAAATAATAAACAAGGCAAAATTTAACGTTCTTGACGGTGTGATTTTACTTAAAATGTAATAATTAAAGAACTATTTATTATTATTGTGTCAAACTAAGTTTTCAATTTTGCATTCAGCAATCGCCAAAAAATTTAAATGCTGAGTGGCAACTTTTTGGTGCATAGATTGTTTTATAATGGTAAGTGTTATGTGCATATTTCTTTTTTATTCTCTTTAAAATGTTTTTTTTTATGTACCAAATAAAAGTTTCTTTCAATGTACGTTCTATAATTATCATTTCGGTGTAACGTAATGTATTGCATATATTACGTTTGAAAAGCTACGGTTACCTTAAAACATATTATTTCGCGCCCTAGCGAAGCTTTTCTCTCTATTGAAATAACTGTTCCCACATCACAAAGCAGACAATCCAACCCAGATTGAGATTCACCAATTTGAGATCTGAATCAGATCCCTAAATGAAGAGCACAATCCGCACGAGGTGCAACGATTTCATTATAGATAATATTGTCCGAAAGCGTAACATCATATTTAATTAAGCGCCACCATTTGTGTCTGAATCTCATCGGAACGCGGCGGGCCAAGAATAGGCCCACACGTCACGTCCCTACGAAGTAATGAACACGAGCGCCGAGATAAAAGGCCCCTCGCCTCTTCAAAATAAATGGCCACAGTTGACTGATAGCCCTGTGGCCGGCCAATGGCCACGCGCTCCTACGCTCGTTTAGCTTTTAATTAAATTGTTCTTTTCTCTCTTCTTTTGCTATAACAAAAGTAGCATATTACATGCACAGTATGCAGACACCTCCTGACTAACTATAAAAAAATTAACAGTAACATTCTACGATATTTAAGACAAGTTTAAACAGGTTGATATACGATTAAGCTCGTGAAGAAATTGAAAGCTTTCTTAAATAAAATGTTTACAGTTGTGTTAATAATATATCCTGTCTTAATTGTAATACTATAATCTAAATAATATCCATCTATCTTATTTGTATACTTTGTCATCGGCACATTACGCATGAATAATTGATCAACAAAGTGCAATTATTTTGCAACTTTATCATAATGTAACGTGTTTCACATAAACGTTGTTGATACATGCTTTAATATTTAAACAAAACATATGCAGCTTGGCTGAAATTTTTATTATCTTTGTATTTGTTTCATTATTAGCGTAATAATACATTGTTAGGCGTAATAATATAATAAATTTTGTAAAATTTACAAGGTACATATTAAAATTTGCTTTTGTTAGGTTACATGATTTATTTTAATACCGAAATGGTAACGGTAAATTGTGCTTTAATATAAACGTTTATTATTATTGACCTAATTTCGACAAGAAGGTTCTCAATTCGGAACTGTTTTTTTATATTATGTTACCTCGTTGCTCCGCTCCTAGAGCTCCAATAATGTTCATACTCTTTTTTATGGTAGATATTAGATATCATTTGGTTCCATTCTTATATCAAACTTTGCGATTAATAGTGTAATAGATATTTAAGTAATGATGAAGCAGCGTCAAAAGGCACAACTTCGTGACAAACTTATACTTAAACTATGTTCTACATAATTGTACTACTTGAACTGGCCTACAATAAAGTCCCCGAGAGCATATATCTATGATTCAGAAAAAACCCATCATAAGCATTTTAGTGTAAACATTTTTAAAATAATAAAGTATAAGTTCACATAAAAGTTATTGCATTTAAAATATCGTTCTGTGTTTATAAAACGTGTCATTAAATTAGTTAGCAGAAATCGCAAGCCAATTTGTTACAGAGAGCACGTTACCTAAAGTTATTGCGTAAAATAGATATATGCTGATTGAAGTCAGTCAAATTTTTTATAACAAAACTTTGCTTGTTATATATTTAATCGACATATTCTCGATATGTATCGATACAAATCATTATTTTAATTCATCTTGTAAGGTTGAGGCAACTCTCAAAAGAAGCGTATCCTATTTTTTCGACACTGCTTCTGATGCCTGCTGCCTCATTTTATTGATATGTATTAATATACTTATTTAATTTATCAAAATGTTTTACACGTACTAATATATCTTCGTTAAAATTACAATTTTTAAAATATATAAATATCTTTACATTTATCAAATCCACTTATTTACGGATTTTCAGTTACTTAAATATATTTATTCCGAGTATCGGATTCTTTCAGCATCCATGATCACAGGCAGACTAAGTTGGTATATGTCTGTATCTCTGTATGTTTTCGAATAACCGTCAGTATTTATTTACAAAATTGACATATCTTTCGATTTCGTAATTTTTAATGTTGGTTTGACAAAAGTCTTTACATATTGTTTTTATATATATCTGATTGTACTTTCTATCTATCTATGTTGTTAATGCATAATTTTCTACAATGATTTTATTGTGTATTATTTCAAACCTTCAATGGTGTACATTACACGGTACACTAAAACAATTTTCCACAAAATTGTAACTTTAAGCAATTGTTTTCAAAAACCCTCAAATAGAGAAAGTGTGCATTAGGGCAGGTCTATGTCAAGCTGTGAACTAATACAGGCTGACGATGATGATGATGATGGTGATTATTTTGATTAATCAAGTATTTAAAAAAATGGGACTAAAATAGGAGAAGGAATACATAAATAATGATTCGTTTCGCTTTAAGTTCCTTCTATAGGGAAACAACACAAATTGTAATAAATCTCGCATTTTCGTTAAAAAAAGCCTAAAACTTATTTTCTTTTTATAGCCACCGCATGTCATTAGTGGCCCACCGTCACGGCAATATCATCATCATCAGCCTGTGCTAGTCAACTGCTGAACATAGGCCTCCCCTAATGCACGCATTCTCCCTTAGGGAGTTTTTGGACCGTATCCACGTACGACAATATACTATATATTAACGAGTACTAATTCAATAACTCGGTGATTGTACTATATTACGTTAAATGGCATAAATGTAAGAGCTTTTAAATAAAATGTAACATCCAAAACTGGCTTTCGACTTTTAATGGCAGTTTTTTATATGACTTGATGTTGTTTGTGGGCAGGGAGCTGTCGGAGGCGCGGGGGCTTGAGGCGCTGCCCTCGCTGGAGGGCGCCTCCCGGCTGCGCACCCTCAGGGTGGAGCGGGCGCGGCTCAGGGCGCTGCCGCCGGCGCTCTGCCGCCAAGCGCCACAGCTCAGAGCTCTGTACGTACCATATCTCCGTCAAACACACGTGTGTTTCAATTTGCAGGACTAGTCGAACAGACTTTCATATGGTCCACCGCTCCTGCAAGCAAAATACAATCAGCCACACTTTTTTTAACATTGTGCAATGCACTTTATATATTAAAATAGAAATATTGATATTGCTCGCCTAGAGTGATGCGTATAAAACTAATCCCGCAATAAACACAATTGCTCAGATGCAATACCATAATGTCTTCTATTTGCAGCGCGCGAGGTCGCCCGAACGCCGCAATCAGTTCGGTTCGCGTGCACATCCGCCGTTCTACCAACCGATATAAAGCGAATGGCCTATTGGATTAAATATAAACATAAATGCGCCATAATCTCCCAATTCGTTGGAATGTTCCCATGGAATGTTTTAATTAGCGATATAAGCTTAAAACTTTTGAAATATTTTTATCATGATCGGTAGCCGTTTAACCTTTATGATTTATCTTTCCTAAAGGTTCTTCCTAAAATGTAAAGAATATAATCCATGATACAATCTCAATTGTCTTGCAACTCTGAAACAATGGAGCAACACGGTAAAGCTCAAAACTTTCTGAATAGGAGCTAAAAGGGCATCGCGATGTTGAATGGCCGTCATTTGTATCAGGTATGACTAGGGTTGCCAACTATACTGTTTTAAACAGTGTTAAACTGTCACTAAATTATATTCTGTACCGTTAAACAAATATAAAGTATAAAAAATACTGTTTTTACCAATAAAAATCCAAACAACACATTTTAAATTATGTGTTATACTAAGACTCAAAAATATTTATTAAAAAAAATACTTTTCATTAACTAACCATTGTTTGATATTCTTTGACTGCCTCCGTAGCCTAGTAGTATGGGCGTGTGCTTTAGAAACTTGAGGTCGTGGGTTCGAATCCTGCGGGACGCAACAAATTTTCATTGTTGTTTCCTAGTTGGTTAGGCAATTTGGACCGATCACCCAATTGTCTGAAAAGTAAGATGATCCATGCGTCGGATGGGCATGTAAAAAGTCGGTCCACCCACCAACCCGCATTGGACCAGCGTGGTGGGATAGGTCCAAACCCTAATGGATAGGGGTGTATTAGGGAGGCCTAGTCCAGCAGTGGACTAACAAAGGCTGATGATGTGATGTGGATATTCTTTATAGACCTCAATATACTCTATTTCTTGTAGAGAAATTGGCAACCCTAGGTACGACGCAGAAGATTCACCAAAACATTTCTACTTAACCATGACACGATTCCGTGGCGTGTTTCAACGTGACACACACACGCCCAATCGCATCCTCGCGACGAGATCTCGATAGCATTGTTCGACGAATGTTCATATCATATTCACGAATACAAAATACGCACACGCGTACTTGTGATGAAGGACTCGAGGCAATGTTCCACAATTCGTTTGTTCACTTAGATTTAGAAATAGAGCTTTTCTTGTTTGTAAAAAGGTACAATGTTTAAAAAAAACATGATGTTTAATTATTGAATGTGTATTACTATAACATAAATAAAAAATATATTTGTTGAGATATATAAACCGTATTAAATAAAAAAGTTTGATAGTTCATGTTTTTGTTCGAAGTTTAAGGAATTTTCCAAAAACATTACACGCGGCGCATCATACAGTGATAGGAGTGTACTCACCAGAATACGATATCGTTGTAGCTTGTTGACATTACTTTTGTATTCATGCAGAGACGTTCGAGCCAACTTGCTGGAGAGTGTGCCTGAACTGCACGAGTGCTCGGAGCTGCGTGTTCTGTAAGTGAGCCATGCATTTTAAAAACATTTAAAAAAGGGTAAGAAATTATTTTTACCTCATCTTCCGTGTGTTTATCTTTACATATAATAGAAGTGGAGAGTCTGATGGTAACAACAAAATAACAGTTTTTAAATTACTACAATTTGCAATATCTCCCTCTCGATAATTATGACAAAACATTTTTTTTGTCTGTCTGTTTGTTCTGTTTAATCTCTAGAATGATGGGCCGATTTTGACGGGACTTTTTTTAAAACATTGATAATATAACTGGGAGTAACCTTGTTTACTTTTTTTTGAAAATAACTCAAATAATTTGTTTTACATATTACCACGTCTCAGGCAAAAGCTAGAATAAAATATAAATCATTTTAAATTTTAATAGTCCACACACGGGACTTATTATGAAACTTTAAATCCACTGTTGACGAAGAACGGTTAAAAATTAAGTCTTTAATCATAAATCGATAATTCGCCATAGATCATATTAGTTTTTGATATGTTGACAATGTTGTCGGTATCGGGTGAAGGTCCCTGTCGGACAACCTGGTGTCGGAGATCGGAGGCGGCGCGCTGCGAGGCCTGAGGCGCCTCCACGACCTGCAGCTGGCGCGCAACCGCATCCGCCGGCTGCCGGCCGACGCGTTCGCGCCCACGCCGCGGCTGCAGCTGCTGTGAGTGCTGCACGCGAATGCCGATCACCAACTTAAGGGCTAATATAATATGCAAGAACTGGAATAGGGATGTGACTAGCCCACCGCCAACTTGACGGCGGATTTGCCTTACAATGGGAGTAAGACTGATCCGCAGTACGAGTGCAATTAGTCAATTGCCAATTCGTCTCTGCTCAGCGTGGCAATTATGAGTAACTCTTTTTAATGGACGCCATCAAGATCGAACGTCTTGGCGTCAAGCAGTGGATTGCTAACGGCTGTTTATAATTATATGATGATGTCTGTTTTTGGTTACAGGGACCTCGAGAGCAATCAAATTGAGCACATCGATATCGAGGCCTTCGTTCCGATTTCCAAGTTGGAGGATTTGTGAGTTTTGCCATGTAAATTAAATAACTGTAATTTTAGTAAACAGTTAGTCACTTGCCACATGTATTGTGCTCAGGAACGTAGGCAACAACGTGTTCCCTTGGCTGCCAGCCAGTGGGCTGCAGCGGCTGTTGCACCTCAAGGCACACAACAACCCTAATTTGCGTCGATTCCATCCACCGCAGCTGTTCCCTAGAATTCAGGTTATATATTTATAATGTTTCTAATTTGCGTGTTAATTCATATTATTAGTAAGTACTAAGGTATTATGAACTTTATATTTTAGTTTTGCCTGTGTTTGTATGTTTCGAAGAACGTTTACCAAGGGCAAACGCTCGAACTAGCTAGAATAACTTTGAGGGAGAGGCCAAAAGAAGGATTCGGGTGGGCTGGGCAGCTTTTCATAAGCTTTGTCGAGTTTTCTCGTCATCCATCCCATAATGCCTCAAATCGAATGTCTTCGATCAGAGCGCCCTATCTGTCATGATCTACAGTGCCGAAACTGTTTTATAAATTTAAATAACGTAACTTTGCTTACTTTGTATTGCCAAGTGGCTGCAGCATAGTAATTGAGGCTCCCCATCTCTTTTTGTGGGTGTCGTAAGAGGCGACTAACGGAGAGGCCATAAATACACGATCATCTCGTGGCAGTCAATGAATGGCGAGATAACTATCTCCCCTCTTAGAATCCAAAACCACGAAAGGTTGCAGCGTTGGATGAAAGAAGTGTCTGAAACATTTGCGGTTAACGAGTATTGCTGGTTTTATTGTAAAGTCTCTACATAAGCACTATACACTGAGTTTTGTATGAATTTATGGTTCGTGAAATATTCTCATACATTAC
This sequence comes from Lamproptera curius, assembly GCA_029286875.1. Lineage (NCBI taxonomy): Eukaryota > Metazoa > Arthropoda > Insecta > Lepidoptera > Papilionidae > Lamproptera > Lamproptera curius. The sequence goes on from JAGSMT010000007.1 coordinate 84,456, forward strand.
TTTCATTTCATATATTCTTTTTGATATAGCTCGCAAAATTATCAAGCTGATGTGGTAATTAGCGGGCCAAGATGACAAAGGTTCTCGAGAGGCCATCTCTGTGTGTAGTAACACCCTCATTAAATACCGTAACAAACTGTCTAAATATGCAGGCAAGTCGCACAAGACTTCGCTTGGTGACTTATTAAAGGGGGAATATGCTTAATAGTGGGTTTTAAAAGTCTAAAATTATAAGTAATAACGTATATTGATGACTGAATATGTTCTGTTTCCCATTTGGTAAATTTCATGGATGTTTAACTAGAGGAGATCCAGAGCACGCGCTATGGATTATTGCTTTTGTCAAAATAACCATGATTCGCAAAGTGAAAAATTTTATTGCGAATTTTAGCAACATACCTGCAATGCCTCAATCATGGCAATGTGGTTTAAACACATCATAAAATTAACTATTAAAACATGATTCTTTAGCCCTCCTTATGCCCTTTGTAAATATTAAAATGACTTTTGTCTTTTATCTTGACTTTTGCATTTTAGCTGGGTTCGAACCCCTAGATATGGGACCTGCTCTTTTCTTTAATATTTACAATCATACAAATATATGTCTTACGTCTAGAGAATAATAGTATAAAGAAAACATAAAATATTGCAACATTCTATAACTTAGACCACACGTCTTAGGTTATCTCAATTCTGTTTTGGTATCCCGCCAATTGTTATTACAATAGTGCCGGAATAATTGATGGGCTATTAGGCTTTGCTTTTATTTCTAATAGACGTTTAGATTATTTAAACATACTACTAATTTTAACGGTTCGGAATAACAATTGAAAGCTGCCATCGCTTTTTAGTATTGTTTAACGAATATCCAAATGTATATTAAACACAAGCTGAACTGTAAATTTAGGCCTAATTTAATATTATTAAATGATCAATTCGGTACTTTTTCTAGTTTGGTACAACAACCACTAGTAATGAAGAACCTCGTTGCCTAATTCCGCGAACTAGTATGATGGGGACCGAAGCAGAGGGAACTCGGCTATTTGTTATAAATAACTAAGATGCATTATTATAACTCAGGATGGTGAATGCGAAATTTTTATGGGCAGGGGCGCAATGGTTTGCCAAAAGTGAATGCTCTGCCCGTCACGTCTACTGTGTGGCTGGTTCCTATTAGAGGAATGATACGATTCCGATTGGCGAACAGACCCTGGTGCTGTCGTACGCGTACCACTGCTGCGAGTTCATGCCGTGGGCGGAGGACTCGGGGGCGGAGGCCGAGGGCGCCGAGGACATCGAGGGCGGGGGCAGCGAGGAGGGCGGCTTCAGCGACCTGGTGCTGCTGCCTCCGCGGCGCGTCGACTTAGCCGCCTGGGCCAACGCCACCGACATCTGGCCCCACTATCGTCAGTACCACTAACATACACCTCACTAGTTCCAATAACAGCCAACATTATTTATATTTAATATATTTAAATGATCAAAATCAAGGACGTTCCAATTACGTACTGACGTCAGTACGTAATTGGAACGTTCTTGATTTTGATCATTAATGTAACTGTAATCAAGTTAAAACTATTTTTTTTATTTGTTTATGAGGAAACAACTCTTTTATATCTTTCTTTCTCGTTTACGCGGTCATTTCTGCAAAAGTTTGTTTTTATATTAGATTAACGAAACATCGGCCTTATTTATGAGTTCCTTTATTTATTTTATAAATTGTTTGACTTCGAAATAAATGCGCCACTAAAGAGGTTCAATTTCTGTTTAGTTGGTAGCATTTTTTCCTCAATTTAATAAACGATTTAGTGGCCACCTACGCTGTAAAATTTGTGTAACGGTGCGCTCTGCATCGAAAAATTTCACTCCCATCAGTTTTGCATAAACAGAAAATTTTGTACAAATCAACCGATACACTGTAATAACGGATAGCCGTAACCTATATACCCCTACGTAATTGAAAATTATATCCGAACATGGTAATAATTATTCGCATTTGACTTAGACCAAACGCAGTACTCCGTAATTTCTAAACATCCTTAGGTCTTGTTCAATATACTGTTAGAGCTTTACAAAGAGATCTTTTCAAAGTTTAGTCTCGATTTCCATTACAATACGACAAAGAACAAGTATTTCAACGCTTGCCTAAATGAAGGCCCCTTTAATCATTAAATAGTTACAGACAATACCTACGCCTTAAATGAGATAACTGTTTAATGATTCCTTTACCAAAAATATAAAATAAATAAAATATCTACATTTTTATCATAGTTTTTAAGAGCCTAATTCCAACGAATTTTCAAACCTATCATCTCCTACAAAAATAGCGGTTTATTGGTGGAATCCCCTTTTCTTTTGTCAAAAATGATAGCTCCGCGGGCCACCCTTTTAAATTTGGACAAAGTAACCACAAGGAGCTAATTCCAGTTAATTTTCGCTATTGCAATATTTGAAGTGCATATAAGTGCATATCGAAATTTTTTTACTTACACAGTTTTAAGCAGAACTAGCTACATTTTTTTTGATCTGGGGTCGCTTTTTATTTCTATTTGCTAAAGTAAGTTTAGTAATTTTAGAGTTTATTCTTTAGATACAAAACTACAAAATTTTCCTCTTTACAATAATAGCATCGATTAGGTTCATTATTCTTTGTTCGTTTGCTACCCTTCACATCTAAAGCGCTGAACTGATTTGTTGTAATTTTTGCACAAAATAGACACGACCTAAAAATCTAATTTGAGCTAACATACATTCTTTTTTTATCTTAATCTTTTTTGCACTTAATGTACATAATACCATTTTCTGGTATCAAAAGCGTTCGTGAAACTATTTTATGAGCACCAAAAGTGTTACCATGGTCCTAAAACCGGTCGACTTTATATTGCCATACTCTTGGAGTGGAGCAGCAGTGGCATTATCAAGTAATCCAAATCAAGATTGTGAAAGAAATTTCTAAACGTTCCACTTTTGTATTTAAAAAAAATGCTTAAATGTATTTAAGTCTGCACTAAAATATATTTTTAAAATGAATCTAGGTAACTAACTAGCTATAACAACATTTTTTATACAACATTATTGTTATATTCATTTGAGTGCGTAGCTAATATTTTACCAAATTTTAGTTGTAAATTAAAAAAATTCTGAATCTTTTAATAAAAATGTATTTCATGACTTTGTCCCTGAATTACTAAACACTTTGTTTAATAACCTTTTTTATTACTTTATCATATAATTTGCTCTAACAAACAATGTAGAAACAGTCAGATCCTAACAAATTTTAACCCGTGAAGCAAGATCTACATATATAGAGAAGCTACGGAGGCGGTGACTTAAAAAAAATTGCAATCATAAGCTATTGGTGTTTTCAAACGTAATGCTATGTTTAGTTGAAATAGATGGCCTATTTCAATTAGGTGTTTATGCATTGGATATAGTTATTATGATATCCTTTAAGTGAAATCCTTAATTTCAGTGAATGCAACTGGACCTGGCGCTGGTGTCGCCTGGGGCAGTGACTTCGTGGGGGAACTACGCGCACCAGTGCAACCGCGCGTGCGCTGCTTGCCTCTGCCAGGTGATATTCTTAGCTTGTTTCTAATGTCTGAAATGGTCTGGTGGCAAAGACTTAATGCGGAATGTTGACATTGCATAAGTAAAAGACTAATTTGCTCTCGTAACAGGCCCATTCCTTCCGTGCGTGGACCTATTCGACTGGTGGACTCTCCGCTGCGGCGTGTGGGCGGTGTTCCTGCTGGCCCTTTTGGGCAACGGCACAGTGGTGTTCGTGCTCCTGTTCAGCCGCAGCCGCATCGACGTGCCGCGCTTCTTGGTCACCAATCTCGCCGCCGCAGACTTCTTCATGGGCGTATATTTAGGTTGGTACTTAATTTCCCTTCATATAACCACATTTCTTCGCAAAAATAATCATTAACATAATTTCTATTATGCAGGTTTCCTGGCGGTAGTGGACGCGGGCACTCTTGGGGAATTTCGAGCACATGCTATTTCGTGGCAGATGTCGGGCGGATGCCGCCTTGCTGGCTTCCTGGGAGTCTTGTCATCCGAGTTGTCGGTTTACACTTTGGCTGTCATAACTCTGGAGAGAAACTATGCCATTACGCATGCCATGCACCTCAACAAAAGGCTCTCGTTACGCCACGCAGCCGTCGTGATGGCGGCTGGTTGGGCTTTTTCGCTGACGGCGGCCTCGCTGCCTCTGTTCGGGGTCAGCGACTACCGCAAATTCGCCGTGTGCCTCCCGTTCGAGACGAGCACTCCCGTCTCGCTCGGGTACGTGGTGGCGTTGCTCGTTATCAATGGCGTCGCATTCCTCGTTCTGCTCGGCTGCTATCTGAAGATGTACTGTGCGATTAGAGGCTCCCAAGCGTGGAACTCGAACGACTCGAGGATAGCGAAGCGTATGGCGCTCTTGGTATTCACCGATTTCCTATGCTGGTCGCCCATCGCTTTCTTTGCCCTCACGGCCGCCTTCGGGGCGCAGCTCGTCTCTCTCGAAGAAGCGAAAGTATTCACCGTTTTCGTGCTGCCGTTGAATTCGTGTTGCAACCCATTCCTTTACGCGATATTGACCAAGCAATTCAAAAAGGATTGCGCACTGGTATGCAAGGCGATAGAGGAATCGCGGGTGACGCGCGGCATCGGACGCTGCCGGCACTCGTCCAACTTCAGCAACCGCCAAACGCCGGCGAACACCAACAGCCTGGCGGAACGCTCCTCGCGCGGCCAGCACGGTGCGCAGTGCGCCTGCCGACGGCTGCTGCCGAGCGGCGGCGGCGGCGGAGGGGCGCCCGTGGTCGTGAGCACGAGCATTGCGGAGAGGGCGGTCGTGGTGAACACGCGCACCGCCGGCGGGGAGCGACTGCTGCGCTGGCTGCGTTCGTGCGGCCGCCGCGCCCCTCCAGCACCACCGCCCGCGCGTCCCCCGGCCGCTCCCCCCGCACGCACCGGCTCCGTCTCCTCCTCGGTGGAGTTCTCGTCATCGCGCTCCGACTCGTGGCGCGCGTACGGCCGGGCGCCGCCGCCGCCCCGCCGCGCCGCCTCCTGGCTGGTGGCGCGCAAAACCTCACAGGATTCGAACCTATCGTCGTCGCGCAACGACTCGTCGGGCTCGAACGCGACCGCGTCGACGGGCACGTGGCGCACCTCGCGGTCCGGCGGCAGCGCGGCCACGAGCGGCGCGCGCCCTCGCCTCACGCGGCAGCCGGCGGTGTCGGCGGACGAGCCGCCCGCCTCGCCCGGCGCCGCGCTGCCCCCGCCGCGCCTCCTGCACACGATCCCCTCGGCCGCGGAGACGGAGCCCGCACACGAGGAGCCGGAGGGCCGCTGCGCCCCCTAGAGGCTTTCGACCCTTCCACGGAACCGTCCAAGAGTGCCCCGCGCGCGGCCCCGGCCCCAGGATCGACGCCAACGTGCTGACAAATAATACTAATATATTTTGTACAGTATTAAAACATGACAATTTTCTAAGTACCTATGAACAATTTTTAATATAATGTTATTTATTTAGGACAATTCTAAGGTAAACCTCCATAGGAGGAATGTTAGCCGTAGCTTTATTTACTACAGAGATGTATACCGATCATTGTTACCGTGTACAAGTACAATCGTTAAGTGATATTAATGTTAAAAATAGGCGAAAGTATTGACGATGTAAGAAGTGTGAGAACAGTATTGTCTGCCACTAAATGCTCAGTAGCTATTAAATGTGTTTGAAACGTTTTTAATTCAAATTTACAAACATATGACTGCACTTCTAGCGACTTGCAAATTATATGAATACAGCATGACAATTTTAGATATTTTTAAAGATTTTATAAAATATGACCCACTTTGTATAAAACAGTTACAACTCGACTAAGATTAAAGCTATCAGTGATAAGATAGTCAGCCGTAAAAATGTGATCAAACTAAATAATTTTTCTCATAGTAAATTAAAATCAGTCTTATAGTTATATACCAAAAGAGAAATAGAACAAATCTTGTCAACTTACGTCCCTATGTTATTAATTAATAAGTTTATAATTGAGCATCAATTGTACATAGCGATAACTATTTATTGAGAGGATCTGCGAGTGAATGCAGTGAAGCGATATTTATTTCTACAATACAGAACATTCATGTTATTACATGGTTTCATTTATCTTTTAATCTAATTTCTATGTAACCTGTTTTATATACAGCGTATATTACGCAATATAAGCAGTTAACAAAGAGCTCTCCGTACGAAATTGCGTCGCGTTTTCTGCCACCGCGTTTTAAATCTCTCATAACTTTTAAGGTATTCATTTCATCAAAATGTCTTCTTTCACGCGTTTTATATACATAGAATGAAGAATTTTTTAATGCAATAACTTTTATCTGAACTCAAACTGTATTATCTAGTTTTAGATGTGCCTGATTGCAATTTTTAAAAATGTGCTTATTGTGCGTTATTCTTGAAACTTACCCATACGCTATCGCGAACTTTATTGTGGGTCAATTTTAATGTACAATTATGTGAAACATTCTTTATGCGTATTTTTTGCGGTTTTGGCAGCGTTTACCATTTAATCGCACAAAGCAGAACAACTAGGTAACTTACATGCATAAAAAAACATACGCTCCGAATTGAGTCCCTCCTTCTTCGGGGAAGTCGGTCGTAAAGGCAAGTTGAAGGTAATAATAAAATAACAATTATTTCATTGACTCCATAACAAACGAATATCTGTATAGGTGAATATTAAGTAAAAATGGACCTTTTCTAAGCGGAATTAAAATGAGGTGAGTATATAAGAAGATATGTGCATAAATACGGCTACTAAGAAATTTACAATGAAATTTTACGGTCCATGATAATTTATGTAACGTTTATAAAATTTTTTCATGTAATACAAAATTTATTTTAGTTATTCTTCAGAATTATATCTATATACCATACTATATCAATTTTCGAATTAAAAATAATTGTAAAATAAAGTAATAAAATCAAGTCTTTGTCAATGGTATCTAAAAAAATATAAACTTTTTTGGGTTGTTATATTCATAAATTACGGGAACATTAGTTGCAGGACTGTTACTCAAATAATACTCGGTTGATTAGAAGCTGACTCCATATTACCTTAAGAATATGGCTAGATAGAAAATTTATTGACAGTGTACATATAAAATTAAATGTATTCAATGTCCCGTTAAGTGGGTTCGCTTGCCGCTCTGGTGAGTTGGCCGTGGGTTTTGGGCACTACATCTTGCATGCTGGTAATGGGTAGTGGGGGCTGTTCGTGGCGCGGTGGGGATGTATCGTGGTTGACTTCATCCGCCTCCCTGAGCGCCGCCCTCCTCGCCCTGCGCCGCCTGAACTCCCCGAACTCCCTTGACAGCTCGACCACTTGGTCGGGCCTCCTGCGCCGCTCGCTCGCCACGCTCACCTCGCTCAGCTCCTGCTCCTCATCTACCTCCTGCAAGCATTACGTACTTATGAGACGTTTTACCTTGTGCCGAATTTAAAGTTTTATTGCCAATAAACTATTACATGTTTAGCGATGATAATTAATGAGCAGCACGTTAGAAAACAAATGATTGCTAAATGACGTCGGCTTTTGAAATGTTGTAAATGCAACATTGATTAAAAAGCCTATAAATCTGTTAGTCTACATTGAGGACGAAGATGTGTGGTGATGATTCATAAATGATGACGCTGCATCGGCAGCTGCTTAAATGGTGTCATTAACATGTTGATAAACATGTAACGTATTGATAAAACATATAAAAAATTACGACCGCAGATTTTCTTGCCGGCTCTTCTCTGGACAGGTCAAAACTTACGAACCGGTGGAAAATTGACGTTCATAAGTGCTCGACAGAGCCTAATTAAAGTAAAGAATTTTTAAATTTCTGTTTGATGGACCGCATCGTTCGACCGTTAAAATACTTTAGGAGGAAGCAGTAGACAAGCAGACATCTTGTTTAAGTTTATTTTATTTTCCCTATCCATATATTTAAAAATTGAAAATGTTTGCATTAACTGTATATATCTGTATAAAACATAATGAGAAATGCTCGACTGTGTCATAACAACACGACTTATAGTACTCGTTTGAAGCAGCGAAAAACCATCCGTTATATTGCATTTATATTATATTATATTGTATTGCATTACCTGATGGAAAGTGGTCACCGACGACCATAAACATTGGCAATACCAGTGGTATAATCACCAACGCGCTGCTGACGTAGAATGTTAAGCATCGTTGACCCATTAAATACGCTGGCTACGGTGCCCTTCAAACCGGAACACTGTAGTGTTTTACACTACTGCTTGGCGGCAGAAATAGACACCGCGGTGGTACCGCCCCAGACAGCCCACTGTAATAAGGGGACTTACCACCATAAAAATCGTTTAATCGAGTTTAATTGCTAAAAGGCAATAAAGTGCTCATAAAACAAACTTCAATAGTCGCTCAAAACGACGTCCTTTAGTATCCACTACATGAAAAAATATTGACGTAAATATCTACATTAAACGATAGAGAAAACTCTTCTAACTTTACCCAGAACTAAACCTTGGGATGCGAGCCAAGTTTATCTGATCATTACGGTGCGGGTACTCGAAGGTACTATTTGGGTTCCTATTTTCTTCTTTTTGCCTTTAAAGTTTTTTATATACATTATTTTATAATTAATTCTTTTGTTTACACGAAAACCAAATATTATTGAACAAAAAGACTTTTTTATCTGTATCCATAAACTCTTTTAAAACAATTAAGTCTATTACTAAATAATATATCATTTATATTATATTATTTTTTAATGTGACAATATCCTTAAGATGTTTTTACTATGTAGGTATCAGTATTGTTTTTAGAACAAACTTAATTAGTCAGTAATAAATAAAACAGTTAAACTGTTTAGTTCAATTTATTACGTCCAGCCTGCATTTCAGATCCAGTTAAAAGTAAATACGAGTCGTTATTTTGCTTCCGAAGGTAAGTACTTTTAGCATTGATTCGGACCTTGCGTTACTAAGAGGAATCTAATGCGTGATTAAAATAATAATATCTTTTATTTTCTCTTCAACAAGTACAGTTTACAAAGTACCTTAAAACTAGTACAAAAGAGCTACATAAGAGTCTTAATGGCAAAGAGACTAACTCTTGAATTAGGTTCACGTATCGATTGAGATTTCTCAAAAAAAGACTGGATATGAGGTATGAGTTCCTTTTATAATTAAGACGTATTTTGTAAGCTTCTTTAGTACTTATTCGTTTGATCCGCTAAGGTACCCCTACAGGGCTAGTGACCGTGACTGTTGAGTTAAAGGGTGTAGATTTGATTCCCACATGGGGAAAAGTATTGTGTGACGAACATTCCATATTTCTCTAGTCTGGGTATTTGTATCTAAATAATACGTATTTATTTACAAAAAAAAATGAGTCTATGTATTTATCAGTCATCTGGTTTCTATAGTACAAGCTATGCTTAGTTTCTAAACAAATTATTATTTTTATTATGGACTTGCATAAGGGACTGTTAAAGTACGGCAATATATAAAAAAAAACGAATAAAATATTAATTGTTACAGTGTATTGCTACACAGAAACAGAGACATAGAATCAAGTACTTGTTTATAAACCATATAAAATAGAACAATAACGTAAAGTGTTGATTTGGTCATTCGCGTAAGGTTTAGCTTACTGCCTCCGAAGCCTAGTGGGATGCGCTCCACTTCAGAAACTGGAGGCCGTGGGTTCCAATTCTGCAGGGACTCAACAACTATTAATTGTTGTTTACTAATCGGGTAGGGCAACGCGCTAATCATACAAATGTCTATAATCCAAACATCCGACTATGAGGGTAAGGGAATTTTTTTTTTATCCTTGAAGTTATGCTTCCAGACTCATGTCTTTAGCAAGCTTCATCTAACACAGAGTTCGCGAGAAGCTCCCGTCCCCACGAACTAAGGTAAGGGAATAGGGAGCGTACCTGTGTTTGCGCGTACAATTGTGCACTCTCCTGCGCAGTTGGTTGATCTCTTATATAGATATAGATCGGCCGTCCTAGTCATTAGAACAATAATACTAATTTTTGGATAATTTAAATCGGTTTTGCTTTTAATGCACAAAATGCACTTCCATCGACATTTTTTTAATTTTATATATTAATAACAATAAAATTGGACCGTACAACAACCACCATTTTTTTAACAAAAATCAATTACTGAAAAAAGAAATATATTTTAATACACCCTCCTATAAGAGAGAAGGGATTGTCTTATAAGACAATCGGTCAGAAACAGTTTCAGTAAGTACTAATTAAGCCAAAATTTACATGTCACGTTACAAACGACAGCATGTATGAATTGTACAATTATTTATATTAAATGTGAATTCATTATATAGATACAAGATAGGCAAACTTTACCAAAATAGAATGCTAAATCTGCAAACAACAAAGTTAAGCATAATTAAGATTGAATAGGCAATGAGTTGTTGTCTCTGCTTAAACTCATTCCTTTTTTTTAAATATCATAACCCTATTGACTGACGGTACAAGATAAACATCACTGTGAAAAATAAAGAAAAAATCCTTCTAGGTATTTATCAAAAACGCTCGACATAGAAACTTGACCTCCTCTTTATATATCTATTGAATGCTTGTATCTATGTCTTTCAGATTATTATTGTCTGCATATCCAACACAAAGAACGCAGATCATGTATTTGCTATTAATACCATTTCTTTCCAGCGCAGTAGATGATAGGTACTACCGACGTTTGTACCTGCTATTAACTTTTATTATTCACATTTCATTAGTCAACACTACCTAAAGTGAAACCATAACATGCTGCGTATATTTGTTACGTAATGTGTTAAACTAGATCGCTCCCCTCAACGCACCCCCCCCTCTCCCCCGCGCCCTCAAGGTTAAGAATGAGCCAACCTTAATCTCGGCAAAGGTGACGGGCGCAGTGCGGTGGCGCAGCCTCTGCTCCTGGCGGCGGCAGCGGCGCCCGCGTGTCAGCGCCGACGTGGAAGCCGGGTACACCGCCTCCATGGCGTTTGCGGCCGCTCAGCCAAGGTAGCTGTCGCTTTGCTTCACGAGCCTGTCCCCTGTGTACACACGAGCCAAACGCAACACAAACATCGACACCCGATCATGTACTCGCACGTTTGACAAAATTTATGCCGCCATCACTTAAATCACGGTGATGAGCCAGCGGCGACGGCGCGTCCAATCCGTTAATTCAATTTCTCTAATCCGGCAGGGTATTACATTACCCCGCCAGCCGCAGTATTCTAGCGATGTACAATAATCGCCAGTACTTTTTCACTCTCGGGTCAAGTCCTATAAATAGAGTAAAAATGTTTCCTCCTCTTCTAATTGTGAATGTTTAATCACGTTTCGTGCTGGATTATGAGCGGAGAATGGCGTGAGGGCACTGCACCGGGGCCGCCGTCCGCGCCGCCTCTCGGCGACCGACGCGTCGACCTAATTAATATTTTGCCAATAATCTAGAGAACGCTAATGCCGTTCGTATAGACTTTTTTTATAACGAACCGCAACCGCAACACTATTGCAATTTCTATTGAACGGAAACTAGCAATGAACAACTCGAAAGTATATTATAGGGGAACAGTAGAAAACGGAGACACTGTTGAGGCGTCGTGCCGCGGAAAACTGCAAATGTTTGGCTTATTTTTTCCCGAGAATCGGCGTGTTTTGGTGCGGGGCCGTGGGCCAGTGGCGAGCTGCCAGCGCCTCTCTGTATACAAACAACAGCCGAGAATTCACACAAACAATGCGGACGCGTATTCGGACCGGTAGGTACTAAGCGCTACCTAGTTCCGATTCAATGAAATCTTCTGAAGTAACGATTCTTTATTAAGATTCACCATTATTTATTGAGCAGCATAGCTTACAATACGATACACGTGAAACTACATAAAAGTTAAAAACGCGTTATGGAATATTATCCAATGTTTTGTAATGTTTGATCTTAGTAGGCAGTTTGGACAAAGATTTATTAGAATTTGTTATTAAACAACTTTTGTGGGTTATTAATAATAAAATAGCGGTCTATACAATTGATAAAAAACTAAGCTAAGAAAAAGGCGTTAAAATGAATCGTGAAAATGTTATATACTGTAGGTAACACCCATTTTGATCAAAAAGACAACCTACAGGAATGGCGGGTCTTTTTCACTTTGGACCACGTAGGAAGCTTAAAATTACTAACTATTGTGCATATGTCATGTTATACCTGATCTCTGTTATATCTTGGAATTGTTAATTATAATATATTATGAAGAACTTTTATTTTTTCCTATTATTTAATTAACAAATTAAACAAAAAAAACATGTTTAAGTGAACGTTGGTACTTTCGTGCAAAAGTATATTTAGGTTTTTCTTGTTGATATCAAAATATTCCAATTAAAAAGCTATTATATTAAAAAGCGAACAGACAACTCGTTAGCTTTAACCCTAACTAATACAGCTATTATATTTACGACTCAAATCGTCATCTAAAATGTATATAATTGAGTGACGATTGCAAATAAGTAGGCACATTGTTTTAGGAATTTGATTGATTGTGACGAGTTAGAGTGTGGAAGTGTAGTGTGAAACATATTTTTCACGTTATAGGCTTCCCTTGCCGCCATAAAACGAAGAATGTATGATGCCATTTATTCGTGAAATAAGTTTGGTTGCTATTGATTGTCAATCACGCTACCACCGTTCGGAAAAGGACGCCTCGGGTCTGAGAAGAACCGGTAAAAAAAACAGAGTCCTATTTATTATGTCATCTTGTGAAATAATTATCAGACAATTTTAGGCATTATATATTATGCAATATTGGAACGAACCCTGGAGCGAGCATTCCTTTACCAGGCTGTGTTCTTGTTAACCTTTAACACATAAACGTACCTGAATAACCTTTTTAAATTTATTATAAGTTTCATTCTGAACGCTTACCGTGATTTTGTTGTAAAAACGTACACATTGTCCCATAAAAGTATATATAATACTTATTCTTCGCAGTCTATTTGCTGGAAGAATTAAATTATGTTTTTTATTGTATCAATTACATGTGCATCACAATGACTTAGGAAATTTTGTCTATTTTTTTGCATACACATTAAGTTTTTAAATGTTTTTATAATGACATAGTTCACCTTAACATAAGGGACAGTAATGTTTACAGTAATCAGAAAGCTAAACTGTTCAATTGTGGATTGACAGGTGCGGCAGAGAATGAATAACAACGCTTTATATTATGTCGCCAATAAAGTATATCGTTAGACCTTGTTTACGTAAAATGCATCTTTAATTTGGTTTTGTCTTGGACTGGTGTAATGCGTATGGGTGCAAAATTCCAACGAAGTTATTAATGCTAAAATGTCTATATATGGGTAATAATTGAAAATAATATATAGTATATCCTTTTGTGCTTTGGGGAAGAATATTTCTCCTCGAAGGGAAAGACGGACATATAAAGTTTAAAGATTTACTTCAACAAAAACTTTTTAAACTAAAAAGTTACATCGGTCGAGTTCAAAGGTAGTGTTAATAATTATAAAGTAGAATCCATGTGACGCCTCGCCACAAAACATATTTACTTCTCTTATACACTACAAGCCTATGGATGAAAATACCTGTGTGTGTGACTATAACATACAATAACTCTGAGGTTCATGCTGCAGCAGTACATTTAGTCAGTACCTGAATTAATGGAATTGATATATTAAACTTATCGTTACATGTTAGTTCGTGATTTTATTATATATATTTAAACATTTTATTGGCATTAATATATCAATACCAAGTTTTTCTGACAAGAACAATTAATCATAAAATTCTCGACGACTTGATTAATAGTGATCTGGCACATCACTTTTAATATAACTCCTGAAAAACCCGGAAAAAACATAACTCGGTAACTTAAGTTATAATTAATGTAACTCGAATTAAACTCGTCGAAATAGTAATTGAAAATTGAATCATTATTTGTTCTTGGCCTTAATTTAATCTTAAAAATATTTAAATTTATTATTAATATAACTACGTAACTATACTTCTAAACAAAATCGGACTTTCATTATAATGCAAGTTCGTACATAGATACACTTTTGCCACATAATTGTTTTTTAATCCTGATCACAATAAAACTTGCTAGATAGTACCACTAAAAATATTTTTGCAGCAGTGACAGTAGATGATGATATTCGTGTAAAACAATAGTTTTTTTTATATTTTTTTTATGTTTATAAATAAAAATAATACAAATTATTTTCCTTTTTAACTAGCCACCATTTAGTAAGTTATGACTTTCGAACTCGAGTTGAGAGAATATACTCGAGTCGGCACGAGTGCGTTACTCCAATTGACCATCACTAATGACAATCTTGACATTTGTGACATCGTGTATGATGCATGTCTTGTTGCAAAATAAACAATAATTATCGAATATTCAAGCCTTCTAGCGTTACTAAAAACAAAACATCAAAATGAGTTATATGCTAGGGCATTTACATAATGGTTGGCAAGTAGACCAGGCCATTCTTTCGGAAGAAGATCGAGTGGTGGTAAGTTTTATTTGAAAATAACAGTGAAAGTTCTAGATACTATCTAGCCTGGCAGACATTTATTTTTTTTTTTTACAAAATCGGCCTATCGGTCTTTTATGCAAAAAAGAGAAAATATCGTTTTACACGTATTTACTTTTATATTGTAGGCTTTTGAAAAATATTATTTTCACAAAAAAGTACTACTGGCCGTACATGTTAAAAATTATATTTTAGTTAATTTTAAGTTTATAATGTTAGTGAATAGCAGGTTTTTACGCCGTTCTTATTGGAAATTGCCTTGTCTAAGTAATATATATAATTTCTCTTAATATTAAGTATTTTTTTAGGTAATACGATTTGGTCATGATTGGGATCCTACATGTATGAAAATGGATGAAGTACTATACAGTATTGCAGAAAAGTTAAGAACTTTGCGGTCATCTATTTAGTTGACATTACAGAGGTGCCAGATTTTAACAAAATGTGAGTGATTATTCCATAGACATTTTTCAATATTACTCTATATTTTGAAAGTTATTTTTATTCATCAATGATAAGATTTAATCAAGTACTTACATTTTGTCACTACAGGAAAAGATTTATCAGTAAGCCAATAAAGAGCAATCTTGTTGTTGGCCTACAGTAACCATGTTCACTAATATTAATAATATTGAATCAGACATACATAAAGCATAATAGTAAAAGTAGTGATGTGACAATCAATAAGAGAGTGTAATGCTTCTATATTGCATAAAGATATTTGACTTTGATTTTGAATGATGCATATTTTTTAAGGGTTGTTTTAGATGTATATTATTAATTTAGATCTATGACATTGCCCAAAAAATTATTTGAAATCAACTCGTCCTTATGGTAGGCATCCATACAAATGTAAGAATGTAATACAAAACTAAGGCTGAAATTTTGTATAATGTGTCTGATTAAATTATTGTTTTTTTATCATTTATAAAAATTAAACTACAGCTTTAAATGTTTTAATATATTTTACATATATTACTATATTTTCCATCCCGTTATTGACACTTACAGTTGACAATATCATACAAAAAGTAATAACTACAATTAAAAGAAGAAGAAGTAATAAATATGTTTTTACATGTAAATAGGATATTGTGACAAGCTTTGCAAACCTTGTGAATTGAAAACTCATATAATAACTAACTTTTTGACAAATCATAAAATAAACAATGTTGCTAATTATATAATACATATTATTTGATTAGTAGTAGTAGTGTAATCATGATTGGGAACTTGTACTTCTTTCTGAGTTTATTTTATTTGTTTAAAATAATGGCAATGTCGCTCAAGATAATAGTCAAACCGAAAAAACGACAAATAGTGCTTATAGCCAACGAGCTTGACTTTTACTAAAAAATGATCCGAGTTGATCGACAGAGTGACCCTTATGCATGGTGGGCAGCAAACGCCAATCAATTCCCAATACTGACAAAATTTGCCCAAATATATCTGTCTTCCCCTTGTAGCAGTGTTTATAACGAAAGACTTTTTAGAGGCAGGACTTGTTTATAAAAATAGGAGGAATCGTCTGTCACCCAAATATGCAGAGAATCTCGTTTTTATTCACCACGATTTGCCGTTACTTAATTAAGAGTATAAAACTCTCTTTTTATTTATTTGGTAACACTTATTTTATTTCATTAAAAATTAACATACAATACGCTATGATTGGTTGAATGGATACCTAATGCCGATCATAGGATTTCTTAACTACTTCAAATGAGGCTTTTTGATAAGTTTAAATTTTACGTTAAAGGTAATACTAATAAACGCATATTGTTTTCTTGCATACTAGCTAACCATTTTTTAAAGTTAAATACCAATCAAAATCACTATTCGGTTTCCGGCCGGATAGTGCTGACCTATCCGGTATTCGGCCGGATAGTAAAATAATGGCCGGATAGGCCGGTTACCGGATAGCATACGGATATCAGTTGCATCTCTAGTAATTATTATTTGCTACCCCTTTTTTTTATTATCTTTTTTTATTAAATTTTAATGTGGTGATGATACAAAGTTTTATCTTGTTTTATCATTAAATAAATTAATCATAATAAATATATAATAAAACATGTCAAACGTTTTTAGGTACGAGCTGTACGATCCATGCACAGTGATGTTTTTCTTCCGCAACAAACATATAATGATTGACCTTGGAACAGGCAATAACAACAAAATTAATTGGCCCCTAGAGGACAAGCAAGAGATGATTGATATTATTGAAACTGTGTACAGGGGTGCTCGCAAGGGTCGAGGGCTTGTTGTGTCCCCTAAAGATTACTCAACCAAGTACAGATACTGATGTAATACCAAAACAGGCTGTGATTGTATATTGAACATTATATCATTATCTGTGAAAAGTTTCTTAGCATAAAATATTCTGCAGACTTAAATGGAGCATTGTTTTAAATGTTTTATAAATAGTGTAACATTGTATAATAAAATTATTAATTACGTACCTTTCTATTTTTCTTTATTGGCTATTTATAGCATTTTAAAAATGCCAATACTTCCTATGAAGACGATAATTTTTTATTAACTTGTTTACTTTATGTACTCTACGTTTATCTGCGTCTATTGTGCATGTTTCGGCAAAGTTATCGCGTACTACGTACTGTTGGCAGATGCGTGTAAACGATTGTTGCCGTACGTAAGATTCCTTTGCTAATTTTTGACAAAATAACACGCAATAAAGTATAGAGCTCTAATTAGGGCGAACTTCTGACTTCACAAACCCACTAAACAAAACTAACCTATGAAGTTAAACGAGAATAGCGCTTAGAAGGCTGTTACTATATCATAAAATAATTATAAGCGTAAGTAGAGCGACATACCTAAGCCCGATGATGTCAATCTACCGCTTTTTGCTGATGACATCGCCCTCTATTGTTCGTCGCTAAGACTAATTTTAATTTACAATATATATATATATATATATATATGCGATTGATTTCGTAAATGGAGAATCGATGTAAGCCCTGATAAAAGTGTAGCGATACCCTTTCATCGGTCTAGATTGCGTCGTGATTATACCATTTCCCTGGTCTTCACCCTAGGCGCCGGAATAAGGCCACGCGCTGTCTGATGCGTAAAATGTCGCTTAAGTATAAACTATTGTTATATAAGGTATACATACGGCCAATCATGGCTTATGCATGCCAATCATTCGCTCATGTATCCTCCGCGCTCCTGCACAAACTCCAGGTGGTTCACAATAATTCCTCCGCCGCGCCACCGAGGCGCAGTAGTATCAACGTAACGTAGATATACACGGCGACTGTGACTTAACAACACTCCGCGAACACTTTCAAAAGTTAACGCGCAAACACATCGATAAAGTAGTTAATCATAATAACCATCTGCTGGTAAAAGCAACATCGTATACGGCCGATCCAAACGCGTCCAGTCATAAGCGTAGACCGCGAAACGTTCTCTTAGCCCCGACGAGAATCCGGAACCAACGGTGTCCCGACATCAAACCCTCGCTTACGAGTTCCTGTAGTTCGCCCTCGCTTACGAGCATAGCGAAACACACTCACCGCGTACACTAGGTACACCCGCGTTCCAAGGCGGTTCTCACCGCCCCCAGCTACCGAATAATATAGTCGCCAGACCGTCGGCGTCCCGGTTCGTTGAACAGACTTTCCAGCGGCCGTGGCGACGGCTTCTGGAAAGTTGGTTGGAAAGTGATAAAATCCGTAAAAAGTCCCTTTATTCAATAAAATCATTTATTTATAATCTTATATAAGTTGGTTATTTCTAACTTAGAAGTCAAACTATCAATTTGGTTTTGTGGGACAATATTTATTTATACCGTAAAATTTTAAGTTAATAATAAAATAAATAAATATCCAGGAGGACAAGCAGGAACGAACTAAACAGAATCTTAGGAATTAAATTAGCCACGTGCTTTGAGAAGACCCTATTCGCCCTGAAAAGGAGGATTGTAAGAAGCCAAAAGCCCTTACTAGCTTCGTCATATCCATCGGGCAACGCCGATCTACTCTGTCATCTGCATGACACATCCGACGCCCACGGTGGCTCGCGGCATATTTAGTTACGTTCTCGGCAACGCTGTCATCACACCGTAAGCTCATCTTTTAGGCGCCAGCAAGGAACAACGTTTTTGTTATAGTCAGTGCGAGGGCAGGTGGGCGTAGGTATTACCCCTCGAAAAAATGCGTAGGTAAGTAAATCGATTTATGGTTCATGTCTCGGATTTTGCTTAAGATTATATCCAAGGAGACAAACGAGAAGAAAGAGGCTAACTTAACAGGTCGTGTACGGTTCGCCGGCCAATCAGCTTTTTGATGTGAAACATCTATTGGCTTACTTGTGAACCGAATTGTTGGTTTCGGTTTTCACGCCCCCCGCCCAAAATATTTTATCTTGGATTACGATTTATATTCAGTCTCTGATGGACAATCTATGAATAGAAGTTATTTAAACTCTTCGTAATTTGAACATTTCATCGACAAATTATTTAAAAAGTTGCTAGGATGTTCGTTTCATTCGCGAAAAGGACGAATCTAAAGCATCAAATCGCATCGAATGTGGTGCAAAAGAAAACAAAGTCGCTGTTATTTGGCTGATTTTAATCGGTTTTGACTACAGTTTCCTTAGATTAGAGACACGCGTCGTGACTAGGGGTCAGCGCCCGCGGTCGCCTCGGGCTCCGCGCCGGGCTCGTCGAGGCGCCAGTCGTGCGCGCCCGGCGCCCAGATGGAGGCCAGCGAGCGGAACGGGTCGAAGGCGCGCGGCGGCCGCGGCGGCGCGCCGAAGCCCGGCGGGGGCCGCACCGCGCCCGCCGCGCCCCACGCCCACGCGCCGTCCCACGCGCTGCCCACGGCGCCGAACGCGGGGCCCACGCCGCCCACCGGCCCCACGGCGCTCACCGACCCCACAGCGCCCACTGACCCCACGGCACCCACGCCGCCCACGCTGCTCGCCTCCTCTGGAAACGATAATCGCGCTTACGATTCACAATTTGCAATATCCACTAGAAATATAGACTCGCTACATATGTACATATACCGACCTAAGTAGTCGCGGGCGGTCGACGTGAAAGGATTAGCGGGCGGTTGCGGTGTACGCCATGGCAGCTCGCTACCGGCGGCTCCCCCGTTGAAGTAGAAGAGGGAGTTGTCCGGCGGGGCGGGCGGTGCGGGCGCGGCCGCCGGCGAGGAGGGCGCGGGGGCGGGGCGCGGGCCCGGCGAGCGGCGGCGTACGTCGGAGCCGATGGGCGCCAGCGCACCTCGCGCCGCCACCACCGAGCTCCAGGAGGCGCCCCAGCGGAGAGCCGGTCCGCCTCCGCCGCGGGCCTCGGCCTCCGCACTGGACTCGGCGCCCGTCTCGATCGCGCCCTCGGAGTTCACGGGAGAATCACGCGAGGGCGGGGCCGCGACGCGCTCGCTCCTCCGCTTCGTGGCTTTCTCCTTGCGGCCGTGCTGCTTGGGGGCCGCGACCCGCGCCCGCACCGTCGGCGTCTCCGCCGCGCCCGGCGGCCGAGCGCGCTCCGTGCGCCGCGAGCCGTCGACCACCTCGCGCCTGGAGCCGGCGCAGCGCGCGGCCGAGCCGACGGCCGAGAGGCGCGGCTCGAGCGGCAGCACGCGCACCGGCGTGGCGGGCTTGTCGTCGGCGGCCTCCGCGGACGAGTCTCGCTCCGCGGCCGCCTCGCTCTCGTCGTGTTCGGAGCGGTCCTCGGGCTCGCGCGGTCGCTGGCCGGTGTGGAGGCGTCGGAGCCGAACGAGAAGGCGTCCTCTTCCCCGCTGTTCGAGGGACGCTCCTCGTCGTCGTCGGGTTCCCGGTCGGGCTCGTAGCCGTCGTTCTCCGGCGGCGTGTCGGGCTGCGACTCGAACGGCTCGTCGTCCAGGAGCGGCGCCTCGAGGCTCTCTATGCGCGGCGACGGCGGAGGTTCGGCCTCGAGGGACGTCGAGTCGGCGTCCTCGCTCGAGCGGGAGTCGTCGTCGTCAGCCTGGCGCAGCACTTCGGCCCGCCAGCGTTCGAAGGCTCGTCTCTCGGCCTGCGGGTCGAGGGCGGGGAGCGGACGGCGCGGCGCTCGCCGGCGGCGGGGAGGCGGCGGGCGGGGAGGCGCGGCGGGCGGCGGGGGCGGCGCCGCGGCGGAGGGCGGAGGCGCGCAGGTCGGAGGTGCGCGGGGGCGGCGTGGGCGCGGGCGGCGCGCGCGCGCGCAGCAGCCGCTCGGCGTCCAGGGCGGCGGCGACGACGACGAGCGCCAGCGCGGCCACGGCCAGCAGCGCGGCGGCGGCGCGCAGCGCGGGCTCCCAGGGCGGGCGCGGCAGCGCGCGGGCGCAGCGCGGCAGCAGGCGCGCGGGCACGGTGCCGAGCAGCGCGAAGTCGGCGGGCCCCAGGTCGGAGCGCAGCTGCAGGCGCGCCGCGGTGCGCGCCAGCGAGAAGTCGGGCGCGAAGGAGAGGTGCAGCGCGCGCGACTCGTTGGGCGCCAGCGAGAGCGGCGCGCACGGCTGCAGCAGGAAGCCGCGCGCCTGGCACGGGGCGCCCGACACGCGCCACTCGCGCAGCCGCAGCCGCACGCGCCCGCTGTTGCGCAGCAGCAGGTGCGCCGCACGCCGCCAGCGCCCGCGGCACTCGCGGCGCCGCACTCCTGCACCTACACGGTTTATCACACGTCTACACTACGAATACGACACGCTGAGTTTTCACTCGCATACATCGACAACGTTTAGTAGTAAGGGTTACATTGTTATAACCCAGTGTATAATAAAAAAAAATTGGTTGCCTGTAAAATCGGTATACGGACCAAAGTTATACATGACAACGTCTTCTAGTGGTAGAATGATTGCAATGTGAATATTCATTCATATAATAGGAAGAAGGATCAACCCTCAACTTCTTCACTTAAGCAGGCCAACTGCGTACGCATTAGAGGGAAGCGTGCCTCTCACTTTCTCTTATAGTTGCTTATGGAGAGCGTAAAGTGAGCGGCGCTGTGAGATAGTGCACGAGAGTGCCTCCCTTACTTGAACTAATTTATAAGACGTTGTCACCTCAAAAAATATTATTTATAGAGGTAGGAGGTCCCCTTTTCCAAGAGGCCTGCTGATTTGATTTCACTGTCCGGTGCTCCTTTTGGGACCTTTTTTTTCCTGATCTTTATAAATGACGTGCCTTTGGTAGTAGAGAAGTTTTTCGAAGTTGCCTTTTTGAGACGACCCCAGATGACGATTTAAAATTTCATTGCATCTAATTAAAAAAACACTACTTTACTTGGTTAATATCATTCTGTATTGATTATATTTGATCTGTGATGAAACGGCAGGTACCAACTAATTTCAGGTCATCAGCATATAGAAATGGTCGCTAATGGTTAATGTGTGCAGGTAAATTATTAACAAAAGCGTTGTGTATAAGGTGGTATACATCATCATCAGCCTGTGTAAGTCCACTGTTGGAGATCCTCCCCTAATACATCCCTATCCCCTGTAAGAAGGTTTAGGACCGTACCACGCTGGTTAAATGCGGGTTAGTGGGTCGACCGACTTTTAGATGCCCATCCGGTTTATAAAGCAAGGCCAGGCGGTTGGTAAGATAGTATGAGTAGGCCTTATTGTGAGCCTTGAAGGCGACTTTGACTTTTGATGCAATGC
Source organism: Lamproptera curius (assembly GCA_029286875.1). Lineage (NCBI taxonomy): Eukaryota > Metazoa > Arthropoda > Insecta > Lepidoptera > Papilionidae > Lamproptera > Lamproptera curius. The sequence goes on from JAGSMT010000007.1 coordinate 106,679, forward strand.
TATGATTGAACCCATTCTAAAATTAATCCAGTGAAACCACATAAACCATATGCCTCTTAAATATTGTCAAAATTCTGAAACTCTATTGAGAGCTTTAAATAGTATAATATTATATAAACTTCGGCAAAATGTCGACTCTCAAACTCAACTTATAACATCTTACAAAGTAAATAAAATTTGTACATATGACGAACCTCAAACAAAATGGGTGCCGCCGAGCCGGGCTTCTGGCCGGCCAACTCGAAACTGGGATATGTGCCTTCGCCCGTCAGCAGCACGCCCTCCAGGATGGTCAGGTTGTTCCTGCGAGAAGTGGAAACGGTCATGAGGCGCTCTCGCGGAGAGGGGGGCGCAAAGGCCGCGGCGAAGGGCGCACCTGAGGTAGAGGAAGGCGGCCAGGCGGCCCGCGGAGGGCGGCGTGAAGGCCACCGTCAGCTCCAGCTCCGCGGAAGGCGCCAGCAGCAGCAGCGGCGCGCCCTTGCCGCCCCCGGCGCCCCACTCGCGCACCGCACCGCGCCGCGCCCGCCACCCGCTCGCCGCGAACGCCCCCGCCGCCCACGAGCGCCCCCCGCCCTCCGCGCCGCCCGCCCTGCAACACGACCATTCAATCAGGCTCTCGGTCCGGCGGCCGCGCAGGGCACGGACTGGCGCCGAGTACGCACAGGTCGGGCAGGCGCAGGTCGGCGCCCACGGCCGGCTGCAGCAGCAGCGCGTGCGAGCGAGACGGGTTGCGCACCACCAGGCGCAGCTCCCGCGAGGCGCCCACGGCGGCCAAGGCGCCCGCCTCGGGCTCCGCCGCCGCCTCCTCGTCGAGCGGGCGCGCCTCGCCCACGCGCAGCCGCGGCCAGTGCAGCTGCGCCGAGCCCGCCGCGGGGATCTGCACCACCTGCGCGAGAGGACGAAGGTCGAACGGGGAGGTCGCGGCGCCGGGGGCCGCCTCGGCCTCGGCGGGTCACCCACCTCGGTCGTGTGCACGTGGAGCGTGATGTTACGCCTGGGCTGGCGCTGGCGCCGGAAGAGCTCCAGTCGCGCCCGCAGGAGGGCCACGTCGTCCCGCAGCGCGGCCTCGTCGCAGGCGTCGCCGCGCACGAGCCACGCGGCTCCCTCTGCGCGACATCGGTCAAATGAGTCGGGCCTCTCCCGCTGTGCACGACAGGCGGTAAGAACGAACGAGTGTCGCGGCTGACCGGGCGAATGGACGTCCAGGCCCGTGTAGCAGTGCGGGCGGCAGAGGCGCTCGGGCGCGAACCACACGCGGCCCACGGCGCCCACGCCCGCGCGCACCACGCCCTCGTCCTCGCGCCCCTCGCGCGTCCTGCGACACACGGCACGTCACCATACGATACGAGCACGACACACGCCCTCACTCACCACCGTCTCTACTCGAGATTTACTCAAAAATTTTTTTTCAGCATAGGAATGATACGCTCACTTATTGATTGTCAAAAATCTACCACCAGTACGAAATTCAGCGGATTTTTTTTCCATATTTAACAATAAAATTTTCGGGTACTAGAAAGAGAGTAAGAAAAGATGTTGAAGGCGGAAGTGAAGATACATAGCGTTGAAGAATCGGTGAAGAAGTGTTAATTTAACGTGTACATTAATTAAAATTGGAGAACTATATACAGTATTTTGGTTGTAAAATTAGTAGGTATTACAAAAGTAAAATAACGAGGGCATGATGGATAGAGACAGCAGCATTATCGCGGAGTGTGTTACACACTCGCGAATAGCGGATCGCGCGGCGGGGCCGACACCCCTAAAATGCTGTGCCTCCGAAAATAGTTTAGGTGAGAAGGTCTCCCGTCTCAAACAACACATAAATAATATATAGAGAGCCGTTACAATTATAATTCACATTTAGTGGTGCCATTAGGAGAATATTCTCGAGAAACACTCACTTGAAGTCTACCGAAGGGTCCGGGGTGGGTTGCGTCACGTTGATGACTCGCATCTCCACGTCCATCGTGCTCTCCAGCACCAGCTCCGCCGACGACCAGGCGTACTGCGCGCAGAAGAGCGAAACGGTCACATCGGAACTGCGCAAGTTCGCCGAGAGAGGCGCGTGCGCGCGGTACATACCGGCGCGGCGTCGGGCAAGCGCAGCGGGTGCGCCAGCAGGCGGCCGGGCAGCGCGCGCAGCGACAGCGCGGCGTGCGCGGCGGCGTGCTGGCTGCGCACGCGCACGAGGCCGCGCACGTCCCCCGCGCGCGCCGGCGCCACCACCACCAGCCAGGCCTGCAGCCAGCCGCCGCCCTCCGCGCAGCGCTGCGGGGCACACGCAGGGCGAGTTAGCGAGGGCGACGCGGGAGAGCGAGGGCGAGGGCGGGGATACGCACGCAGGGATGGTCCGGGGCCGCGGAGGCGCAGGCGGCCAGCGTGAGCTGCGCAGAGCCGGCCGACAGCGAGGCGCTCAGCTCGAGGGCGCAGAGGCGCGCGGGCCCAGCGTTGCGCAGCCGCAGCCCCACGCGCCGCGACGCCGACGTGCCCAGCGCTCCCAGCGAGAGGTGTGCGCCGTCCGCATCGGCGCCGCCCCACGGCCGCTCCCACTCCTGCACACACGGGCGGACGCGCTCTCAACGACGGCTCTTGGCTCGAAGCTCTCCGAGGCCCGTTCGAGGAGAAGGGGCACGCACCAGCTCGAAGCGCCCGCTGTACACCTGCAGGGGCACGTCGTAGTCGGAGAGGTTGGTGCGCAGCGTCAGCCGCTCGTCCAGCGTGACTTCGGCCTGAACGGCGTCCTGCGAGAGCCGCAGACGCGCCACCTCCTTGGTCTCGCCCGGTCGGAGGGTCAGCGGGGTGTCGTCCGTCAGCTGCGGGCAACAACAGAATACATAAGAGCAGACAAAGATTATATGAACTATACAGTGAAAAGACTTACAACCACAATCGACCCTTTATACATATGTTAATGTATAGACCAAAACATTCAAAAAAGTATGCTGGACAGTAAAATCAAAGGTGCATCGGACAAAATAATCATTACGTGAAAATAATTAGTGGTGGAACAGGAAGGGTAGTAAACAAAAACCTAAAAATTCGGTTAAATGTTAATGATACATAAATAAACTCAAGTCACTTGTTTCTTCTTCAACAGTTGCCGAGTGCTTATTAAAAGAAAATATCACAGAATGTAAAGATAATTTCTGTTATTATGTCCGGTTGGACATTGAAAAAAAACTGTAAATCTATGGGGAATCTCTGTTGTAAGTAACTAAATTCTATTAATGTTATTTTTAATGATTGTATTACATGTGGCAAATTTCCTGAACTTTTGAAACACAGTAAAGTAATTCCGGTTTATAAATCAGTCAGTATTATGGTCCCAAACAACTTTAGGCCTATTTCTATACTGCCTACGCTTAGTAAGATTGTTGAGAAAACAATTCTAAACTAATTACATATACGTTTTAATTCCCATGGTTTACTTAAACACATGCAACCCGGTTTTACACGGGGTCGTTTAACAATTGATGCAGGCGCTTATTTTCTTAAAACTATATTTAGGAGTCTTCTCTGACTTAACCAAAGCATTGGACCGTGTACAGCACGATACTTTGGTCAGAAAATTAAACCACTACGGTATCAAAAATGTCGCACATGGACTTCTAACTTCATAATTGAGCTATCGAACTGAGAGAGTTGACATGAACGGCAATAGATCTCCCGGGGCTCTGGTAGGTATCTATACAGCGATCTATGTTAGGGCCTTTCTCTCTTTCTGGTCTATATTAACGACCTACCACCAGGTTGAGAACAATAACGAGATTGTGTTATTTGCTGATGACACTTTTTTATGTAATTAATACCCTCTCGAAAGTAGGACACTGGTTTAGTGCAATAGTTTGATGTTGAACAAAAATAAAACAAAATGTATACGGTATGTGACTCCTAATGTTCCTCAGGTTGGGTGTGGGTGTCGTTGTAGATGTAGAAGCGTTGGACCACGTAGATTCGACTGTATGTCCCGGTATCACAATAGACTGAGACCCCAAGCTGCAATGGGGCCCTCGTAGTAATAGGCTAGCGAGTAAGCTTAGCTCAGCGGCGTATGCAGTCAAAAAAATTAGACAACAAACTGGTATTGAGACCGCCCGTTTAGTATATTACGTGTAATAGTTATTTCAAAGTATAATGTGGGAAAACGCGGCCGATATAAATACTATTTTTATAATTCAAAAGAGAGCGTTTCGAGCAGTCCTATAACCTGTGCCCAAGAATCGCTGGGAAAAATATTTACAGAAATAAATTTAATGACTGTTTTTTCTCAATACATATTTGAAAATATATGTACGTCTATAAACGTAAAAATTAAATTGTAAAATATAGTGACACACATAATAGGCATGATGACAATATTTGAAAAATAGACCTATAATGTCCAGAAATATGTACTATTTACAATGAATGAGATATTTCTGCAGAAATTAAAAGTTTAGTAGGAAAAAAATGCAATTTCAAAATAATATTTTAAATTTCCCTCTAAAACGCTTATTAGTGTCATGTCGTCGCTTGTAACGTCACGTTTTAGTAAACAAAACAATATCTTTTGTTGTACAAAGATTGAATTTTGTCTGCTTAGTGGTGGTAATTAATATGATTCAAGCAATCGTCCTGCTTATTGTAGCCTTTTATAATTTCTCTATACTTAGAGTATACAATAATATTCCCAAATATCAAATACCTCAAGCATTGCTCAGTTACAGTTCATGGCACAGTTCCGCACTAGCCTTTTATAAATGTTGGTAGTGGACAATTATTTTTTTATTACTGAAAAGCTAAATGGCTGCATGGGTTTATAGCTTTCATAAGCTACATTTGTATTTAATGAATAAGAGGGGTTGGACTACTGTTTTGTGCATCCAACCACTTCTCAAGATTTCTAGGAATCCTGCTTCTGGCTGCTAGCTCAATTTTAGGTTTACGAGTATGCTCAGCTCATAATTTACATTAGCTTCCAGCAAGCACATATCACCTGCATCAGGAGCTAAGCAATAAGTGGGGTTGGACTGCTCCCTGTAGCATCCAACCACCATCTAAGGTCCTTTTAGACACATGATATAATTGTATTTTCTACTCGTAGAAAGAAAAGGTTAAGAACAAGAAATAATTTGGCATACTAATTAATCATATATGTATTCTAACAAACATATAAATAAATGGCATCTTTGTTATAAAGTATGTCATAGTTGCAAAGAAGTCTTGGTAGCAAGAACTGTAACTTTTTAAATTACAATAACTCTTGACTGCGAGTATTAAGTGTGCCATTTGAGTGCCATGCTTAAAATTTGCAATATAAGCAATGTTTCCGCAACAATTATGAGTACTCTACCTTTAGAATATTAAAATCCATTTCTACCTTAAGATTATTACCTTATCATGGCACAACTGTTAAGTAAATTCCAATAACAGTCAATACAGTGTAGTTTTATATATATTTATAGTTTTTAATAGAGTAATTCTCTTTAAATAAAATAAAATCTGTAAGTTTTTGCAACATTCCTCTGTACCTGGTTCAGTCTGATTATTACCAATCAGCTGCTATTATATTAAAAAATCATGCAGACCATATTATGTGTAATGAGTCTAAATATGCCTCCACAAATATATTGGCAAGAGCTTGTTGACATTTCTTTTAGAAATTTATACCTCAAACTTTCACCCTGTTCACTTCTTTATTTAATACATTCATTAAAATTAAACATATTAAACAGGCATTTTAGTTTTAAAGTTAATGGTCTTTGCAAATTACTTTTGCATTGAAGTTTTTTTTTTTTATGAATGGTAAATACCATATTTACTTCGATGTACTAAAATACCTTAATGATTATATTAGTTTTATAATAGATTATCACATAATAAATGGATATATCGTATCTCTGACTTTGAAGTTTACAGCATATGTTATTTGCAATTAAATTAATTTTGCTATTTAAGTCAATTCCTTTTGGGCTCATCGTTTCACCTTTCCTTACAGGTACAACTATGCCTATGACTGAGTTTTAATTGCATATAATATAACATATTTATTGCATATAATTCCAAATTTATAATTTGTAACTCAGGTTTTTACCTCAATTGTGATATTCTCTTTAATTTTATAAAAGTTTGTCTAATTATTCAGCCAATTATGTGACTCTCCGAGGGACTATAATTTTAAGGCTATGTTAAATGTTTGTTAACTGGGTCTCCAAACTATTTGTTACATTTTTATACAGATGCACAAAAATATGAAAATTTTCTAAGCACAATTTAAAGAAAAACAAATTCTAGGTAAAATAATATGCATCTTGATTTTTGCATTGTGTTCAAAGCACAATGCAAAAATGCAAAGCGAAATATGACAAATCCATTGAGTTTCCAAAAGCTCAAACCACAAAAAAAGTATAAACACAAAACTAGTTAATAATTTAGATCACTAAATCCTCAAAGAAACTTTGTAATCAATTAATTTTTCTGTACAAAAAATTTCAGAGGTTTAGTAGACTTATTCTAGTATATTGTAGCAATTATAAAAGCTTAATAGCTATATGTATATTGTTTCTTAATGACTTATTATTATAAAATGATATTATAATTTTATGTTTTTAAAATTGACCACATACAATATTTTAATAACTTTGAAAAGCTAAGCTAAATAGGTTATATAATGAACAACATCATTAGTAATCACACATATTAGATGTTAATATTAACCAAACATTTCATTGTTAAAAACAGCATTTATATTGGCACTGGGATTCCATTTATACAAGTGTATAATGAACCAACTAGTCGCTTAAATATTTCAATCCCAAATTACTAGTGGTATTTCAATTAAAACATCCTAATAATATATGAAAAGAATTAAAACTTTACTAACTTGATGTGTCCGGGTGGCAATTACTTGACGAGGCGTATTTATGCGAACTTCTATTGGTATTTGTGCAGTTTTTTTTCCTAAACTCCGAGCATTAGAAACTGCTTTTTAAAAACTAAGAGAGTGTATTTTTAATGTTGCTCTTCGTCCGAAGTAACAACAACTCGCTCAAGTTCGCTTTGCCTCCACTTGCCGGACAAATTTTTTGAAGAACTCCAACATTTACTTAAAATTGCTAACTAACACTATTTTATCACATATAAAGTAGTTTAGTTAGTTAATAGAAAAACTTTTTTCATTTGCGGAAAAAAAAATTAACTAATTCGAAAGAATCACAAAAATGCAATGACGCTTCACAGCAAAATTGGCGGGAAGCAGATACTGCCAACTTGAGGTAAAATGAATTTAGAGAGGTATGACGAATATTTCTATCTTTTTAGAGGACATTTGCATAAATCTATGGAATCATAAGGACTGCTTCTTCATCTCATTGCTGTGTCTTCGAATACATATATATAATATAAATACTAGGAAAAAGATTAATTTTGTTCTTTTAAGAACTAGGCTCACGGCTTAACTAGGCAAAGTTCAACTATTAGCTATGAATAAATTTAAAAAAGTTGTTAAGAAACGTTCGTGTATTAAAGGATATTATTGCTGTAATGACTAAATGATCGATAACACGCCTTGGTGATGAAGTATTTGCTCCAGGCTATTTCAAATCGTTAAAAATTATGTTCAATATAACTAAATTTCTAAAATTCATAGAAAAAAGTCTCGCCGGTTCTCCTCAGGTCTGAGAATCGCCTCACCTGGAAGTGCGGCCGAGCGCCCTCGGAGAGCGAGGCCGCCGCCACGTGCAGCGCCCGCTCGCACTCGTTGGTGGCCAGCAGGCTGCTCGTCGTGCTCTCCGTGCCGTTCGCGGTCTCGGCCAGCACGAACCTGCGCGGAGACGACCGGTTACCGAGACCGTCATGTGACGCCCGAGGGACACCCTAAGAGGCAGCGCAGTGGCTCACCGCAGGCGCTGCGGCTGCAGGCGCAGCGTGCCCGGCAGCAGGCGCAGCGAGTAGGGCAGCGCGGCGCGGCCGAGGCGCACGCAGCCCGCGCAGCGCACCTCGCGCGCCCCTCCCGCGCCCCCGCCGCCCCCACCGCCCTCCGCGCTCGCCCACAGCGCCTCGTCTACGCCACGCGAACCACAATGTTACTGCGAGCTCACGATAACGACTCATATCACATAATACCTTTACAAATATTCATTTAAATCACTTGCTGTAAAAGGCCATGCTGATCTATATCAAATGGTCTATATATTTAAAGTATTTAACTGGATTAAAATTACTGCTATATTGTATAAAATCACTTCGTTATAAGCCATAGTTTCACATGGATTATAAAGGATATATTCAACAAAGCGGTGGAACTCACGTGAATTTCGCATTGATGCCGACTAGTTTCGGACCTATCGGAGGTTCTTCATCAGAAGTGGGATAACTTAACAGTGTGTGGTGGGTATGCTCTGCCACCGCGGAGGCCTTATTGTCCACTTTGTTTATGCTCCGCATGTGCTCTGTGAGTCAGGTGTTAATGTTGCGTCCCGTTCTCCAATATAACTTTTAACGCATTTACAGGGAATTCCGTAGACTCGAGCCGTGCATTGCACGCTCTCATCGCAGTGAAAGACGGGAGGCGACCGTGAAGTTCGCCCGCTCGTCCTGATGAAGTACCCCGATAGGTACGAAACCTATTTCATGTGAGTTCAGTTATTTTTGACCGACTTCCCAAAAGAAGGAGACCCGTCTATATTTATGTTTTAAGAAGTCGGTCATATTTTTTTTTGTAAAAATTTCACTTGCCGAGTTAAAGTATAGCCCTCTGGGAAAGAACGAAACTCACAGTCGAGAGTGAGCTGCGCGACGTCGGTGAAGTCCTGCAGCGGCTCAAGCTGCGACACGAGCAGCTCCAGGCGCGCGCCCGACGCCGACTCCGCGCCTGCGGCAGAGGCACGTGAGAGGGCGTGCGCGGGGGAGGGAGGCGGAGGGAGGGGGCGTCGAGGGCGCCCTGCGACCTACCGTTGTGCGGGTGCTGCGAGGGGGCGGAGGGCGCGCACGGCTCGGGCGGGACGCGCGGCGCGGCCTCGCAGCGGGGCGCCCGCAGCGCCGCCAGCAGGGGCACCGGCCGCTGCGCGCTGTTGGCCGCCCGCAGGCGCACCGTGAGCGGCGGGTCGCGGTGGCCGCGCGCGCGCAGGTGCAGGTGCAGCGGCGTGGCGTGCTCGCCGGCTGCCGCGGGGCGCGCCTCCACGCCCACCACCAAGGCACCGCCCGGGATGTTCGCTTTCAACCTGCGGACGGGTGCGGCTCGAGGTCATCGCTCCGTCCGTGGAGACACCCGCGGACGGCGGAGGCGCCTCGAGTGGCACCTACCTCACGTAGGCGGTGAGAGGGCGTCGGGAGGGGCCATCGTCCGCGTCGGCGCCGTGCGGCGGCTGCGCGGCGCCCGAGGCGGGCGGCGGCGCCAGTCGGAGGCGCACGATGTCGCGCGAGGCCCGCGGCGGCACCGCCCAGTCGGCGCGCGGCGCCTTCTCGTTGCCCGACGGCAGCTCCAGCCCCAGCCACGCGCCCGAAGAATACACCTCGCTCACCTGACACGCGGACGAGCAACGTTATAGAGGACCTAAGTAGTAACAGTGCGGCTCTGGCCCCGAGTGGAACGAACCGTACCTGTATGACGGCATCGGTGGGGTTGTAGAGCGTGAGCACGGGCTCCACGGAGGCGTTGGCCGGCACGCGCACCCCCACCAGCGGCCACACGTCGTACTCGCTGGCCACTCCCAGCGCCGACACCTGCGGCAGAGCGGAGCGGTCAGAGCGGGCCACAGAGGCCACAGAGGCCGCAGAGGCCACAGAGACGCGACGACGGACAGAGGCCACGCACCGAGTACTTGTGCACCCCCAGCGAGGTGTGGATGTAGAGGTGCGCGGCGGCGGGGCCCTCGCGCCGCCCCAGGTACACCACTGTGAAGGTGGTGTTGCCTTGAGGTGCCAGAGTCTGCGAAAAAATAAATCGAAACATATCATAAAACGAGGATGAGTATTCTCCTTTTTTATTATTTTATTAATTATAAAAAATCTAGTTATAACTCAAAATACTTATCTATTCTGTGTGCTTTAGATAGCAGTGATAATTGCTGATCAATAGTGATTTTGATGATTGCACCTAAATCTTTTAACCAGATTGACTGGGAGAGAATGCACAGAAACATCTTGTAAAACTAAATTTTAAGGTTTTGCAATTAATATAAATATTGTAAAGAGAAAAAATTACTTTAAACAGAACGAATTGTTATCTTTAAATCCTCAAATACTTCACTTTCAGTTAGAGAAGGAAAAAAGAAAAAAATATATTTGGTACAGTAAGCCAAAACAAATATATTACAATTCGTATTATTTTCTTTTTTGTCATTACTGTTTAATGTTTAGACTATAAAATATTGTTCTTGAATTTAAAGTACATCTTGACGAATATAATTATAAAATTAAGATAAGAGGACTAACTAAGACTAAATTGGACATGTTATGAAAAAAGTAAAACATCGAAAAGAAATTGTACCAATTGCAAGAGCGAAATTTTGCATATCCTCAAATGTTTAATATTATCCGTGGCGTTAAATGTGATACATATATTTTAATTGTAATTAAAATATTATGTATGTATATTATCCCCTGACACCGAATATATGTGAAATATTTGGTATCAGGGAGCTACGATTATGGCATACGCAGGCAGACGAGCAGTCGGGCCACCTGATGGGAAGTGGTCACCGACACCCATAGACGTTGACAATACTAGTGGTATCGCCGACGCGCTGCCTACCGTGACACATAGGGTGTTAAGTCTTGTTTACCCAGTAAATACACTGGCTACGGTGCCCTTCAAACCGGAACGCACCAGTGTTTTCACACTACTGCTTCGCGGCAGAAATAGGCACCGCGGTGGTACCCACCCAGACGGTCTCCTGTAAACAGGGGACCTACCACCGGTTAATGTAATAAAAACATTTCGAATATCCAATAGAGGTTACAAATTATATTACGTGTCGTATAAATTTGCCATTTTCGTATCACGTTATCTGATTAAATAATAGGTTAAAGCAATAACGTAATTCTGTACATTTTGAAGTTCAAGGATGCTCCGGAAGGCGTGGCCACGACCGATTGTGGCAAACAGTTCTACACCAACGGCGCTTGGATAACTTATTTATCAATTTTATCGGTAAAAATAGATAAGGTTAAAAACCGAAATTAAAATGTGTTCTTACGTATGTTCAGTTTATACTTTACAACATCAAGTGCATTTTTTTTAATTTATTGAGTGGAATATTTTACAGGTCACACAATCGCCAGACAATTTTAAAAGGCATTACATAATTAAGCTCGGCCTTAAATGACACAGTTACGTATTCGGCGACGACATTATCGATGTTTTACGTAAGACGTCATTACACATAGGTACATGTATACGCGGTAAACAATCAGTTGCTAAGATTTTTTCCAAAATACTTAGCGAGTATCAATTTGTTAAACCCACTTGTGCTCGAAAATGTTGCAAGTGCAATAATTTTTTTTATATAATTGACTAGACGACTCGCTTGGCGTTGTCTGGGTATAAGTTTCTATATCACACGTGTTTATTTAAAAAAAAATAATTAAACGTTTTTTTAATTAACTGTTTTCCACGGCACAAATTTTGATTAGTTCGGGACTAGATAATGTTCTTTATGTAATTCGTCCGTGAATATGATATTATTATTATTGTTATTGTATACTCAAATTTTTACGGTTAGTCTGACATGGTGGTTATTATTAGACCATTTTACATTAAAATGGTTACGTGGGGTCATTCTTTCAAACACAGCTATATATAAATGTGCTGACTTCATTGTATACTATTTTAGGAAAACAATTACGTAGCACATGGTTGCAATTTTTTATGTCTTTAATATCCAGTGAAGTCATAACAGTTTAAATGAATCGGACCATATGACAGCTCCTACCTACCGAAACGAAAAAGATTAATCAAAATCAAAGCTCAAAGAGTGGAGCAACAACGTAACTTATATAAAAAACGCTCCGAATTGGATGCCTCCTCCATTTTGGAAGGCGGTCAAAAATACAGTTGTTTCCAAATAAAGCAAAGAAAAAATTTAGGTTCAGATATTTTTTTATTGGCTCCGAAGGCGTTCGGGCCACCGGACGGTAAGTGGTCACCGACGCCCATAGATATAGACAAACGCGCTGCCTACCGTGAGGCTTGAGATATTAGGTGTCGATAACACAGTAAATACGCTAGCTATAGTGCCCTTCAAACCGGAACACAGTTGTGTTTTCACACTAGCTTTGCGGCAGAAATAGGCACCGTGTAGGGGGACCTACCCTAAAACGCATTTTATATATACTCCCATTTATTATACACTTAATAAATGAAGAATAAATGATATAAATTAAGCTTGCATGTGCAGCCGGCGACATGGGCTGGTGAGGGGGCAACGTTCTTCGCACATGTTCCGAGTCACAAATAAACCGACTCGATATTATTAAATGCGGACGCCCACAGCATGGACTATTTATAGGTCACGTCCATGGACTGCATTTCATGTAAAATTAATAGCAACCCAACACGCACTTAATGCCGACTTGTAAAACGGAAACTAAGGCTGGAAATACACAAATCGTAGTTGTCAACAAAATAATAGTATTTGAATAAACCTATTTATTAACAAGTGGGAGTAAGAGATGACATTATTAACCTATTACTATCAAGTGTTATGTAGCCTGCATATATTAAAATAAAATATATGCATTATTTGTAAATTTTATAGTTGGTCCTTATACAATAATCAACAAATTACAAATTAAATCTAGCAAAAGTAGAATTCTGTGTCACCTTGGAGTCAAAGAAGGAAGCGTGAAAGTCCGGCGTAGTGCCAGCGACCGAGGCGAGGTGGAGCGTGGTGTTGGCAGTGTTGGTGAGCGTGACCGAGCGCACATGGGGCGTGGCTAGCGCCGAGGGCCCGAAATGCAGCGACACCGGCTCGAGAACCACACCCTCGGGTGGAGGCCCACCACCCTCTGCCTCGCTGCCCCATTCCTGTTTAACATTACAATGCACTTAACTTTCTCAATAGTCCTCCATTTCAAGTGGAAGATATGAAATTGCTTTTATTACACACCTTAATTGTTTTAAAATATAGTTGCACAGAATTTTATTTGCCTGTAATCCCTTTACCTTATATGGCATCATTTTATTAATTTTAGAAATATATGGTACCCAGTACTAGAACATGAAGTTATTTTTCCTAATAGCATGCAGTGAACACATCATCCATAATTGTACACCACAAAAGTGTTTCACCACTTATTACTATCTTATCATTCTAATCTAGATCACACATCACACAATCAGCCTGTGATAGTCCACTGCTGGACATGGGCCTAACCTAATACACCCTATCCATTAGGGGGTTTTAATAATTTATGATCTAGATTATTTAATAAGTAAGTAATCTAGATCATAAATTATTATTTATTTTATTAAACAAAATATTTCAAGTGATATTTTTTTATGCTTTTTGGTGATCATAGTTTTGTCTAAAGCTCTGAATATACTTTACCAGGAATATTATCATTCAATCATCAATCAAAAACATTTCAATACTTTGAGTACCTATCTGGTGCAATGGTTAGAGTCCCTGACTGTTACACAAGAAGGTGTGGATTTGATTTCCATCATGGGAAAAATACTTATTTCTTGTGTCTGGGTGTTGTGATTTATATTATATGTATTTATTTACAAAAGCAAGTTAATGTAATTACCAGACATCTAGTTGACATAGTATCAGTCAACTAGATGTCCGGTGACTTGGTCAATTTGAGACTAAGTGGTATGTATTGTCTTAAAATAATTCTTTTATTTATACCTGTCTTAAATGGCTGGGTAATGAAGACAGGTACTGTCTGATCTAGTTACAACTATATGGCAATTTAGTATGGGGTCACTGCCTAGGAGATATTAGAATTTAGAACAAAATGCCGTGCTCCCCAAATCTCTAAGCAGGGCCTGAACGGTGTTAAAAGTAATAATTGATTACAGTGAATGTTTTATATAGTAAACAAACTGGAACCAACCCAATGTCATTCAGGACTTGGTTACTGGATTGCTATTAGTAAATTTAAAATTAAGGTTTTTTCAATATTGATTAGAGAACTATAAATTTACCATAACAGCCTCTGGACTCACTCACACATTGTGGTAAATATTGATTAAAAATTTCTAAATGATCATCTTTTGAGAAAGATTAATACAATTTTTTTTAACTTTTATAAATTAACTGTATCATTTAATTGACTAATAAATGTTTGATACATAAACATTAATGTATGGACTACATATTCACCACTGTTTATTATTTATATGGATTTAATATGACTACCATTCAAACAAATATTTTTTTCAAATTAAATATGTATATGCCGATACAGAATTTAATCTTAGACTAAAAATTAAATCTTTGCAAATGTATTAAAAATATGAATTTTGAAGTTTCTTAATGGCCTGTAACTATAAATGAAGTGCTTAATATCTCAAGTCTCTTTATAATTAATATAAATCTTAACAAATTGGTATGTAAGAACACATGATATTTACCTGATAGCTTATTCCCTCTATAAGGGTATCATGTAATGTGACACCTGAAATAAATGTGCACAATTATTCGTAATAATCAGTAAAAAATTATGAAAATAATTGTGATAAAGAAGGTTTTGATATGGAAATATGTGAATATTCGTATATTTAAAACCGAATCTTTACAAATTATATTTATATTCCGACAGTGACATAACAATACTTTAAATGAAGTAATAAATAACGTGCACCGGTGCACCAGACAGCTGCATCAGTCCCAAATGCACGTCGCTTTGCACTTTACTACCATCCAAATATGTACTGCAGGAAAACGACAAATAAATCTGGCCCAAATCAAAAATAACACGGTATCGCTTCCACTGTTCATTCCAATCGCTTAAGCGTAATTCAAGACGGTGCCGTTCGTCAGTAGTGTAAATTTAAACATTAGTTTATTTAATAATGAGCCAGACGAGAATTTAAAAAAGGGGTAAAATCGATGATACCATTGCTCTTTCCCTGGGCTGTCAATTTGTTTTTCAGCGAAATATCCAACAGTGTCAATATGAGAATATAATACCAAAGAAGTCTTCGACACATTTTTGCAAATATTTTCCAAACACTTTGAAGGTTTTACATTTCCTTATCACAATCTTCAACACAGCCTCACATGTGAATTTTTTTACTCATGAGATGTGTGTGCATTTATTAGACGTCTAGAAACGAAGTATTAAATAGATAACCAACAGATAACACAAACTTTAGTGCAATGAGCAGGAAAGAACGAAAAGACAACGCTACGTTCCTCAAACACAATATTAGACACCTATGGTCATCAAGTTTACGAAGACCGTTAACGCACGATGAGCACATATAGCGTTTTAATTTTAAAAGTTTTCTTCTCAGCAATTACAATAAAAGAAATAATTTCTATAGGTTCATTAATGTTATTAAGATTTTTCGGTTTCTTTAATGCCATTTGTCGTTAAAAATCAAACATGTTATCAAAAATAGATCATTTTTTATGTTGTTATTTTAATAATTTATAAATTTTTAATGTAATTATATATTTAAAAATAATTATCTTTAATGTACTGATATAACCATATATCTTTAATATATGATTATATGAGTTAGCCCACTCTAAAAACAAATCAAAACAGATATGTGTCAAAACCTGAAAAGGGATATCTTATTATTGTTATCAGCCGTGTTATTATTTTAATTTTTCGCTATTCTTTTGTATATAACGACATGATTTTCCTTAATTGAAAAGCTAATTTACTATTTCATCCTTAACATACTTAACAAGATACTCACACCTTAAATTTCACTCCTCCGAGAACTGCTACGCAGGATCATGGATGGTAATAGCATATATTTTAATTTAATCTAGAATTTAAAAAAAACAGGATTTTTTTGATGTTAATTTCATGAAATTTGGGTAATAATTTATTCATTTGGTTATCGAGTAAATATTAATTAAAAGGTAGGAAAACCACTAGGAAAATTAGTTTTCGATATAAAATATAAATTAAAGTAGCATATTTTACTACGGAAAGTCGGTGGTATTTATACAGTTCGATAATCATCACGCTTACGTTTTTATGATGAAACGAAAATTTATAGCAAAAAAAAGGTTAAATATAATACGAAAACTGAACTCAGATGTGGACGGTATAATGGACTGGTCACTTAAAAATTGTTTGGCTCTCTATTCGAGTAAAATCAAAGCATGGTTCTCGGTACCAAACACCATGTAAGCTCCCTTTTGATTGCGGTGTCACTCGAGATTCCTAACCAGTGGAACATGTGTTTGAGGCAAGAAACCTTGGCTTGCAGTTAGATTCGGAGGTTTGATATGAGAACTGCATTGCCAAGGCGGTCAGAAACCGTTTTCACAAGATTATCTTGTATAAAATAAGAATCAATCTTACCTAAACCAAGTTATTCAAAAACTTGTTAAATTTCTCAGATGTGATTTATGGTCATACACAGGAATTGAAAAATTAATGAAACAAATACAAAATGCATGTGCTTGATTTTGTGACACTATTCCACCACGGCGTCATCTAATGCCTTTCCTCAATCAACATAACTTGTTAAATAAGGAAAATTAATTTGGCATGCTTTCTCTTTGGTGGCATTAACTACAACACAGTGCATTATCTAGAAAACAAATTAGAATCAAGCAAGCATCAAGCTTAAATAAGTCAACATTGTTACATAGGTTCATATTAATCATCTAAAATTAGCATTAAAGTGTTGGAACAATATACTACCACCCATTACATAAATTATTGATATTCAAAAACATAATAAGCTGCTACTATTTTTAATTTACTATAACTATACATTTTTTGCTTTTTAAACATTTAGATAGTATATGTAAGGATAATCCAATAGAGCCTAATTTTTTTTAATTATTGTTGTTGCATAAAAGTATTGTAAATAGGTTATATTTTAGGATAAAACAGTAATCGTTTTTTTCTTTTTTATTGAATTTAAGAAAAATAGAAAACATCACACAGAATTTGGTTATTAATACAGGGGAAGTATGATAAGTACTAACAAAATACCAGCATTGGCTCATGTCAAGGTAATGCTGAGCTGGAACCTTGTCTATTCAGCATCAACTTATACTTTTTGAGAGCATGTAAACTAGCAAAAATGTGTATATATATTTTACATTTTATTTTATTATCTTTGTTTTTTTTTTACTTTACCTTCCTGTGCTTAAGAAATCGGAGGTTGTGGGTTCGAATCCTGCAGGAACTGAACAAATTTTCATTGTTGTTTCCTAGTTGGTTAGGGCAATTTGGGCTGATCTTGCAACTATCTCAAAAGTAAGATGATCCATGCGTTGAATGGGCTGGTAAAAAGTCGGTCAATCCACCAACCCAAATTGGACCAGCGTAGTAGGTACGGTCCAAAACCCCCTAATGGATAGGGGTGTTTTAGGGGAGGCCCATGTCCAATACATATATTATTTACCTACTAATTTTCTCTTGCATACAATTATTTCTGCTTTTGTTTCTCCAAAAGATTACATTAGTTCACCCCCTTACTGCTCTATTTCACACAACCTTCACTCCAACCAGGAACTCCTCTTTTTATATATCATTCTTAGGGAAAGGGCAGACAAGTACACATGCAGTGTGGGTGCTCCGACAATATGTCCATGACATAGTCAATGATAAAAATGCATTATCAACTGACTAATCTATCTTTGATATATTTTTAGTATTTAATTATTATATGTATATAATTTTCCTAAAATGCAATAACTTTATTTCATATTTAAATATAATACATGTCATAAAAAAGAGGCAACCTAATTATAATTTATTCATAAAGTTAAATAAATAAAATAAAATGGCTGCATGTAATGTGCTATAGCTAACTATGTAAATATTAACAAATCAAGAGAGTTAATAATTAGAAAAGGCTCTGTGCATGGCACTTTAACTTAATTTTGCACAAATCAAGTTCAAGTGTTGTGGAATCCTACACCCAGGATATATTTAGATAATATATTCATAATAATAGCAGGTACTGTTGTAGGCACTGTAAATTCTCATTCATAATTATTTTATAACATTATTAACTTTCTTATTATGCTTTGGATCAATGATGTCTGTATAAAAAAAATTGTTAAATTCATACTTTCTGTAGTCAAATTCAAATTCAAGAA
The DNA here is from genome assembly GCA_029286875.1 of Lamproptera curius. Taxonomy (NCBI): domain Eukaryota; kingdom Metazoa; phylum Arthropoda; class Insecta; order Lepidoptera; family Papilionidae; genus Lamproptera; species Lamproptera curius. Next base: position 124,918 of record JAGSMT010000007.1, read on the forward strand.
TCTTTATTCAATAGAGAAGTTTACACTTGCTTTTATTAAAAGTTTACAATGCTCAAACACACTACCACTGGTTTGGAATCGGACATAGACGTGAGGATGAAGGAGTAATACTTTTTCATACAAATTTTTGATATATTTTTTTTTCTAAGAAGTTAAAACTCTCCCTGCTATTTCCCTATTCACAAGTCTGATTAAATATTTATTAAAGGGTGCCAATGTTTCAATCAGTAATCCAAATTTGTTATTCATCAGCTAGTGAAAGTGATGAAGATCACAATGGGAGTAACAGCAATGCTGGCGACGATATGGAATTGATGGCGGAATCTGAGGGTGAAGAACAACAGTTTGATAAATCATTAGCTGCTACACATTCGGTAATTCATCTTATGTATTAAGTTTCATAGTTATTCCTATACTGATTATTTAAAAAATTACTTTTTTTTTAGTACTTTGCTTAAAACTCCTATTAACTCCCTATGTATACTAAATAAAAAACAAAATTGTGGTGTGCTTAATTAATTTTTAGCATTAGCATTTTTACTGTTGTTAATATCAATGAAATTTGTATATACCATTTCTAATGTGCAGTCCTTTGTTTGTTTCTTATAAAAGTTTATCGGTATTACTTTGAGGAATAATTTCCTATGTTTACTAAAGGCACTGTTAATAGTTAAAAAGAAAATTACATAGTTTTGTAAGATTACTATTCATATTTTTTATATTTATTTATAGTTCTTCCTAAATTAGAGAAAGAATTTGTGTTAGTTGTCAAGAACATTTTTGACAATTGTTATAGGAAATCTGCATCATGCATGCATCATCAGCCTTTGATAGTCCACTGCTGGACATAGGCCTCCGCTAATACACCCATTTTCATTGGGGGGGGGGGGGGGTTTGGACCGTATCCCACCACGCTGGTCCAATGCGGGTTGGTGGGTGGACCGACTTTTTACATGCCCATCCGACGCATGGATCATCTTACTTTTCAGACAACTGGGTGATCGGCCCAAATTGCCCTAACCAACTCGGAGACAACAATGAAAATTTGTTGTGTCCCCGCAGGATTCGAACCCACGACCTCCGGTTTCTAAAGCACACGTCCATACCACTAGGCTACAGAGGCAGTATATATATAGGAAATCAGTGCCTTCAAATTTACTGACAAACTAATGCATCCTTAGAATGCAGTTTACCCTTTGGGTTGTGGAGGTCAGATGCCACTCCCTTTGCATAGAACTGTTATATAGGTAAAACTCTGGATGGATTAGAAGCCAACCCTATCATGATATTGGAAAATAGCTAGGTGAAAGAAGAAGAGAGAAGAATTTGTGTAAAAAAACATAATCGCCAAACACTTATCAAGCCAAAAGCGAATGCTTTCTTATAGGTGTACCTAAAGAGTACTCAATTTTTTGGTGCCAACTGAGTTTAACATAAGACTTTGTAAACTCTCTTAATTGGCTAACAATTGTTTACAGTACTTGCAACATTTCTGGCCCAGTGTAATGGCCATTGTTAATTGTCAATGACATGAAAAAATCGCATAATATTATTTGTCGAATTAAAACACATCAAACTTACGGTAACTTGAAAACTAGCAATAACATGTAGATTTCATTTTGTATTTAATTGGATCTCAAGATGGTAACAATACCGAAGTGCAGATGTAGTGAGAAATTATTTTCCTTCGGGAAAACTTAATATGAAACTTCGTTGTTTAATGTCAATTGTAAAAATATTGTTTAATAATATAGAGATGTATAGGTACTGAAGCTGTTTGAGAGAGCACGATAAATACGAACTATTTCGAAAAATTACGAAGGAAAATTGACTATATCAATATCTTCTGTAACATCATTGTTCAGTCTTGCTAGGATATAAACTAATAAAACGTGTGAATTATTAAAATTTGGAAGTAAGTAACAGAGTATTCTTTTTGTTCTGCTAGTACATGGGCCCAGGGCTGGTAGCTCTGAGCGGGAGATGCGTGCTGGAGGCAGGATGGCGCGGGACCGTGTCGGTGGTGGCCCACATGGGCGCCGTGTTCCCCGGCGAGACTGTGCCTATGTTCATCGCAAATCATAATGATATTATGATGTATAACTCTATCATAGAGCAGGATAAGATCTTTGGTCTGCTGTGTCCCGAGTGTGTATTTTATATTATTTCTCTTTTTCAATTAATAATTCTCATTTTTACATTGTTTATAAAAGCCGACGACGTTTAGCTCAATTCTGGTTGTTATAAATTATTTAGTTTACGGATTTCATTGCGTCTACTTCTGTAAAACTGTGTTTTTTATCTTGTATAGTATTTGTGTAAGCAACATAAAGTATCAATTCAGATCCTTGAACGCCCTATGAGAATCAAATCCAGCATGGAGGCTTACTGTATAACCATGAAAGACCAAAACATAACATATTATATTTCTAAAACGCAATACATTAAGGACTACAATGCTGATTGTAGTGCGTATATCCTTAATGTATTGCGTTACTGAATAATATGCAACCTATATTATATTTCATTGCTAGACTAAAACGACTAAACGTAAACGAGATATATCTTGTTATGGTGGACCTCGCATCATCCCCTGAGGAAAAGGCTATTTTTAACATTAGAATGATATGCAAGCTCGCTTGTAACCTTGCCGCGTAAAACCGGGCTCTTAACCCAATGCCACAATTGGAAACATTACGGGCGCTCTGCTCGTGATTGTTACGCGCGCCCAAGATGCGTCAATTGCTCGGGCGATCACGGCACTCCGGAGTGCCCCCTCCGTCATGTATAAACTATACGAGAGGAGGACACCTTACTTCCCATTTCATGTTCTTATTATTGGAATTACGAATCAACAAAGACCGATCTTTGTTCCCGCGCCTGCGCCACAAACAAGCGCTTGGCACATTCGTGATCCCAGGAATTACACTATACCGCTCATTCAACGTAGCAGCAGCGCAGGTAACCCCCGTGCCAACAATAGAGCCCGTCTGGCAGCGGCCCGTCATAAACAACCCACATTTCGTGGAAACTAATTAGTCAGCCCAGTAACAACACCGGATTAATTATATTGACTCATAGCGATGACATAGCACAAAGGTCTTATGGACGCAATTTCTACACGCAGCTTCAAAAAAATAACCCGTAAATAAACATAGCCCCCAGCTGTTCGGAGTCAACCCTAGCCTATTACGTCCCGCTCTTTAACCTCACGCACACACGTACACACATTTAGTTCTTCTCACCACGGGCACAGCGAGAATCACATCGTATACACTGAACACCGCAAATCTCGCTAAAAAAGGCAGATCTCGCTGCCCCTGACTACAGGTGACACATTTCAAGAAGTTAACACACGTACTATCTGTACGTCTGTACTTTCACTTTTCAAAAAGCGAATCATCATTTCGAATGGACAGCAGTATCCTTTCGGACTCATTGTTTTATCATGCTATAAAAGTCCGAGGTGAGACTGGTAGCTCAAAAAAGAAAAAGAGTAAAAAAAGTGAGCAAGACGTAAAACACCAAATATTTCGCAGGGCGGCTTACGGTTTCTTATGCAGAGTATATCATGTAAACCAAATCCAACTTGTCTCGTTATTAATAATATTTTTATAATTCGCAATTCGTCACAAATTCTAATGAAACAATAATTTCATTCGTTTCAAGAGCAACTTTGGGCTTCATTAAGTCCGATCATTAATCGAATAGTGTAAGTGAAGAGTAGTGAGCGAGCGGCGTGCCCCGCAGCGGCAGCGGCACCATGGTGTCGGGCTACGGCGTGCTGTGCGAGGTGTTCGCGGCGGGCGTGGAGGGCGAGGCGCGGCGCGGCGCGCTGGCGCTGAAGGCGCGCGCCACGCAGCGCTTCCGCCTGCTGGGCAAGGCGCGGCGCGAGCTGCCGCTGCTGGCCTTCGGGCGCCTGCGGCCCGTGCGCGTGGAGGTGCTGCCCGAGCTGGGCGCGCGCCGCCGCTGCGCCGCCTGCGCCCGCAGCGCCCGCCGCTGGCCGCCGAGCGCGCCGCCGACGCCGCGCTCACGCCCTGGCCGCGCTTCCTCTACGACATGTTCGACTACGGCCGCATCCGCGACCGGCTCTGTCGCTACTTCCGCACCCTGCACCTAGGTCGCTGCGCTAAGTTCGATTCAGTTGCCATGTTTTTAGGTTTCATTTATTTGTCAATTTGACAATTTAATAACAGACCGCCTGCCCGAGGAGCCGGTGTCGCTGTCGTTCTGGGTGGCTTCCAACCTGGCGCTGCCGCCGAGCGACCGGCTCACTCTGCTCGCCATGGATGACGCGTTGCTGAGGCTGCACATGGAACTCGACTTCATCTCCAGGGTCAGTCATCTTCTGTTCATCTTCTGCTCAATGAATGCTTTGTTTGACACTCGTATGAGTAGTCGTTAGTAATTAGTAGTTTGTATGCCATTGCTTTTGTTCTTTTCACTGTTGTTTACAGCTTTTACTAAATTAAGACGCAATAGGTGTATATGAAGTATCAACTGCCGGTAGACATTAGATATTATATCTCGTTTACTAATTGTTTTCAAGGAAATGCTTGGCAACAGAAGAAAATCACGGTGACAGTCAGCTACCTGCAAAAAGGTAGCATGTTATTTTTCCTCGCGTAGGTTTTATTATTTATGAACCGTGGACACTTTGGATATGTCGGGCCGCCCAAAGATCCGCTCGCAGGGTAGACGTGAGCGTAGATCTGAGCTCTCACTGCCCGCAGCGGAGCGCGCTGTGCTGCGCGGCGTGCCTGGCCGCGGTGGCGCCGCGCGAGCGCCTGCTGGCCATGTCCAGCGAGGGCGTGCACGGCCACTACACCAACCTGGGCGGCTTCCTGCTGGACGTGCTCACGGTGGCCCACGCCGACAACGTGCGCCTCGAGGGCAGGCCATCGCAGGAGTACTCGTGGTTCCCCGGCTACGCCTGGACCATCGCCGTGTGCGCCAACTGCCGCACGCACCTCGGCTGGCGGTGACTATACCCTCCTCCGTTACTGTACGTTCCTCCCCCACTGCCACCATGCTCAGCCCCTCCGCCGCCAGGTTCGACGCCGTGGAGCGCGGCCTGCGCCCGGCGCGCTTCTTCGGCCTCAGCCGCAACTACGTGCAGCCTCGCTTCGACGAGCCCCCGGAGAGCCTGTGAGCGCCTCTCCTTATGCGGCATTGTAAATACTGCGCTCGTGTACATACTCAATCGACATATTTTCAAAACACAAATATTGATACGATCTTATATTTATTACATTTGTTTTTATTTATAACAGATCCTTTACTTTAAAATGTCCCATGCATTCTTTTAATTTTAATAATTGAAGGAATGCATGGCACAAATAGGTAAATTCGGCAACTTGTCTGATTATGAGCTACATACACCGCTTCCGTGATCTAGTCAATATTAAGTGTTATATACCATAAGATACTACTGGACACAGCCCTTGTTATATAAACCGGAAGTCATGAGTTTGAATCCTGCGGGAAAATAATTTTGTCTTAATTTTGCTTTCTGGTTGATTAAGACAATTTGGGCCATTCACCCAATTGTCCGAAAAATAAGATGATCCATGCGTCGGATGTGCATGTAAAAGGTCGGTCCACCCACCAACCGGCATTGGACCGACGCGGTGGGATACGGTCTAGAAACCTCCTAACGCAGAAGACGTACAATAGGAGAGGCCTATTTCCAGTAGTGGACTAACACAGGCTGATGACGAATGAATGAATACTATCTAATCAGCCGTCTATTCGAAGTGAAATACACGAAAATGACAATTTAATAGACAACATTAGTAACTCCTCCCTCCTCTAAAGTTAACAAACCTTGAAGGAGCTTAATCCTGCTAAAGGTCCAGGAACAGATAATTTAATACCTATTTTACCTACCGATAAAAAATAGTCACCACCTTTTCTGGACCTCTAACAACATTACTTAAAAAGTTTTTAGTAGAAGGTACATTTTCTGATCTTTGGAAACTTGCTAAAATTGCTCCAATATGTAAAAGTGGCAAAAGGAGTGAAATAACTAACTATAGATCAATCTCTGTATTATGTGCTTAGTCAAAAATGTATGGGAGACTCGTGCACAATGAAATCGCCTAGCGTCGAGTCTTTTGAGTCTTATCCAATCGTCTGAAAGGGCTAGCAACATTTTGAGATCATATATAAAGTTAGTGTAATTATAGAAAACCGTAAGTATCTGTAGTCAGCCTCAAATATTGTCCTCCAAAAATGTACGATATTTCCCTCTTTATGCCCTTATTTCTTCGGATACATTATAATAAGCACAAAGGCACATCAACACGCAAATACAACCGTTTGGGCATACTTCCACGTTCAGCCTAACTTAGCAACGGAGATACGGGATTTGTTATGCTGCTATTGCTAAAAATAGAGGTTTTATAATATACAACCCATGCTGGGCTATTGGTTCTATCCGTCCTATTTGTTTTATACGTATCCTGATGGATAAAGAAATAATCCATGCTTCGATTAGGCAATAAGATTGTTAGCCCTGATTCTTAATTCTTTATATATGTATATTTTGAGTATATTGTTCAAATTTCTGTGGGCCGTTTTTTCGACGTTGGAGGTTGTAATCATTATAGTTTAATTTCGACGTTGACTAAAAGTTGTAGACGATATGATATAGTTTAATTCAATCATGTTAGTTTAATGGACACAAAATAAACCCTCAGAAATAACATAATTATTTATTTTCAACAATTATTATGATTGCTCTGGAGCAAGTAATAAATAAATAAAAAGCCACTCTATAAAAGAGTTAAGAAATACATATTTGTGAATGTAAAAGTTTCACAACAACACTGCCAATTACAAGTTAGCTAAATAATAAAACACTATAAAAGTAGTACTTAATAATGAAACGTTGTTATTGTTAAAACTCTTCCTTGAAAAGGCTTGATGTAAACACGATAATTAGCTGCACTGCGCGCTGCCTAGTCTGAAGTTAGCTTCCTGAGGCAGCTACCTGCTCCGCAAGAGGAGAATGGGAAAGTTCTCAGTTACCAAGTAGTCATCCTCGAAGATCACTGCAATGTTGAGTTCGAATTCTGAAAGATAAAATGCATTAATGTGCTGATTAAATATTATTATTAAAATAAGCTACAAAATAGTTTGATTTATTAAAGTGAGAAATGGACACTGCTAGCCTAAAAAGTTATGTCAGCTAACTCACGCAGGAGTAGTAAGCAAGTTATCAATGGAAAAAGACTTGGAGATTTGTATCATCTGAGCGTCTCATATATCTGAGCATCTATTTGTATTTTCAGCCTTGATTTACAATTTTAAGCTAATATTTTTTTTAGATAGATATTATTTGTTTCAACCTGAGCTTGGTTGGGTTGGACCTCTTAATATTTTAATTCCTTAAAAACAATTAATTAATTAACAATATAATTAAATAGCAATCGAAAGCCATAAAAACGAGTCCAACGGTGTCATGAAAATTGTCTTTACGTTTTTCAAACTTGACTCGACACTATATGTAGTATTGGAAAAAGTAAAATATGTGCAACATAGAGACCGATCTTGAAGCTGGGCGTGGCGGTGGTGGGGCAGGTGAAGAGGCGCGGCAGCAGCATGTGCAGCGGCACCTCGCGCCCTCGCCGCACGTCGCCCTCGCCCACCTGGATGTTCTGGATCTCCGTCGCTGCGAGTCATATATATATATCATAGGTCATGGGTTCCAATCCTGCGGGGACTCGACCAATTTTCATTCTTGTTTTCTAGCGGTTAGGGTATTTGGGCCGATCACCCAATTGTCTGAAAAGTAAGATGATCCATGCTTCGGATGGGCATGTAAAAAGTCGGTCCACCCACATTCTACCCACCCGCATTGGACATGCGTGGTGGGATACGGTCCAAACCCCTCTAATGGATAGGAGTGTATTAGGGGAGGCCTATGTCCAGCAGTAGACTATCACAGGCTGTTGATGATAATACTGATGTAATAATTAACCGAAAGGTGGAGTCCTTTTCAGATAGCATTTCTCGGATATAACAGAACTTACCGTCCTTTGAGTAGCCTCCGTCCCAAGCACACGTCTCTACTCGCACGAGCTGCAGTTCGATAGATTTGATGGGAACGGAACATTCATCCACACGGATCTGTAAGGACGATTAGAAATGAAGGAGCTTAGCCTAATGACAATATGGTCTATACTTAAATACAGTGGGCTCCGCGCCTTGCCCGTGAGTGGCTGGTCCAGAGGGCAAACGGTGGAGTCCAGCTCCGCGTAGAGCTGGAAGTGCGGCATGGAGGGCCTCGCGCCTCCCGCGCCCGAGCGCCGGACGGAGCTCGGCGTGATCTCGCAGCGCACGGGCTTCCTGGGCGCGGCCTCTTGCTGCGTATTTAGCTCATGTTAAAATCAACATTGTGGGCATAGGTAAAATGTAGCATTACGCAAATCTATTACCGGATTATATTGCACAAAGAACTGACAACTTATGTTGAGTGGTTTGTTCAGGAATGACCGCTTCATATTACACTTCAGAGTATACATGACGTTGACAAATACACCATGGTAGGTCTCTAAGAGGCCGCAGCCCGCAGGGGCCCCAGGCAGAGCATAACGAGCCTTCAGGGGTAGTTCAAATGGAATGTTGGTTATGCCTAATGGAATTTTGCCGGCTGGTGCTAGTTCCATTATAGTGTTGATTAATGTTATGGGCTGCAAATAAAAAAACATGTTTAATACCTACTAAACTATCTTTCTCCTCTCATCACATGGCTTAACATGTGACTCCAGTCAATTACTGCATGTATTAAACTATAATACTGGAAATATTACTTTTTTTATGTAATACAATATCATTTCTTTTAGATATTATGATATTTTAGGTATAATGCTGCAAGCAATATTGCAGGACATACTGATGTGTTGATCACCATGCTTTTGAGATAAAATCAGGCTGCCCACAATTTTAAATATTAAATTATAAATAAAGAGCTAACTCAAAATTTTCATTGCATCATTTAGGGTACTAGATTTAAGTCTACTACTTTTAATTAAAATATGTAATTAGTGCAATAGATATTATTTATAAATAAATTCTTCAATATTTATAGGAAAATGATTTTTTTCAAAATAATTATGAAAGTAGAAAATAAATGGACATGTTACACTGCAATAATTTAATTAACTTTATATTTTTTACAAAGTTACAGGAATGTATGTATTCAAATTATAGTGTACTTGCCTTAACATTGTTTGAAAATGCTTCAAAAAAACTAGCATTCTTGCTACTAAGTTGTAAATTAACAGCACCTTCCATGGACAATGTGAGCCCTTCATGTCGTACATCATTACTGTTTTCTACAACAACTACACCAGCAATAATATCCTAAAAAGAAATTACTGTGAAATAACAAATAATTAAAGATAACAAGCATACCTACTAAGAAAGCAAAATTTTTATCTATAGATTTATTTTTACAAGTGCTTTTAGCCCCTACGTGGAAAAATTTCAGATGTCATAAACAATTTATTTCAATTTTAATTGTAATGTAATTAAATGTTTAATAAATTAACAGCATTAAACACACATACCCCTTCATGATATATTTTACTAGCTCTTTTAAGAACAATATTTAAGCTTGTTGACATTGTTTGCCGATACTCAAGAGGAAAGTTGTATATCAATGGTAACTGATTTAATTTAATTCATTAGGATTTTCAAAATGATATATTCCTAATAATAACACGCACAGTGATAAAATCATTTACAAACTTTTTGTTATGGTATAAGTTTGTCAAAAACCTGTCAAAATTTCTTGCCGATATATCGATATATAATTTCAAGTATCTGCAAAGATGTGCTAATCTATATTTTTATGATAAAACCTCAATTTTTGTAAAAAAAATACATTTTATTTTAGCTTAAGTCAAGTGGTAGATCGAAGGTTTTTCTAATACCGTCTATTTTTAACATACCTCATCAGTTGAAGTTATTAAGCAAAATAATTTATATTTAATTTAGGTATGACCATAATTTCTAAATGAAAAATCGATAATGGTATGTTTAAAAAGAGAGATATTTTTTACTAACTATATGAAAGGGTAGAAACACACTTTGGATTTTCTGAAACTTTATAAACTGGCTCTAAAATACTTAAAAATTATCAGTACCTGTGTTTCTTGTGAAATAATATTTCAGGCACTGGCACAAGTTAAATTACGAATGTTTAAACAAAAGTAAGTTTGCAAATGTTTTTAATTAAAACTGTAAAATAAGTCTATGTATTAATTTTAAAAATTACGTATTATGCACCACCGTGACCTGGGCCATTTGCCACAGTACCCATGCTTCACAAACTGGCAGCCGTAGTTTTAAGGCCTGCGGGGATACAACTTTATATTATCGTAATTTTGCTTTGGTAACTAGGACTTTAGGGACCGGCTACCCTTTAACCCCTTGCTTAAAAAGTAAGATGATCTTGTGAGGTATTTAGTATTAACCACTTTACTTGTCAAATATTTTTGATTCTGATTTGATATTTGTCCATTTATATTCCTCATTCTAATGATTGCAGTTTTGATCATACCATATGATTCAGTATTTAACATACTACCGGGTAAAGTTTTACGAATATTATGTTCATAAATTCTTACAATCTGTTTATTTATGACGACCCCTATTGAATGAGTGGCAATATGCGGCAATGCCAATCTTATAAAGTAAATTATTTCTTTATTAATCGTTGCAACAAAGGGTAGCCTATTTATTATCTTTTACTTTAATGGCTATGAAAACAAAAATATTCTTAAGAATAATGATTTAATTATAGTAATGTCACTATTAATTATATCAGCCATTATTAATTAAAAATACAATACTTTTAAAATAAGACAATAATTAATCCCGGTTAGAAAAATCTAGTACCTAAATTAAGCACTTAATGCCTTATAAACAGTTTATAATTCCGATCGCTAACGTCAAAATGTCAGCGATAAGAAATTCAAATGTCAGTTGCCAGTTGCTTATAAATGTCCGCCAGGGGCGGTTCGATGTGTGCCGTTGGGATTAAAATTTTACGATTTTGTTTATATTTTCTCGCGTATTAAATAGTTAAGCGTGTAACGAAGTTTATACAATATTTTTATGCTATCCTGTCCCGCGTAATATTTTTTTAAAATACAAGTTCAATCAGGCGATATCGATAATAGGTGCACCCCGGATGGATCGATATCGCTGACTTTGAGTTTGTTATTTTTTACGTCACGGAAGGGGGTGTTTGAAGATGGAGAAGTCCGCAAGACCGCGGACAGCATTAAACGAATGCGTCAAAGTGGTGGTGCGATGCAGGCCGCTTTCAGAAAAAGAAAAGAACGAAGGTTACGAGGAGGTGAGCTTTTCTGTGTTTTGTTGACATTCCTGGAGATGCGCAGACCTAGTGCGTGAAGTGGAATCAATAGATAAATATATAAATTTTTGCTTAGCTACGGCTAGTAGTAAGTTTCTACACCAGTTTTCGGTTTTTTGTAGTGTTATTGGTCATGTCGGTGCTTAGTTCGTTATATATATTTTATTCGTTATATATATTTTTTTTGTAGAACTGAAGCTACTTTATTTCATTATTTGTCAGTTTTAACTTGGTTACTTCTAAATTATTTATTTTATACTGAATGAATGCACTTAAATATAAAACTTAGTGTGACATTTTTTTTGTTTAATGCTCTTAGCTATAATAAAATTTAAATGTACTACACTTTTATTTATTTGTTTTAATTGTACTTAATTATTTATTTAAATTAAAAATTTTAAATATTTTTTTGATTTTGACATATTTTTTTAAGTTATTAGTTTCTAACAAGTTATATTTGTATGTTGGAATTGCAGAAATCTAACAGTGTATACTTATTTTTTATATTTTTAATGTAATTTTTAATTTTGATTTCATCATTTATTTATTAATATGGTTCATATTTAACAATAATTTGATTTTGATTAATTAATTTACCTACAATATTTTCTTTATTATTAAATTAATTACTTGTTACCTAAAACTATTTACATATAATATATTAAAAATAATTATAAATAAGTATGTAATGTAAATTAAACCTTCCAAATTTTAAGACATTAAAAATCTGATGATTATATGGTTTAGGCAAAAAAAATTTTTTGAATATAGAATCTACTTAGCCAAGGCTAGGTAAAACCTCTTCCATAAAAATTATAATTAAAGATCTTGGATTTATCACAAAGAAATTTTGTTTAGAGAATAATCTTTTCATTCAATACTGTACAATCTATATAGAACAAACCTTGATTTAAAATCATTGATAAAATATGATGTTCAATAGGTGTAATCTATATCCAGTGTCATATGAATTATAAATGACATTGACTTCATTTTCATCATTTTACTTTATAACATTAGGATTGTTACATTTAAAAAATTGTCTTAGTAGGAGCATTTATAATTGTTGTCATTTGGGACCTTATTGATTCCTTTAAAAAATATTTATATTGCTTATACAATCAATTTATTAATAGCAATAACCTTGTATGATGATTTGATGTGAAGTTTTCACATGTATATTTAAAGAAACATACAACTTGACATTGTTAAAAAAATGTTTAAATATACAATAAAGATCAGACATAAAGAGAAGTCTTCAGAAACAGTGACAATACCTTTGTAGAGAGATTGAAAAAACGGTAAATGTGGCAAGTTAATTTTACAAAAATTGTTGGAGTTTCAACATTGTGTTAGATGATTAAATAAGTATTTGAAAAGTGACTGTGACCAGTTAACAAAATTATGTGTGGTTTTAGGTTGTCATTATGTTTAATGTGTATGCTTTTACAACATAATACCAAAAATTTTAAAAACTTTATGTTTTAAAAAAATATATGTCAACAAATTTTTGTGTGTTAAAGATCTCCTTTATTTAAAATTGCTCTTTAAATTGGTTTTTCCTGATAACTTACTTCATTAATGGAATGCTCACTTCAGGGTTTTCAAGTTAGATTATAATTGTATGCCTAAAATCATTTTTGACAGCTTTAATAAAATTTCCCCCTGACTTTTTTCGCCGATTGTTCTTGGCACTGCGGTGTAAACATTAATTTTTGATTTTATATGCTACTCCAGCTCAACTATCCTTTGACTTTTTCGTAAAAGAAGAACCAAGAGATCCTATAATAAAATTTTTCCTTTGTAGAATCCTTAGAGTTTAGACGCGTTTTATCTTTTGTGTTTGGACTTTAATGCAAATATTTTTTAGTTCAAAAGTTATATTCAGTTCCCACGAAACATATACGGGGTAAATACTTGAAATTGCACCTTGTACGCCACTTTAACCGCAGCACAATAATAGGCAGCGCGGCACGATTCGAACCGCGACCCACTTTGCTCGCAGTAATCGCATCAGCCCACTGCGTATTGTTTAGACTTTTCTTGTGTAACAGGAATTATTATTTAACATTCCATATCCAATTGAGACCTGGCTTTGATCGTGATTTTCATATTCTAAAAGTGTCATCCTTTCGTATGTCTTTATCCCCCAAACTGGTATTAAACGATTTGGTAAAGATGTCACTGTCACGAATATTCGGCTAGTATTCGGCATCGACCTATTCGGCCATTTCGGTATTCCGAATCATAACAAAACCAATTTTTCCGGGAGGAGAAAGATAAACTGTAGGAAAAAGATATACGATCGGTTGCGACTTGTATTGTTCTTGTTTCAGCATCTGACAAGCATCAATGTGTCTTGTGCCGAATATTCGGCGTTTCGACCGACATTATTGCCGAATATTCGGCATTCGGCCAAGGCACTATTCGTGGCAACTCTAGTTAATACACACAAAACGCTTTGCGCAACACGCAGTAGTACTGCGCAGCGTTTATTCAATCCCCAGCCGAAACCGCTGCGATTTGGAAAATTTAGAAATTATTTCCGTCTAATGATAGATTGGCCAACTCCGGAGTGTACCAAGGTGAGCCGCCAAGGTGCTTCGTGTTTTTAAGGCGGGGAGTGTGGCGGATCGGATGATATTATAATGATCAAGTCATCACCAGAACAAAATATTACAATGTTGATTCAGGAACGTTGATAAGGACACCTGACGTGATCAAAAGGTGGTTTACGCTCTCAAGAACGTCAGCTTTAATCAAAAGTATTCAGGTTCAGTCATATTAAAACAATAGGATGTTTTTATCAATTAGAAATGGAAAACAAATAGTTCATGCTAACGATTTGTTAAAAAAAGGTGATTTGTGTTAGTGTCGATATATTTTTAAAGTTTATTTTGGTTCTATCGCAGAGTTATCCAAACACGTGGCTATCGAGTGTTTCGTTTTGTTTACGTTGCAGCGTGAAACAGCAAACAATCGCTCACTTCAAATAATTAACAATAGTACTTTTATATATTTAATTTCTTTCTACGTTATAATTGTATAATACGAGGTCATCGACCCGCAAAACAGTTAGTGCCCCTCGGGATACTAAACGTAAATTGGGATCGTTTCTGGTACATCCGTCGTTGGCGAGCGGGGCCCGACGCCGATCCCGAGCGTCCTAGTGATTTAGCGAAAGGGGAATTTCCGTTGCCATGGTGATAGGTATGTCGTACATGTAACTTATCGACGAGTCCCCTATCTAGTTTCTTGTCACCGGGTTGTAGTCATTAACCTTTGTGTATAATAGCGAGAAAAAAGGATACTTTTGGGTATCTAAAGCGACCTGAGATATTAGTCGGGCCAACTGATGGATAGTGGTCACGCCCATGAACACTGGAAATACAGGGGTATCACCAACGCGGCGTCTAACGTGAAACATAGGATGTTGCGTTTACCTCGTAGCTACGCTGGCTACGATGCCCTTTTAACGGGAACACAGTAGTGTTTTCACACTACTGCTTTGCGGCAGAAAAAGGCGACGCGGTGGTACCATCCCAGACGGCCCCCTGTGAAAAGGGGACTTGCCACCTATAAAAAATTATTTAATGGATATTTAAAACTCGGGGAAATACCATTATTCTGAAGTGATAACCTGTAAGCCGGCTAGTTGCCGTTCCGAATCCCTCAAAAAGCCGTTTATTAAAAATAATGATACAATTCTTATAAAGTGAGTGATAGATGTAGTTTTGCAAATCGGATATATGATAAGTTTGTTCTTGATCAGATTCTTAAGTGTTTTTATGTCTCACGGTACTAATATGGTTCGCTCTTGAAAAAGAACTTCAAGTTTTAATTGTATCATGTGTAGGGATATTGTTGCAGTGTGTCGATCGCTCAGATAATGCGCTGAGTTTTGTTTACGTTGCGCAACGGGAAGCTTTACGTGCTTGTACTGAAAATAAAAACGGTAGCCCGCTCGGGTATTACAAGCCAGCAAACGGTATGATTCCTCTAAACAGAGCAATTCATATTTAGAGAACAAAGTCTTATAGTATAAGTTTCAAGCTTTAGTGTATTCTTTTTTTATCATGTGTTGAAGATTCTATACCTTTTGAGTTCTTTACGCCCTTTAAGGTTTTCATTGAGTTCACAATGTCATCATCAGAATTGAAGCAATCGTTGCAAAAGAGGCAAACATCACTTGCCTTACGATGACATAATGATGCCGATGTACAAAAACTAATGTTTGTAACGGTCCAAAGCGTCAGTTCGCCTTCCGTTGGAATTGGGGTAATCAGTGTTGTGACATAACATTCAGCGGTCCGTTGGGTTACCACATTAAGTCATTATTAATAAAACATTCGGACATGACCACATACTGCGTGGTCAGAGGAGATTCTCTCTTTGGAAAATATGATTTTACATGGCTAGTGTAAAATGAACAAGATTCCTGGCATAAAACATAGAATGGATGTGAATTAATTTTATATCTTGAACTGCAACTTAAAAAGTTTACAATGATAGAACAGTAAGTAATGGGTTTGTATAGATTTCAAAGATAATTGTTAAAAGATAGACGGCCAAAAAATGACGATTAAACCTGTAAAATCGTTTTAATAAAAGGAAACATTCTTTTACTTGTTATTTATTAAATTTTTAATTTAATTTGAATAGTATTTATTATAAAGGACATGCTAATGCTAAACAACATTAAAGTGCATATTATTACATTTATTATATAAAACATGCAAAAAATCACACATTTAAATATATTGTTAAATTCAAAACGAAAAGAGAGATAGGCATTCTTTCTTAATCGGAAACACTGTTAGGTTAGTACATTTTCATATTTAATTTTAACATTATATCTTACAAAGGATCAAGTTATCTGTAATTATAGCATTATATTTCGGTACAACTGAAAGTAACGAGGAGCTAAATGTTAATTAATAGTCACAATGCTTATGTAAACGGTTCGTTTTGCATCGTTGCTTACATTAAACATTACCTTACAAGGCAGTGTTTACAACACGGCTTATGCATAATTAATCAATGAACAGGCAACTTAATACGAATGTTTTGATTATTTTTAATTTAATACAATTGTCGTTTTTAACTTTGAGTACGTTGCAGAAAATAACGAATAGCTTACTTTTAGTAAGAGATGGTTTTGCATCAGGATTTTGTATTTAGACTCATTATTATCAAAAGCTATATCTGTTAAGATCAGTACATGATCTTTTCGTTATATTATAAAGATAACTTGTAATGAATAGAATAATACTTAATATATAAAAGAGATTCCAACGTATATATTGACTCATCACGATATCTCTGGAACCATAAGGCGTGGCGACTTGAAATTTGGTAGGAATATTCCTTTCGCCGAATAATGGTCAGCTAAGAACGGATTTTATGAAATTCCACCCACAAGGGGGTTGGGAGGTTGCTAAGTACTAAATATAATTTCTAGCGAATAGCGATTTAAAAGCAAATTTAATGTTAGTTTCAATAAGCTTGATATATAATAATTCTTAGAGCTATTTCTTGAATAACGCGTGTTTGCTGATATGCTATTTGAAGGTGTGCGCCGCACCATTAACATCGACGTCTATGCCTGTTTCCAAATTTAAAGTATGTCTTTTTTTAAGCACTACTGATTTTACCAATTCAAAGATATATTTGAAATCCGATGAGGCTTATAACTGTATGATTATTACGCTCGGACGCGTGTCACAAACATTTGATTCATTTGCTGTATTTCTGAAGTGCGTGAAGTCAAATCCATTTTGGTCCGTTCTTTTCTTTTCGAATTATCCGGTTCCTATAGTGATGGCAGCCGCTGACCGATAACGGTCTTTTCCTTGTATATTTTTATATTTCACTCGTATCATTTAATGATATTGTATAATTTACGAGATCGCTCGGACCGACATGATTCTGATATTCTTTATCTGCGAAGGATAAATCTTTTCCTTCGTCTAAGACTTTCTTTTATTGATATTGTAAAGGTTTTCTGATGTAATTTTTATTAATTCGACAAAGTTAATAATAAATCAAGTCAAACTATGTTTCCCGAGTGAATAGAGAGACAAATTTCCATCTACAGCATTTTATGATAGTTTTTGACATTGCTATAATATTATGTAGATTTATTTTAATAAAATATTAGTAGTTCGTAAGAAACAAATCACGATTAAGTTTACTGTTAAATAAGTTAGTAGGTTTATGTCATAATAAAAATGTATGTGTTATAATAATAAAAGGTCAAGCCGTGCACAAACTGAGAATACTGAAAAATAATTCCATATGATAATTGTTAAGATTCTACGCAATATAAATTGTAAATCATACTATATTTATAATTATCCTCAGATTTCATTTTATACGTGACGCAGCACAGAGCAGGCAATGATTGTAATTTTATTTCCTGTCTTATGTGTGGGCTGTTTTATGTTTTCTTATATGTTTCTGTATTTGTTTATCTATTATCGTTATTTGTTTCATAACTCGTTTATATATTTTATTGTATTTAAAAAAAATTAGGTGAAAAGAAGGCGCCCCGAGCAGAAGTGGTACGAGCGGCTATCGACGCGCGCGAAGGACGAGGCGAAACTGAGTGATGCGCCTTTACAGGTCGGCCGAGGGCTAAGGGGCGCGGATTTGGTTGATTTCATCGCACCGAAACTAACTTGCACGATATGGTGGCGGATTAACTAACGTTTACGTGTATATAAGTAGCTTATCTAACACATAGACTATTATTGTCTATATATCTCTTTATCTAAGGTTGGGCAGGTACACTAATTACGTTGCTAACGTGAATTTATATTGTTTCTGCATTCGATATACACTACTAAGGTGATGCAAAAATAGGCTTGTGAGCATTTTTTCAGTAGTAGTTGTTCCCCCCGAGTGCGTGGGGACGGTAGCATCCCGCGAACTCCGCGTTAGATGAAACTTACCATAGACAATAGTTTGGAACTTCATGGAAAAATCTGTCTTGATTGTTTACTTAAAATATGTCACTGTGCTTTGCATATGTAGTATCGATACGGGTAGATCGTGAGATAAGTATCGAGCGGCGAGAATATCAATCACTCGCTTGGTCTTAGAAGAGCCGATGCGATGTACATTACATGTTGAATCAATTGAACGAGTACATAAAACGCTGCGATTGTGGCCTCGCTTCTGCATTAGCGAACAAAAATAACGCACAATCTTTCGGTCACGGAAATAATCAAAATGTAAAGTGCAAAAAATAACAATACGGAGAAGGGTTTAGTAGATTTGGATTCGATTCTCGGAATAGAATATTAATTATGCACCTGGTTTGGTCATTGCATATTAATGTTGTCGAGAATTTAGCGTATTGTTATAAAATGTGTATGATCGCAAAGAAGAGGAAAAATAGCTGCAAAGCCTAAGTAATTGTTCATAAAATCTTTCAGGGAATGTTTAACTAAATAAACGTTTAGTTGATTATCGTGAAGTATCGGCGATCTATACCGATTATTTTATCTGAAATCGTGGCAATGTATGTTGCTCTATGTTGGGAAAGATGCCAATGACGTCTTTCATATTGTTTTTCATCACCCAAAATAGATAGCAACAGACGCGGCAATGATCTTAAACATTAAATGCTTTTTATTATCCATTTTGAACTGAAGTCCTACGTTGAAAAAATGATTCTGTGTATACACTTAAGGCAAAAAAGGATTTTAACTTATCATGGTGGAGGCAAAAACTAAAACGTAATTATAAGAAAGGTATTTCAATCTTGTTTGGGAAATAAAATTTCTCATTTGTTATTGAACACATAACCCCCAACATTCGGTAAAATGGCGATAATTTAATTAGAAAAAAAACCTCATGGCAACAAATAACACGCTTGCAGTACTTCCTAGAACGATCCATTGAAAACTTAACCGGCAGTTCTATAAAAGGCTTTTTGCGGGGTAAATGATCATTTTGGGATAAAGGAAGGTTTTTGTATGCACCGTTGGAAATACAAAAAATGCTAGAGTATAAAAAGGTGATTGTTGTATCACGAAAGGAGCCGGCACTACTCTTCAGGCCGCTTCGTCTTATAATTACTATTCATTCTGTAAACAGTTACCTTAACAGTAACAAAATGTTATTTTATTATTCTTTAAATATAACAAAAATAAATATGGCACTTTTGTAAATTATTTATGTAGTTACTTTATACTTTTAAAATACTCTTTTTGGACCTGATAAAAATTGGACACCGACGCCCATAGGCCTCGGTGATACTACGCTGGCTACAGAGCCCTTCAAACCGGAACACAGTATTGTTTGCACACTACTGCTTTGTGGCAGTACCACCTAGGTGGTACCGCCCCATACCAGCTCCATGTAAAAGAGGGACCTACCACATCTCGAAGTAGTACTAGAATCATTGCTAGCTAATTAACGAGCTTTTGTTTAACTAAATATAAACTGTTATTGACTCTAGTGCGAAATCCGCGACTCAAATATGTAGAACAAGAGTAAAGTAATGTCGAAAGTATTATCGTATCCAGTTGCCAAAATATATTTATTATGAAAAAATGTTCATAACTTTGTGCTATATATAGGTGGTGAAGGTGTGGCCGGAGCGAGGCGCCGTCCAGGTTTACAACCCAAAGGGTGAGGACAAACTGTTCACGTATGACGCCGCATACGACTGCACCGCTGACACCAAAACCATTTACGATGAGATGGTGAGTTATCGAAATTATACTATTTAAACGGTTTCAGTAATATCCTCCTAGTCGATTTTGACTACGACGGCCGGTCAATGGTCAACTAACTACGCAGGTCATATTATAATGCGTAAGAGTATGCGCAAACACAAAAGCGCTTCTTCTTCCTTTACTCGTATACTCAGATGGGACGAATAACCGACATGAGAGAGGGATAAGGCCTAGCCGGCCCATGGATCATTCTACTTACCAGGCAATCGAGTGATGAGACCGCATTGCCCTTTCAACTAGAAACAACCATAAAAAGATGTCCAGTCCCCGCAGGATTCGTGCACAAACTTAGTAAATTAACTTTTTTTCGTCCAACAAGAAGTATTTCGAACTTTAACCGCTAAATAAAACACTTCTTACTAATGTATGTGTTAACTCGTTTGTAATAAAATTGGGCGGCTCCATTTCCATAGTCAATGTTGGCGTGCATCCAGAACAAAAGTAACATTTTGGTCGATGTCATTACGTACCTACTTTTGTACTTGTCTGAGTAAGACCACTGCCAGTTTTTGTCATAAATGTGATATTTGTCGCATAATTTAAATTTTCTATATTTACAGTATATTGCATCTGTTAAAACGTAAACTCTGATCAATTAATTGAAAGTATTAATCACTAATATATATAGATTTTTTGTTACATTCTCAAAAACCTTTATTAAATAAAATTCTATATCTGTTATTTGACTTTATCTAAAAAAATGCATAATTCTCTTGTTTAACCTTTTAAACGAGTCTTAGTATTTACATCTGCTCTAAAAATGTTATTTGCATTATCTATTTATCTACGTAAGTTATTTTAAACTAAAGTATGAGCGTTGTTGTCACGTTGTTATTGAGAGAAATTGGTCCATTGTCGCATCGCTGAGCATTCGCCACCGAAATATGCTACGTTTTTTGTTTGCTGCCTTTTGCGCACAATGTTAACGATAGGCATGTTCTGTGCTTTCCATGCGGGCGATATCGTTTTAAAGGAAAATCTGGAAGAATTTTGTGCATTTTAAATTATTTGTGGTAGTTGTGTAACATAAACATATTCAATATAATTATTTCTATTGCTTGCGCGAATATTATACATTATTAAATAAAATTACTTTACAGATTTTTGCATAGGTCGGAGTACAGACTAAAAAAAATTAATTAAAATTAAGATCTGGAAACCCGCTTCAGCACTGGCAACAAGACGCACCACGGCCTCGCGAAAGTGTTCGAAACGTCGGGAATTTAAAATGTAAAATAAACGCGATAAAATCCGTAAAGTAATTTTATTTAATAAACGTATTCAATGTTAAAAAATTTGTTTAAAATCGTAAACCATGTTATTCATTTTGCGTAGGGTTTATATAACAAATCTATTATGTCAAGTGAAGTGTCACTACAGTGTAGAATTAATGTAGAAGATTTCAATGTTGGCAAGTTTGGTAATTTTACACAAAATAATCCGCCTCGATGGCCTAACGGTATTGGCTCTTGCTTTATTAACCGGAGGGGGTTCGAATCCTGAGGGAAAACAGCTTTGTGTTATCATAGATTCCTGGTTAGAATAATTTGGGCCGATCACACAAGTGTTTGAAAATTCGGATAATCCATACGTCGAATAAGCATGTAAAACGTCGGTCCATCTACCAACCCGCATTGGACCATCTTTGTGGGATACGGTCCAAAAACCCCTAATGGGGGAGGCGTGCATTAGGGGAGGTCTATGTCTAGCAGTGGATTATCACAGGCTGATGATCATGATGACGATGACACGAAACAATATAATGTTAAATATTTAATGTATACGCATTTATATCATCATGTGACAGCAGTGTGAACTTTAAACCGTTTTGGGCCAAGTAACCATTTTAAAGTAATATACAAAATAATTTAAGTTTATAACCATTCTGTAAGATGATAGTTGTAGAATTTCCATACAACTATTCTCTTTTAATATACTACATTACTGAAAATTATATTTATTGAAGCAACACTGAAAACAATAACTTAAATAGTTGATTATGTCGTGAAAGACGTGACGTAGGTACAGGAGTAATTTTATGAAAAGTCTTTATTTGATTGGTAAATGTTTTTGTTTTAAGAGTCGAACGGTGTTATTCAATAGCACGATGATGATAACCGATCCCTTGTAAGAATGTATAAATTGGCTGCAGTGGCGGACTAACAGGGGGGCGGAAGGGGTGGCCCGCCCTGGGCCTCAGGTCTTGGGGGGCCCCCAAATGTTTTTCGCTTTTTCCATAATACTTTAAAAATATGCTTCGTACCTTCATTAAGATTAGCCCACTACAGCCATCGAAAGTGATTACGTGGTACTAATAAACTTTTATGCTGAACGCGTCAGATACTCTGGGGGATTCCTGTCTGTGTATCTGGTACTTCCCCTGAATGAAGGAAGCGTGAATAATTCACTTTTGTACGCCTACACTTACATTGTACTTAAGTCGAAAAATATACACTGGCCTCATACACTTGCTGGATCTTTATCCAAACACCTTTCAAACTTTGATAAGAAGAAAGGTTGCGTTGCCAAAGAAATTAGTCAAACTGATGAATCGGGATGCAATGTACAAATCATTGATATTGAGACAGCAAACAGAGTTGAAAAGTCTATTAAATGTGATGTTAATACGAAATCCGACGTGACTGATGCTGAAACACAGAATGATAAAACTAATAAATTAAAGAAAAATACTGAGGAAGCCGAAGAATTCGTCGCTAAGTTAGAGGTTTTCTTATCCAATGATGCTGCACATTGGCCAATACCTGTGCCAGAGCACATCAGAATTTCCATTATCGAGAAGGGTAGTGAAGTATTTCAAAATAAGGACGGACCTTTTGAATCTGTGGAAAGACCAGGTGAAAGTATTTAGGGAACTTATCGTTGTTTAACTTTGCAGTGGTTTTACTCACATTTAAACGAGACTCAATAATTAAGGAAATGGATGCTATACTCACCATCAACAAAGGAATTATATTGCTATTGCTGCCGTTATTTGCATGTGAGGTTGATAATCACACAAATTAATTCGTCTCAGGTCGTTAGTGGTGGAAATTTAATCCAAGAGTGAAAAGGAAATAACGATAAAACTAAGAAATGGGAAACATTTAACATCGCCCTTTAGATGTCACGTTGTAGTCTTAGCTCAACAAAATCTTGTTTTCAGAGGCCACCGTGAAGATATTTATTCGGAAACCAGGGATTTTTTAGAATTAGTACAGTTGTTAGCCAAATATGATCCGGTGCTGAAAGAGCATTGCTTAAACCTAAAGAAGAGGCCGCTGGTGGGTCAAAGAGAGTACCATCTTATTTGTCAAAAGGCATACAAAATGAATTTATTCTATGTTTGGGTTAGCATGCAAGGAAAAAAATTATTGCAGATATTAAGAAGGCTAAATATTACGGAATAATTTTTGACAGCATTCCTTACGAAAGTAAAACAGACCAAATGAGCCAAATCATTAGATTTGTTCTGTTTTTATGGCAAACGTAGGCAGACGAGCAGTCGGGCCAGCTGATGGAAAGTGGTCACTGACAACCATAGACATGTGGCAATACCAGTGGTAACCAACGCGCTGCCTACCGTGAGACATAGGGTGTTATGTCTTGTTTACCCAGTAAATACGTTGGCTACGGTGCCCTTCAAGCCTCAACACAGCAGTGTTTTAACACTACTGCTTCGCGGCAGAAATAGGCACCGTGGTGGTACCCACGACGGTGCCTATTTCTGCCGCGAGACGGTCTCCTGTAAAAAGAGGACCTACCACCGGTAAATTAGAAAATTACAATGACGTTCATATATAAAATGACATTGTGGCAGTACGGGAATCTTTCTTAGGTTTTTTTTGATATCTGGAAAAACTGCTGAGGATATCTCAAAAGACATTCAGCAACAGCTGAAAAAAGATGGACTAGTTATTGCGATGTGCAGGGCTCAAGGTTAAGACAATGTCGCGTCAATTTCCGGTGTCCATGGAGGGGTGCAACAAAAATCCGAGAAATAAATCCAAAAGCAGTATTTAGTCCCTGTTCTAATCATTCCTTGAATCTTTGTGGAGTTCATGCGTTTGCATGCGTTCCTTCCAACGTCACGTGTTTTGGAACAGTAGAGAAATTGTATTCGTTTTTCATCATCTACACAGAGATACAATTACTGAAAGAAGACTGGAACAAATTTAAAACGTTTATCTAATACTTGCTGGAGGGCTCAGTACAGAGTCAGTAAAAGTCGTAAAGAAAACATAGAAAATTATAAGTAGTTTGGAACATTTTCAAGATCCAACAAAGGCAAATTATACAATATCAGAGCAAGCTTGCTCCTGCCCGCTGTTTGTGATTTTACCTTTATAACCTATATACAATTTTGGCTTTATATACTGGAGGAAGTAAATTTGTTCACTAATATTTGCAGTCTCCATAATGACTCTTGATATAGGAATCGTTAAACTAAAAGCCTTGAATGAGTATTTAGTGACCGAACGAAACATGATTGTAGATAATGCTGTAACTTTTGGCACAAAAATGCAATAATGTGGACATCGACATAGAGTAACAAGGAAGAGGGAAGGTAAAAAGAACGATGCCGGTGAATTAGCTCATGGTGTTGAATTAACGATTTAAAAGAAATAAGACGTCAATGTTTGAATGCTAGATCGATTTATACCAGAATTGTCGACACGATACGAGGCCATGAAGCAAATCAATAATATTTTCCAAATTGTTAAATCAAAGTTTATACTAGAAGCATCAGATGACGCTCTAGCTGTAGCAGTTAAAAATCATTAAATCTTTATAGTGAATTTGATAACGAGCGAGTTTTGAAAAATTGAAGAAATAAAAGGTACCGCAGACATGTAAAAGCCACCGATACGACTATGGAAACACTCCATTTGGGTTGTCTATTTGAAGAAATCCTAAAACTTCAGGGGTTTCAGTGAAGTCATTACCTGTACATCGCTTACATTTGAATACTACTTGACCATTTGCATCTCGGTTGCATCATGCAAGAGAAGTTTATCGAAACTGAAACTGCTTAAAAATTTTTTTCGATCTACAATGGGTCATGAGCGACTGGTTAGTATAGCCGTACTTTTGATTAAAAGAAAAATTTCAAAAGAAATTGATCACTTCTTTCATTCACAGAAGATTCACAGAAGTTATTTAAGAGTTTTGTAAATTGAAGGCACGAAAACACATATAATAATTAACTTCATTTGTACTGAAAATAAAACTACCTTTGATTTACCTTTTTTTGTCATTCGATTTGTATTTTATTTTTCTCAACCATTTTCAGTCCATATTGTAGGTCCGACTGCCTCCGTAGCCTAGTGGTATGGGCGTGCTCTTTAGAAACCGGAGGTCGTGAGTTCGAATCATGAGGGGTTCATCAACAAATTTCAATCACTCAACAAATTTTCATTACTGGTTCCTAGTTGGTCAGGGCAACTTTTGCTGATCACCTAATTGTCTGAAAAGTAAGATGATCCATTCGTCGGATGGGCATGGAAAGTCTGTCCACCACCAACCTCCATTGGACCAGCGTGGCGGGTGCGGTCATAAATACTTATACATACAAATGTGAACTAAATAAAAACTTGTAGAAATACATATTGCTTAAAGCTTGGGGCCTCATTCAGCTTTGCCCCGGCCTCTGACGGACTTAGTCCGCCGCTGATTGGCTGGACAGCAATCGGAACATGGCATCCGCGTAATCCATTGCGCCGACGCGCATTCACAATGCAGAATATTTTAATTGTTCAACACGCTCCTACTTAAAATAGTAGCATTATTTATGAATTGGCTGAGCTAAGTATTATGTTTTTTTCGGTATCGGTCACAACTTAAACAATTATCTTTCGCGTTTAATTATTGAAAATTATACCGACGTTTCAAACCCTTCACAGATTCCATGGCAATGGGATCGAATAAGGTATTGGACGTTGAAATGTCAATGTTAGTTAAGCTACCGAAATTTTTAAATATAAAATTAGTTCATTTATGCATATTAATCTGACAGTATCATGAGGTCTTACAGTATTTGTGTGCTTGTCAATTAGACTGCTTTTTGTAAATTTATTCGTTGAAATATGTATCTTTAACGAAACATCATTATTAAAGTGAAAGGTAATTGTAAAGAGGACAATACCGTACGAATTAAAACTTTTTTATCTACACTTATAAGACAAAAGAACTAAATACGTGGTATACATTACTATTATGGCATTGGCATTAGTGGTATGTTGTTTCTGTTAAAATACTGTTTGCGAAAAAACAAAAAGTCCTCTGCAAACATTTCGCTCATGACATTATTTAATAACTCCTCAAAGCATATGTTTCGCCTTTCACTTCTCGCCTAGTCCTCTTAATTGCCCATTTCGTTTTCTTACCCGTATGACATTGTTGTTCACAGTTTTTATTATGTTGTGCCATAATACTATCATATAAAAACGTAGAATTAAAAATATTGATTAGTTATTTTTTTAAATTTAATACGACACATATAAAATGTTTCGTTATATAAATTTTTGACTCGATGTAAACTTTTTGAAACTCCTACGGAATGCAAAGTTACATAAATAAGGTGTTTTTTTATTAAAATCTTGAACTTTTCATCATCATCACCAGTCTGTGTTCAGTCCAATGCTGGACATAGGCCTTCTCCATTTAAAGGGTCTTGAAGCAAATCCCACAACGCTGGTCCAATGAGGGTTGGTGGGTGGACCTACTTTTTACATGCCCATCCGACGCATGGATCATCTTACTTTTCAGACAATTGGGTGATCGGCCCAAATTGCCCTAACTAACTAGGAAACAACAATGAAAGTTTGTTGAGTCCCCGCAGGATTCGAACCCACGACCTCCGGATTCTAAAGCATACGCTCTCAACACTAGGCTACGGAGGTCTTGACCTTTTATCTAACTCGAAATCGTTCTCCGTATTATGGTCTCATAAAAAATAATAAGTGGGCCGGTCGCATAAGCCACAGAACTGACGACCGCTGAAGTCGGAAAGTTCTAGAGTGGGGACCGAGGTTCAGCAAACCTGGTGTAGGACACACTGCGTCAAGATAGATTGACTACATTTCCAAAGTAATTCGTAGGCTGTCTTAAAATAGCCAAATATCGAAAGCGGTGGCATGCTTTTTGGGAGGCCTATGTCTAGTAGTGGACTGGCACGGGCTGATGACGAATAAATAATAATTTAGTCTAATTTAGCTATGACAGATAAGCGTTACATACACAAGCTGAGCTCAAAACATACTTTAATGCGTAGAAGAAAACTATGATAGTTCTCACGGATCAATTGACTTATTTAAATTTATTAACGTAAAAATGTTTAACGTAATGAGCAATCGATTTTAATGTGAAACCGCCACCCATACGCCATCTGAGTTGGAGGTCACGGCGTTGTTATATTGTCTGTTATATGAGTGTTAAGGCTTTCTACAAAAGTGTCTTTGACTTGTAAGGGCTTTGAGTTATGTCTTAAATGGCGTGTTCTTATATATTCAAGGCGTTAGTAACACATACCTCAACCAAAAAAACTTATAAGAATATTAAATCGATCGATCGATAGACGATCTACATTTAATGCGGATTAAAAATAAACCTCATGACTTCAGCCGTAGGTTGATATGTTTTTAATTACTTTATTTTGTCTAAGATTATCTTCTATAGTTAATGATTGCTTAGATAATTTGCTATACGATATTTAGATTAATTGTACCTTTTATGTTTTTATTCAAATATCTTATAATGATCGTGTTAGGTTCACGCCTCCTCGGCCTAGCGGTATTGGACATTAATACGTTGGTCGTGAGTTCGAATCCCGCGGGGAGACAACGTTAACATGTTTGAATTATTCATTATCTGCCTAATATAATTGTTCTCGTTGTTTTCTGTTTACTGACAAATAATTATTCCTTAGAATGCATTTTACCCTTTGGGTTGTGGAGGTCCGATGCCATCGCTCTGTGTAAAAATTGTTATTCAGATAAAACAGGACGCATTAGAAATCGACCCTATGATAACTTTAGAAAATGGCTAGGCAACAGAGATTGTGTTAGATAAACGAAAACAATTCTTCATTACGTGTTATATGCTACAAACTTCTAGATAAGTGTACACTGGGCAAAAAAGTTTAGAACAAAAAACTTCGATACGTAACATTACATCGAGTTGATTACTTAACTTTATACATCGCGGTGAGGTCAAGTATGAAACGCGTGGTCGGCGCTCGAGACAAATGAACGATCTGTGAAAACGCCGCTTAGCGTTTGTCACGGTTCCCGATTGGGAGCGCGCTTGCCGCGTGCCTTTACCATTTCTGTACGACCTACGTCTTGCGCGCGGCTTTGCTTGTTGTATTAAACTAATTAACATACTACAACTATATTTGATTTATATAATTATTTTTTTTATTAATGATATACGTTCGAAACAGTTATTTTCTCTCATAATTTTTGTGCACCCCCTTTAACGTCTATAAACCACCTTAGAAGAAATTGCCTGAGACTTTAAATTTTGAACGCCTTTTAACTTGAATTGTGCAAATAAGTATAAATCAAGATATAAACACATAGTTACGCATTACATCATTACCGCATACTATCATAAATATTCGTTGAACAAAGGAAATGTCTTGCCTCAACTCCTTGTATGAATTGGAAGCTCGCTTACCACCACTTATGGTGTTCGCTCAATCCTTAACATCAAAGTCTTGATACCTTCTATACATTAAAGGGATACGTCATATCGTCATGTTGTTTAACGTCACAGCTATCGACGAAACAAGTACTGTCGCCGTACGCTAATTAACATTAGCTTTAATAAAAGTTATTACGCACTGTTCGCAAATACAGAGCTGGAATGTCGTCTCGTGTGTATGATTGTTGGGCAGTTTGTATGCTATAAGGTAGTAAAATTTATAAAAAAAACATAAATCTATTACCACTGTACGTAAGCTGAAGAAAGGACTGAATACTTGTAAACAAGGTTACAACCATAACAACCATAGCAACGAAGTGGCGTTAGCCGTCTAGCAAACAACATACGTATGTCGCCGCTTCGTTGCAGTCAGTTGTTCACATCCATACTATTATTCTTTGGCTCGAGTATATGTTGTGTGTGATTTTTTCAAATCTACTATAAAACTATATTTCAAGCGAACATATAAATATATTTAATAGTAAGCATAAAAATATTTTTTTTCCTCTAAGCCCACTAACCAAGGCAATTGAGCTTGCATCACATAAATGATGATTTTTTCCGTTTTTGAAACTATTTTATAGATACCAGTAATCTTGAGATAAGTAAAAAACAAATTAACAAACAAACTATTTAACTCTGTATATAGATACAGACCTAATATAAAGTGTAAAATTTAAAAATTGATGACTTCTTTTAACCTTATGCAGAATGAGCCAAAAAGATGTAAGCTATAATAAGTTGACGCAATATGTTATTCAAGCGCTGCAATGTTTATCGTTAGAACCGGTTTCCTCCTCGGAGTGGACCTTGGCTGGTCTGAAGGTCTCTCGTTTTCAAAGTGCAGCATGAGTCAGTTGTACGTGGGTCTCTTTGAGAGCTCAGAGCACTTTTCACTGATGGGAGGTTGAGAGTGGGTGCAATTGTTTTTTTTATGCTGTCTTACTCACGAGAGATTTAACACCGAATTAAAATTATGCAAGAATACTGCTTAATTTTGTATTTACTAGGTCTTGCTACAAAACTCTTTGTAAATAGTTTTGTTACACTTCAACATTTCACATCAAATCTACCTACCGGTGGTAGGTTCCCTGTTTACAGGAGACCGTCTGGGTGGGTACCACCGCGGTGCCTATTTCAGCCGCGAAGCAGCAGTGTAAAAACACTGCTGTGTTCCGGTTTGAAGCGCACCGTAGCCAGCGTATTTACTGGGTAAACGAGGCTTAACACCTCGCAGCTTAGGCAGCGCGTTGGCGATACCACTAGTATTGCCAATGTCTATTGGCGTCGGTGACCACTTCCCATCGGGTGGCCCGACTGCTCATCTGCCTGCGTATGCCATAAAAAAAAATCTACGTAAGCATTAGTAGTAGTCACTGACAAAATTAAATATCTTTCAAAAATGTTTATATGTATCCATAGAGAGATGCCTTGAAAGTTTTATCATTAAGTTTATTCAAAGTAATATATTCCTAAAGTCAATAAAAGTTAAAGCAAATCATCATCAGATTCATAGATACTCAATACTTGCAGAATTTTCAATAGTATAAAATAAATATATAACGCGCTTTTAACCATATAAACTAGGTCAATGAGCTGTAGCCCACTTAAATTACTATGTCCATGTACATAAACACCGGCGGAGCACCAAATAACTCAGTGAGTACGCTAGCAATAAAAACTAGGTACCTTCGAGATGGGTATGCAAATCACCTCGTTGAAAGTATGCTTCAAGTGTCATTTTAACGTTGACGGCGTTATTCAAACGAGTGACCGGGGTAATTCGACGCTCATAGCTTTCTGGGTGACCTGTGAGTGCTTCAATTCTGCTGAATGTCGTAAGTATATTTGTCAAAGACATGTTCCCAGGACTATATTGTGACCTCACTAGCAGTACATCCATGGCTTTGCCTGTGTCAATCAAAGATTTTTGGAATGGATATCTTGGGGTTAAAATCAGCTTATGGTATTCAAGGATGATATAGCTGTCTAGTATTATAAGAATATTTCTTAAATCGGTATAGTCTTTTCGGAGCCTATACAGAACAAACAAACAATAACATATCTTTACCCTTTTTAATATTACAATAGTTTAGTAACGAACTATTATATAAGATTGTTTTTTTTGGCGTTTGTTATATATTGACGCGGGCAACCTTTAACTTAACCTTGTGTGTGCACGGGAAAGGAAGCGCGAGACAATGTGTTTTGAGGGCGAACTTACGAAAATGCACATGAGATCATCGCGGCTAAATGATTCAAGCACCGCCCACATCTCATGCGGAATAAATCCAATTCTGTTTAGATTTATGCATTAATGTTCGAAATTTAAATATAAAAAAAAGCAAAAATTGTTCCTATTCCTCACTATATCACGTAATCACACGTAACTAGGTGGTAGGTCTTGGGCGGTACCATTGCATTACTGTGTTCGGGTTTAAAGGGCACCATAGCCAGCGTATTTACTAGGTAAACAACACGTAACATCCCATGTCTGACGGTAGGCAGCGCATTGATATTACCCCTGGTATTGCCGATATCAATGGGCGTCGGCGACCACTTTTCATCAGGTGGCATCGTCATTGTCTAACTGCGTAGTGAAAAAAAAAACCGTTGTTCATCAAAAAACCGCCTCCGTGGCCTAGCGGCCTCCATAAACCAGAGGTCATGGGTTCAAATCCCGCGGGGTAATAACTTGGGTGATTGGCCCAAATTGTCCTATTTGGGCCAATCATCCAATTATCTTAAAAGTAAGATGATCCACGCGTCGGATGGGCATGTAAAAAGTTGGTCCACCCACCAACCCGCGTTGACCAGCATGGTGGGATACGGTACAAAACTCCCTAATGTAGAAGTCAAGCACTAGGGGAGGCCTATGTCCAGCAGGGGACTAACACAGGCTGTTGATGGTACATTATAATCCATTACATATGCTAGGTTCCGCTTCAAACCGGAACAGATCGAGAGACAATCACCGCGAGGCTACCTCCATTGCGTTATGATGATGACGATGTTTATCGAAACATTCCGCAGCAGTATTTGCGCAATCTAGCTACACTCCAGGTACTAAGAATGTAGCGTGCACATATCATAATACTTTTAAGCCATATGTTGGAAGTATTTTAGGACAGCTGTTCGCCCTTGGCAGTAACTCTCTCCCGCTCGGCACCGACCTCCGCGACCGTTGCGACACACACTTACCCCCCTTATTACTTGCAAAATAAATATCGAATCGTAAGCGAAACACTCGTATCGCGTATATACACACACCGCAAATGCCAAGTGCTGAGTTAATTTCAACATAGATCGGATTCCGCCGCGGACACGCGTGGCTATTCTGGCGATTATTACTAGTTTATTACAATAATTAGTGGCTGGTAAGTGAACTGGCAGCTTATACTGTCATAAAAGAAATGACTGAAGAGTGTTTTAAAAATTATACCCTGGTGAACTTTATAACATCGAAGGAATTTCGCGTCGCTACTAAACGTATTCTACAGTTTACGCGAATATGACAATCGCTACATGGTATAAAACAAAGTAGCTTTCTCTGTCCCTATATCCCTATGTATGCTTAAATCTCTGAAACTACACAATGATTTTGGTGCGACTTTGCTTAATAGATAGAGTGATTGAAGAGGATGTTTTATATGCATAAGACATGCTTAACATTGTATGTATATTTTATCGCTAGTGTTACATAAAACTTGTATTAGAAACATCAACGGTTTTGATCTTGTTTTCATTTCATGATTTCACTTCCAGGCCTGTCCCGTAAAACTGTTTTCTTAAGATATATGAGTTACATAAGTTATATTAGGTTTATTAAAAGCGTATTGTTGGATCTTGCTTAAGTAAAACTTAAATTTTCTTGTTCGTTTGTTTAGATAATCTTAAAAGTTACATAGTAAATATCTTTATATGGTTGCAACAAAAAATCCAAGCCAAGATAATACCATCCTCCCCTAATGCACGCCTCTTCATGAGGGGGTTTTTGAACCTTATCCCACCACGCTGGTTCAATGCTGGTTGGTGAAGCTAATACCACACAAGCATAAAGCGAATCTTTTTCTTTACACTTGATGTTGTAATTACAATTTTTTTTTTACCTTTACCATTTACAATAATTAAAGGGAATCTCGTTTAATAGCAGTCCAGTATTGTTATTAAATATGAACACATGTTTATTTTTACATTAGTTTTTCATAAAGCGTAAAGGTTCGTGTACTTCACCAACTTAGTGTTCATATACTTTATGGATATGTTATTGTTGTGGTTTTCCTTAAAGCAACATAAGTGTTCATTACAGTTTATCGCGTAGGTAAATAATATTACTATAGAATATATATAATAACTCCTGCTTGATACAGATTAAGTTATTACTATGAAATAATGGTAAATATACATATATATACAAACAAAAGTTTCAATCGATAATTGTCAGTACATTAAACTTGCCTCTTAAGTAGGTGTAAAAGTGTGCCGACACACGCATGGGGCACGCGGGCAATGTGACGTGTCGCGGATTGTCGTTCGCAATGTCGACTAAATATAGTGCGCTCGCGAATTAGGAGTTAGGAGTGTCGCGCCCTAGGCGGCACTTGCGCTTAGTCACGCGCAGATGACATCGGACACGGCTTTGACAACGGTGACATTAGATCTCATGTGTACTGTCAACGATATGAACACAGTTGTCGTGCTGTCGCTATTTTTTGACAGTTCGGAAAAGTTGACATCTAGCGTCTAACGACTACCGTTGAGTGTTACGCGCATAGCTATGATTACCAAGTATTCGTCACCAAATGATTAATTAACCCCCCCAAAGCTCCTTGATTGCTATTGATATACCCGTTGTAACTAAAAGTTTCTTTGATTAGTCCTTTAAAAAACACTCATTAAAAGTACAGTTAAATATATGATTAACATGGATTGACAATTAAAACACTGTAATTTTAAAGTATTTATTTTAAAGATAGTTAGGTCCCCCTATTTACCGGCTGATCAGAAACCTCTGCGATCCTTTGTTATGCAAGCAATTAGTGTAAAAACGGTGGTTTGAAAGGCAGCTAGTTTAATAACTAGATATTAGAGACTTCTAATATCTTAGCTCAAAAATACACATAAATGTCCATCGGGATTCTTACAGTTCTTCGTGATTTCGACAGTTCTCTATTAGATAACATTATACTACTGACTAGATGACTACTTGATAGATAACACACCCTGGTAATGAACTGTTCGCTCCAGGCTATTTCAAAGTAGTAAAATGTAAGGTTTTATGTGAAAGTTTTGTAAAATTTATTGAAGAAAAGGAAAAGAAAACGTCCGCTGAGTTTCTTACGCCGGTTCTTCTCAGGTCAGAGGCTTCCATTTCCGAACCGGTGGTAGATTATTTGACAATCAATAAGAAAGTGTAATGCTTCCATATTGAATAAAGATATTTGACTTTGACTTTAATTAATTACTATTAATTTACAAATAAATTAAAACCAGTTTACATGCTTTTTTATTAAAAAACTCGCGATGACCTCTGATTGAAGCAGACTCAAGACCAAAAGGAAACGTTTAAGTCGTGATTTAAATAACAGACTGCGTTATTATATTATATTCTTATTTTAGTTGTAATTGCATATGTAGTCGAGTTTAATGGATGCTTTTCAAATGATAAGCGCTTTCAATACAAAAAATTAAGTGCATTAGACATGACATTGGAACATGTTCTATGAATTAAATATCTTGTATGTATGTATGTTTTGTTTTATATATGTTCTATGTACCTACGAGTACATGCGTTTTGTAACAGCTACAGCAGTATTTTAATGTCTAATCGAATTTCCTTTGTCAGGTCCGACCCCTGGTGGCCTCTGTGCTGGACGGCTTCAATGGCTGCGTCTTCGCCTACGGCCAGACGGGCACTGGCAAGACCCACACGATGGAGGGCACCGCTGATGATGAGGGCATCATCCCGCGAGCCTTCCGCCACCTTTGGGCGCACATAGAGAACACGGCCTCGCCGGATGTCACCCACCTCGTCTCCTGCTCGTACGTGGAACTTTACCTGGAGGACGTCAGGGATCTGCTCTCTAAAGACTGCAAGAAGCTCACCATTCGGGGGCAGGTAAGGCCTATTAATTATCACCGCAATTAGTAATAGTAGATAAAGTAAATCATAAGATCACCTGCCGAGATAAATTATTGTCTGTACGCTATTTATCTTTGGTTCAATTAACGCACACCACATGCGTGTTTAATAAAAACAATATTTAAGTATTAACCTTGCGCGAAACAGAAAGTAAACGTTTTTGCTACAGACGAGTACATCGATTTCAGTAGTAATTGCAAAAACATATGGCAGTTAAGTAAATATGTATTTTCGAACATTGTTTTGCCATATTTGTTCACTGCTAGTGGAGTAAAAAGATTTGATTTTATAGACTATTTTTGTGGATGCCGTCATATAGGACGTAATATTTGTTTATTATGTACATTACCTTTTTCATATAATTATATTTCCATACGAATATTTTGAACGCATAGAATTTATATATGACAGATTTAAAATCAATACGTTTGTCACAGCGGTACGACTGCAATGCAGTATGGCAAACATCTCATGTTGTACCAGATAATCCACAAGGTCGCAAATCGAAATCACCGAAACTGTTGCATTACTGAAAAGTTCATTGGCTCCCGATAGTTCTTGCTAATATTTACGATAGATAATTCCGTTGCAAAGGCATTACGCTAACTGTGACAAGGGAAAACATCACACGGCGCAGAGATAATGCCGTCTTCCGCCTCTCCTGTCAACATTGACGCAACGCTTCTGTGTTTCTCTCATTGCGTGCGACACCGAATAGGTAATGACCCAATGTGAAGTGAGGTGTAAACATTAAAAACATGGCAATATTTGCTTATGAATCGGTTGCCGATAAATTACGCGCGAAATTATTCTGAGGACATGCGTTTTGTGTGATCAGTTGAACTGTTCACAGTAAATAACATTTTATTTTCGCGACTATTATATATATGGATACCGCTTATTTACGAAGTTTTCGCGTTAATTCTTTTTATTAATCCCTAACGTTTCGGACGGTTATTTGAAAATTGAAACACAGACATATCGTAGTCTGCCCTCGATCATGGACCCTGGAAAGAGTCCGAAACGTTGATAATAAATACATATATAAATGTAACATGAAAAATCCGGTTTCATATGCTCATTATAGGTTATGCTTATAAATGATAGAATTTATATTTATGTTCTATCACAAACTTAGTTGGCGTTTCTATGTTGGTCGCTTTTATACGATGAACATCACGTGGGGATTTAACATAGCCTCGGTAAAGACATAGTCGAACTTAAAT
This sequence comes from Lamproptera curius, assembly GCA_029286875.1. NCBI lineage: Eukaryota > Metazoa > Arthropoda > Insecta > Lepidoptera > Papilionidae > Lamproptera > Lamproptera curius. The sequence goes on from JAGSMT010000007.1 coordinate 161,125, forward strand.
TAAAAGTAAAATCTGTTAAAAGTTAGTCTTTAACGTTATCTGCATTAATATACTTGCATCTGATACAACTGGCGAAAATGTTTGTAAGTTTGTCAAAAAGTATATTTGTTATTAAGGCCAATATAATCCTAATAAATAAATAGAACCGCAGAACTTAAACTCTTGGATGCATTTATTTTTTAGATTTTTTCCTGATTTAATACTCTGTTATAGCCCGTTATGTACATAGTTGGGCATAATAGACTTATTCATCTCAAAAACTATAGAAATATATAGGGCAGTTCGAATTTTGTTTTATTAAAGATACGGTAATTAAAATCATTTATAGCCGACCATTGATCTTTAGTCGAAACTATTATTTAAAACCGTATCTGAATATATTAAAATTGGCTAATGATATCGTGTTATTGTGATAATGTATCAACTTTACACGTAAAGATAACAATTGTTATTTATACGATTACACGTTCTTTAAACGACGTAAAATTTCAAGGTGTCACTTATAAATACGTAATTGCAATATGAATATTCCTTTTATTTATTAAAAAAAAATTCAAAACTCGAATTATATGTCATTAAATAAAAGAAAATAGATTAGAAATTATACAAATTATTTTTGCGTCGTTTTCATCTCACAATATGCAATGAATAAACATGTTAATTAGACGATCGACACGTATTATGTTTCGTCATAAAAAGGTTATTTCGTTGCTATTTTCATAGCGTTTTATTTATGATGGCTAAGTAGATTGTAAATACAAATATACTCCCATTGTCACCGCAGAGCAAATATAATAACTCAAGGTTAAGTTGATGATATAACTAAAGGCACATACTGCCAAGTTAAAGCGTTGTTAGTTTTTATAACTTTAGTGTGCTGTCCTGCAAAATAACGTAAAGGTTAGAGATAAATTAAAATAAATCGTTACATTATTAACGGTGGTAAGAAAAAAAAGTTTAATAGTTATTATTTGTCACCAACAATTTCCCCGTAGCCTAGTAGTGGGGGTGTGTGCTTTGGAAACCGGTTTCCAAAGCAACACATATTATTAATAATTGTTAATTAACCGCCTCCGTAGCCTTGTGGTAACTCAACAAATTTTCATGGTTGTTTCCTGTTTGGTTAGGGCTATTTGGGCCGATCACCCTGTAAAAAGTAAGATGTCTGTCTGTCTGAAAAGTAAGATGATCCCTGCGTCGGATGGGCATGTAAAAAGTCGGTCCACCTTCAATCCCGCATTGAACCAGCGTCGTGGAATATGGTCCAATGACCCCCTAATGGATAGGGGTATATTAGGGGTGGCCTATGTCCAGCAGTGGACTATTACAAGCTGATGATGACGATGATGAACAATATCAGTCACTTTATATTATTATAAAATGACTAATATTGTTGCATATATTATTTGTATATCTTTATATTAAAATATTATGATTAATTATCTTAATCATTAAGGCAAACATTTAATTTAATTTCAATATTGTGACACTTTTAAATAAATTTTAAGATTTTCAGGCGCAATAACCAGAAATTGACGTTTATTATTGATATCTTAATACATATTTTATATGGCGTTTAATAATTTCAAGGATATCTTGCGTAATAATGTCATACTTACGAGTTTTTCACTTTATCATTGCTTTTATAACACATCGATAGTGCGCACATATCTCTCGATAGCGAATTCGCAAGTACACTGTGTACGCCGTGTACACCAGTGTATTTGATTAATTAAAGAGCTCTTATAACAGTACAATGCATGGGTGGGTTTCCGTACAAAGCGTGGGTTTCATGACAACACCAGCTGTCCCGGTGATATTGAAAGTGCTCCTTAAACAGTTTTTTGGCTTCTGCACGGGTCAATAAATTGGTGAAACGGGCATTGACTCATCAGCTATTGAACTGAACATCTGTTGCTTAAATTACGATGAGTAATTTTTTTCAAAGTAAAAAACAAACATAATAAAGATTTTATATATGCAATTTTAAAGTGTGCTATGAACTCCGGGCCCATTATTGTTGAAGTGAAGTAGGTAAATAGTTTACATTTAGCAATGTGGGGAAAAGAGTAATGCGACAATCGAAATAATCTGTTGCTCGCGACTTCGTGCCCGTGCTAATATACAATAAAATCAATTAGTGTTTTTATAAGAAAAAAATAAGTAACTAAGGCTCAGTTATTCCCAGTTACATCAGATATCTTTAAATAAAAGCCCCTTAAAACCGGACCAGCAAATGCAAAGATAAGCCAGAACAAACAGACAGACTATTATAAAAAAAGGTTTTGTTATATGTCTCAGGTTATAGATGTAACGTTATTTTGATGATACAAACAGACTCTACAAATTTATTTTTTTGTATAAATTGAAGTTAAACATTCTATAAATTTCGCTATGTGGCATCGGTCGTTTGCTCTCGTTCACCTAACTTCATTTGTTGAGTTACCATTCGTAATAGATTATGCCGGCATTTAGAAATAAGCACTGTCGTTGCACTGTCCTACTATGCCTACTGTAAACAGGAAAACTTAAAACCTAATATTACAAACCTAACCAACATCACACATTTATTTGTGCAAAGTTTGTGCTTTTATTAATATAATGTACCCACGACCTCGCATCGAACCAGCGTAGTGGGGTACGCTCCAAAGTCCCTAATAGGAAGGCCTATGTCCAGCAGTGGACTAACACAGGCTGATGATGATGATGATTGTACAGGGCAAATGTAAACACATCTAATGTCAAACACTTACGACGCCGAAGTGAACGCGTTCTTATTGGTGGATCGCGGCCATTTTGAATCCCAGTACGATGTTTAACCTACAATAGCCCGACATTTTGGCGCCAAATTAGTTTAATATTTTACTTTCTTTACGTAAATTCTTTCTGTTAAAAATATCAGATTATAGTTGTATTACAAAGAAGCTGCGCAAATTACAATTTTGAAAATTACTAAGAAAATTGACAACATTTTAGGCAAAATATTATGTTTGCATTTTCATATTTTTCATATATTAATGTTTTGACCGACATTAGGTCTTTGCATGTGTTACTCATAATGCATTTGCATATTTAACCATTAACACACAATGCATTCAATTTCCTTTTCCTGCTTTTTGTGTGTTTGTATATTCGCGGTAACATATCGATTCCAAAAAAGCCATTGTTACTCTGTATTTTGGACTATATAACTTAAAATAAGCAGCAAAATGGCTTATTTTATTACTCACAGAAACAGCAAATTATTTTTATTTACGCAAATGCTAAACGTAATCATTCTGTCATACGATCTTCATACCATGTACAGCCCGAGCAAAATCGTATCTTTTAATTTTATTGGAATTTCAATTCAAATTTCAAAACATCTATTTAAGATCTGTTTATAAACTAAATAAATAGGACGAGTTTCTTGTGTTCCTTTGTGATTGTGATACGGTCCTTCTATACTGAAATATAATAAATACGCTCCTCTTTTGGGAAGTCCTGCCCAAATTGGACAGCGAAGCAAATTTAAAGAAATCACCGGTTCGATGTATGTACGAGAATCCTTTTAATTTTAACATTTCTCACTAGAGCTAAAAAAAGAAACGTCGCGTTAATTAAAGCGTAAAAAAAGTTTTGATGTCAATCAATTTAATCAGAGAAATGGCGAGTGCGTTGTGCGAATACCAGAACAGAGTAAAAGTAATCTCCACGAGTGGGTACATTATATATTTAATTTCTTTTGCTTTCATCTTGTAATACACAGACAGTCATCTCAATTGTAACTTAATATTAAATAACAAGTTGTTTTAATCATTGAGGCTTTCGTTAAATTTATATTTCTCAAAGTTTACATAGAACAAATAAACTTTGAGCGTCTGATTTTAACCTCTGTGTTAAATGATTACAGTTTGATATATAACCGATACATATAACAAAACAACATGTTTTAAATTCTGTCTGTTTGTATGTTTTGTGTAATCTTTGTAATAGCTGGTGGGATTTAGACGGGACTTACACTAGTATTTAGCTGATGTAGCTAGTTGTAACTTAGGCTACTTATTTCAAGATTTTTTACATATTCATATATTATCGCGCTGACGAAGTCGCGGACAACAGCTAGTGGTTAATAAAAACTAATTAACAATTCGTTAATATAATAACAATTCGACTAAAAACAAATGATACAGATAGGCTGCGATTGTGTATATTATTATTTAACTTTCGTATGCTCGCTTATGTAATAATTTACGTCTGTTTGTTGTAAAATTTAGCGATGCCATGTAAACTCGACAGTGGTGCATTAGCGAGTACCATCCGGAAGGCGAAAAGGCGTTTGTCAAACTGTTTAACGAGTAAACCCTGGAGGCAAACATTAGTCATACGGGCTGCTCACTTGCTGAGTCTGTCATATGCTTAATAATTTAGTCAATTACTGCAATTAATGTGTCCCCGGATAAAATTGAGTTATAAATGTTTTTAATAGCATGTAATTTATTATCATCACCAACATCATCATCATCAGCCTTTGTTAGTCCACTGCTGGACATAGGCCTCCCCTAATACACCCCTATCCATTAGGGGGTTTTTGGACCGTATCCCACCACGCTGGTCCAATATATAGTTTAATACAACATTTATTTATTACATCATAATCAGCCTGTGTCACACATAGGCCTCCCCTAATGCACCACTTCTCCATTATGTGGTTTTAGGACCGTATTCCACCAAGCTGGTTTAATGCGGATTGTTGGATGGAACGCCTTTTAACATGCTCACGCGACGCATGGATCATCTTACTTTTTAGTCAATTTGGTGCTCGGCACAAATTGTCGTAACCAATAAGAAAACAGCGATAACACACGAGTTGTTTCCACGCGGGATTCGAACCCACTACTCCCAGTTCATAAAGCAAGGACTAAAACGATTGACCCAAAGGCGGATTCTTATTACACGCTTATTAATAGGAGGTCTGACGTCCGTTTCAATTAAGCAATTACAGCAATAAGTCGTAAGTAGCATATATGTGAACAGACATAGGGCTCCGACCGATGCGCTTGGCCTAGAGAAAGCGCAACACATGTACTGCCCCGCGACTCTCCTTTACGACTCGTGCGCCGATGGACGCTAATTGTGCTCAATTAATTGAATTGCTCACTTTTTCTTTATTGCGTTGAACGTGAGCAGGGTTGGCATTCGCGGACGATTACCTTTTATCTTGTATTATAAGCCAAATAGCATTGTAGGACGTAAACACAACTGACTTGATAAAAAATAAAGAAATCATTGATTCTATTCATTAATATAGTCTGTATATTAGATTCCTTCAAATATATAGTGGTTGTCATTGTAGTAATACTTAGAAGAAAAGAATGTAATGAGAGAGTGTTTCGTTTACGTTTTTGCAAAACTTTCCTGCATCTATTTATTTTCATACGTCACTTTTAATGAAAATATTGAAATATGACTTAGATGCTCGCGAGTAAAACTATTGCTAAAAAGAATTAGATGTGACGAGCACAGCACATGTTGTAACACCACATCCATATGGTGCCCCTCTTTGGTGAGACACGAAATTCTCCCATACCTACTACATCGGCTTAGGCCTTCCGTTGCTCTAAACTTACGTGGTTTTAGTGCTCAGCGTTATTGTTATAGGTGGTAAAGTTTATTTTCCTTTGAATTCGCAGATTTCAGTACTATTTAGGCAGCAATGCATGTAACCTTGTGCAAATGTGCGTTTGAACAAACGCGGCCTAAATTATTCGCTAGTGATGCTTTGTACGCCACGATCGGTGTTTAATAGTATGATTTCAATATACATTCAATCATGACGAGTATCATTAACAACACTTGTAAACTCTCATAAGTAAAACTGTTAAATTGAGAAGTTGTTTGTTTTTGTTTGTTTGTTTTAAAAACGAAAGCTCTATTGAATTAACTCAAAAAGCATTTACTTGTGTACACAAAATATTAAAAGAAACTAGTGGACGTAAATTATTTATAGATTGAAGAGCATCGCTAGCCACCCACATGCGCTAGTGGAAACACTCCTCGTGGCTACTTACATTCGCGCTTACTTACTTTATGTAATATTACAAAAACATTGTCTCTGACAATTGAGTTAAGATCGAGGCTGCAATTAGCCGTTGATTGGGTTTGTTATGCCCCGTCGCCATGGCAACCGTGCTCGCTACTCGAAGACTTGCGTGGCGCACGACGCCCACGGCCAAGTACGTTTTGACGTGATGTTTTTATATAATTTGACAACTTTATTATTAAAGAAAGGTCTTTGCTTAACAAAATTGGGCTAAGTCATCGCCTACTCGCTTAACTTTTTCTTCTTCATAATAGTGATAGAAACAAATGTTTTGATTACTAGTTAAAAAACAATACGAATATAAAATTGGAAAGTTCCTGGTGGTTCGTAAAAACATTCGCCTTATTGTTATTGACTATATACAGTAAAATTTAATAAAAAAGGTTATGTTTAATCGGATAAAATATTCAAACTATAATTTTATGCCTTGCTCTAAGGTATAATCGTATAGAATGCAAAATTACAACAAAAATGTGTAAAACACACGCACGAGTGCAGGAATTCCCTCGGGCGGCGAGTGTTGCATCACAGATGAAGCCAGTCTCATTCCAAACCTACGGCATATTATTCGGAAATACAGCTTTAAGCACTTTTGGTACCCAGTTGTGTTGAACATACACTATACAAATAACGAGCTGCACTGTTCGAACCTAAAGTAATCGAAAAATATCGAAAAAAAAATAAAAATAAATAATTCAGACTAGATTATTTCTACAAGTGAACGTTATTTTAGTATCCTCGTCAACCTTGTCTAACATGTGTCACTATTTCTCGACATACTGCCCTTATAAACTTTTTAAATACACCACCCCTTACCACGACAACGACACCACATACATGTAAACACAAAATCACTACTCAAACTCATTCAACATGACATAACCCTACACTTTGACTTCCTTCACATAACATAGCGAAAAAAAAAACCAATAGATATAAGGTCAAATATTAAAACTTATACGAAACTAATATTCGGGGGAGAGGCCTAGCTACTTGTAGCACAGGTTCTTATGTGAACCTATTTCAAGGGCTAGTCTCTTTACCAAAGAAATTGGCACCTTTGTAATAGTTTTAAGATACTTTATATAAACCTTTGTTAAAGAGAAAATAAAAAAGATATTATTATTATTATGTTCTTAAAATATCTAGATTAGGCTAATCTTTATATCTGAGTGCCATGTTTAAGCAAAGTAGTATCATACATCGTTGTTTTCTGGTTGGTTAGGACAGTTTGGACCGATCACCCGATTGTCTAAAAAGTAAGATGATCGATGCGTCGAATGGGCATGTAAAAAGTCGGTCCATCCATCAAACCGCATTAGGCCAGAGTGGTAGGATACGGTAGAAAAAACCTCTAATGGAGAAGGCCTACGAACGTATTCCCGTAATGGAGAGGCCTATGTCTAGCAGTGGACTATCACAGGCTGTTACTGCAGTATCATACAAAGGCCGTTTCGTTACAACTTGACAAATGCCACAGTTGTCGAAATTCACATAAAAAGGGGGTATAATCTGTTTTAAAAATGGGGGCTGTATAGTACTATCTTATTTACTATATTTATATATAGAACGCATAAGCTAAAGAACTCTGAAGTATAAGGTTGTCACGTAGTCATTTAAAACTCAGTAGGTCGCATAAAACATAAAGAGAAAGATGATGCTATCTCATTAGTCCGGACAATGGTCACCCATTGTCCTTGCGCGGTGGCCGAGCGTGGCTTGCGGCTATTATGCGGTGTTTTAATATTGATACCTATTGTTCCATACCTATAGTGATTGTAAACTCGTGTAATAGTAATATTCGTGAGGCTTTCATTCATAAGTAAACATCGATCAATGGCATCGTAAGTCCAAATTTCGTATAAGCCTTATTTACGATCCATCTATTTATGGTAAGCTAAAAAGTGAAGAAGACTTTCATACACAAAAAATGTTACTTTTTTTTAATAATCTCATCTTAAAAAATGAGATTGGTTAAAATTATGTCAATAGTATATTTCATTTACGTCATTGCTTTACATATTAAGGTTACATACGGAAAGGAAGATTTAAATTAATTTAATACGCAAAATAAATATGCTCTGCCTATTTCTAACCGGCCAAAAGGTTTAGATTAGGTCCCAGGCCAATTATTGAATGTCATAACATGTGACAAAAAAGCAGATATAGCATTTGATTTTTTGATGCTGATCCCTTTTGGTAAATTATACCACTCGTATCATACCAATCATGCACGTTAATGTCTTTACTATACTAAATATATATATACAGATATTGTTACATTTGAACGTGTATTCAAAATTCTCAGGAGTTAAACGGCTTCTACATCCCCGAGATGACGTCGGTGGTGTGCAAGTCCGCCGCGGACATGGTGCGAGCGATGAAGGCGGGCAACAAGCACCGCGCCGCCGCCAGGACCGACATGAACGAGCACTCCTCCAGGAGCCACGCCGTCTTCCTGGTCACCGTGGAGACGGCGCACCGGGCCACCAAACGCATACGGTCAGACATTTAACACAAACGCCTTACCTTTCCGTGGTAATCAATATATTCGTATATTAATCATTATCACGTAACGTGGGCTTGAAGTCCCATCGTATGATGGCGAGATTAATTTGTCTTATGATCATTTACACGAAATAGGTCTCGATAATTGTCATACAAATAATTGCAATAATTGTTATGTTATAAATGCGAATGTCTGTAAAATATATGGATGTATTTGTGTTACGCTTTCACACAAAAAATTACTTGATGGTTTTAATGGAGTTGGTTTCATCATCATCATCATAATCAGCCTTTTCAGTCCACTGCTGGACATAGGTCTTTTTAAGTGAACGCCAAGACGGCCGATCCCCTGCTACTCGCTGCCAACTTGAACCGGCTACTGCACGAAGATCGCCATTCCACCTGGTCGGGGTCGACTAACACTCCGTTTCCCTAAAAGTGGCCTCCACTCCAGAACCTTATGGGCCCATCGTGACCGGCCCACTGCCACTTCAACGAGCTAATCCGTTGCGCTATGTCGGTAACTTTCGTTCTCTGTCGGATGAATTCATTACGAATTTTATCCGACAGAGAGACTCCGAGCATAGCGCGTTCCATAGCACGTTGAGCTACGGCAAACTTGTGGATCAGTCCGATAGTCAGAGGCACGTTCTCTGCCCGTAGGTCATGACGGGTACGCATTGGTTAAAGATTATTGTTTTTAAACTCTGCGGTATCGGCGACGTGAGAATGTGGTGTAGCTTCCTAAATGCTGCCCAGCCCCACTGAATCCTCCTATCGGCTTCTCTCTCGAAGCTGTGTCTTCAATATGTGCCCGAGAGAGACATATTCATCGACAACTTCGAGAGTAACACCATCGACATCGACCGGACTCAGGAGAACGTGTTCGTTGAATATGACTTTCGTCTTGTCCAAGTTCATCCTGAGTCCGATACGTCGAGACGATACATTTAAGCTATGCAACATTTCCTGCAAGCACTCCAACAACTCGGCCAATATGACGATATCGTCAGCGAAACGGAGGTGTGAAAGGTACTCGCCGTTAATGTTTATGCCACGTCCAGTCAATCTAAGGTCTTAAAGACGTCTTCCAATGCGTTAGCGAATAGTTTCGGGATTTACATCCCCTGTCTCACTCCTCGATGCAATGGGATTGGTTGCGTTTGACCCCCGGAATCAGAACGGTCATAAACGCAGCGCTATACAGACCTTTCAACACCTCGAGGTATCGATAATCGACCTGAGATCGTTGAAGAGCGTCCAGAACAACCCAGCTTTCTACAGAGTCAAAAGCTTTCTGATAGTTTACAAAGGCAAGGCACAGTGGCTGATTGTACTCATAGGTCTTGTACAACTTGCCTTATGGTGAAGATGTGGTCTATGGTGCTAAATCCTCTGCGAAACCCAGCCTGCTCCGGTGGCTGGAATCTATCAACTTGTTGGTGAGGCGATTCGTCATGACTCTCGAGAACAGCTTGTATATGTGGCTTAAAGTGAGATCGGTCGATAATTTTTAAGCAGGGTATTGTCACCACCACCACCACCACCCACAACAGATCGTCCTCACTTTCAAGCCACGCCTTGGGAGAATTACCCTGATGAAGAACGGAGTCGAATAACTTCCGTAACTCACCTAAAATAGGGTTATCCCCTGCTTTAAGGAGCTCGTGGTAACTCCATCCTTTCCAGGAGCTCTTCCCCTTGAGCTGCTTAAGAGCCAGACTAACCTCATCAATGCTGACTGTAGGAAGCTCACCGGAGAGATGCCGAGTCAGACTGGCACTTGGATCGTTGCCCCGGTAATCAGGTTGAGGAGCCTGTGACACGTACCATAGACCCTACTTACCATACGAGTAGGGATAGCACACACTCACCTGTAGTTCGCCCTCGCTTACGAGCACAGCGAAACACACACCGCGTACACTAGATACACCCGCGTTCCAGGGCGGTTCTCACCGCCCCCAGCCACCGATTAATACAGTCGCCAGACCGTCGGCGTCCCGGTTCGTAAACCGATCGTCGACGATCCTTAGGAGACAAACAAATGCCTAACCCACGTACCTTCTGTACGTGTGGCCCTCATTTTTAGCAAAAATGTTGGTCACCTAGTTCGTGGGGACGGGAGCTTCCCGCGAACTCTGTGTAAGATGAAGCTTATCGAAGACAAGAGCCTGGAAGCATAAAATACGAGTCAAAAAATAAAGGGTATCCATAGAAATCCTCGATCTCAGACAAGATCTCAGACTTAAAAGAAACAACCGAACCAGAACAATTCATAAGCTTCGACAGATGGCTTCTTCACAAAAACCTTCGACCCTCTTTTCTGCGCAATCGCTTCAGTTATCCTTTGCGTATTTGAGCAGCGAAGGTCTCGGCGTATCAATTTCCGCTTCGAAAGAAGTTTCACATCTGTCGAAGTGGTGTCCTCATAGTTTCGACGTTCCTCCATAAGACCAAGAGTCTCATCGAAGAGTTTGGATTTACGCCTGCCAGTACGCTTACTCCTGCAAAACCCTTTACACACGTCACGTATGCAGTGCACTACGGCATCGAGTGCCTCGTCAACTGCCATTGTGGTTTCCGATGTGTCAAGGGTATCGAATCGGTTTTGCAGTTGGTTTGCAGTTTCGGAGTTGGTTTGCTAAATGATATTAAATGTCACATAGATTATGGACTATTATCTATAATAACTCAAAATACTCAGAAAGGATTTAGAAGCGTATTTCCAGTTTATACCGCAACATACTTTTGACTTTACCAGTATATGGAATGTATCTATACTATATAATTACCCTCACCCCGCGGGTAAAAGTAGGGACGTATTATAAATAAATAATGTTTATTTTCGTGCATCAAATAAAATGCAAAAAATTTAATGTTAAAGGTATAGCAACCTAACCTTTATACGAAATGCGAAATGCTCCTTCCCTTGGGGGTAATTTATAAGTAGGTATTCGATTTACCCCCTGTCTAGACGCTAAATTATGTTGCTAAGTGTTTCTCTCAAGGCCGTCAGTTGCTAGTGAGTCTAGACTTGGCCGTTTGATTCTAAAATTTAAAACAGAATAATTTACACTTTCTGAACTCTTCGAGGTTTTCTTGTTGACTGAAGGCACTCACCCTAATCGTGATAGCTGTTTCGCCTGTCTTCATCGGCGTGGTAACTTATAAAAATATTCTGTTACTTTTTTCTAAGAAAAGTAGCCTGAGTTATTCCCAGTTACATCAGCCATCTTTTACTGAAAGTCCCGTCAAAATCGGACCAGCAATTTCATAGATTAGCCAGTTATTAAAAATGTTTGGTTATTTGTTTCTATAATATATCAAAATGTAACCTATTAAAACGGTTATTTTGGTGTCCAAACAAATCCTCCAAGTTTATTTATTCGTATAGATTTAAAGCATTCCTTAATCGTTGTCTAAAACTTCTTTGCAAAATATTCTAACAACAGCCTTCGATAGTATTTCTTTGAGTACATTTAATAACGCATATGTAATGCTTCGTGGATTTTGGCTTTAATTAATGAGAGGTTACGAAACGGAATCCAAAGTAAATTAGTGATCTATGCAACACCAAGTCTGCTTTTTCAGTATGAACGTGTGCTCTTAATCACTGTATTACAAAATGCGCGATTGTTGCTTATTGCTGGCTGTAGGCCGAACGAGCAATTAGGCGCTGGCTAATTGCCGCTTCACATTTGAGTCAGATACGATTGCTGATATTCAGGAAACAAAGAATTATTGTTTCCATTCCAATCTTATTGTAACGTTTGATACAGATCATCGATATAAAAATGGTGTAGCAAAAGAGAAACATATCATGATACATAACTATTGGAAAATACTATAATAACAACCACAAACACTTATATATATAAGGCTTTTAGGTGGACCACTGCCACTATTTCTATGATTTTGTGGAATAAACTTAAAATTAATCTAATTAGCTATAGATATATTGACTGATGACGTGGGACATATTCGTGGTTCTTTAATCAGAAACATATAGAGTATTATAGAGGTTCGTTAATCAGTTTTTACCGGTGGTAGGTCCCCTTTTTACATGGGACCGTCTGGGTGGGTACCACCGCGGTGCCTATTTCTACCGCAAAGCAGTAGTGTGAAAACACTACTGCGTTCCGGTTTGAAGGGCACCGTAGCCAGCGTGATTACTGGGTGAACGAGACTTAACATCCTATGTCTCACGGTAGGCAGCGCGTTGGTGATACCAGTATTGCCAATGTCTATGGGCGTCGGTGACCACTTTCCATCAGGTGGGCCGACTGCTCGTCTGCCTGCGTTTGCAAAAAAAAAATCAGGAACGACAGAAATACGTTATAAGATGGTCTTAGTTGTCTAAACACTTTGATAAAGGGCGTCATTTCTAACCCATCCAATTAATATGGATAGTGACTTTGGGTTATGGTGGCCAGATGCCAGGCGCGCTGTATTACTATTTATCAGATGCTACGCGGTATTTAATTAGTCTGATAGAAAAACAAAATGATGCTTAACAAAGCGCTAATGCTTCGATCATATTATATTTTGGAAATAATATAATTAGTTCAGGAAAACAAATTATATAATTTCCAATTAACGACTTAACCTCTGCATTTAATGCTAACTTTAATTGTTTAGTAGTATAATATTCGGTATTTAAAGCAAAACAAGTTAATATAAGTTATTATTCAAAACAGTATATATTTTAAAGACCAATACTGTTTTTAATAAATATTACAGTGTTAGGTTTCATATGTAAATAGAATAAATTGCATATATATCGTCTAATGGCTTCCAAGTCATCCAGTTATACTAAGAATTATCGTGCTTTAATTTAGAAAGTGATGTACAATACGAAAATAGGGTTAATCAGGTTGCTCTTTATTAACATATGCTCGAATGTGATTCATAAGCGACGGATTATTCACATTGTGCCACCATTGTGCACTTTGTCGCAATGCACGATGCGTTGCTTTAATACATCCCTATCCTTTCTTTCCTTTGTGTCTCTCAAAGCGAGAACATTACAACGCTGTTCATAAAGAGCCTTTTGGCTGTTTGTTTTAAGAGTGGTGAATGTATGGTACAATGCTTATAGAGTAATGTCTAGAATTTTTAATACATATAAACGCTTTACGATTTATTTGCGTATTTTCAATTAGAGTATTATATTTAAAGGTCAAGTCCAGTAGTAATGACCTTACCGCGTTCGCTAATGTTCTAATCGTTATGATCAAAGATAGCATTTGAGCGACGCTGTAGCGATGAGTCATTGAGATTATTATTGTTAAGTAGAATAATACAGCCGTATGCTTTACAATGTTTTTATAATTGACGTGTATTGTAGGTGACACTTTTGTTTGGTTTAGGTTTATTTACATCTGAGATAGCGTTCTTATTGGTGAATTGTCACCAAGATGTCAGTCACTGAGCGACAAATAACGTTGACGTACATTGTAAGGAGAATTTTGTATTTTCTTTCTATTTTTACACCTGGTTGAGATGTTTCATGACGAAGAATATGACTAGTACTGAATTGTTTTCAAGGAAAAAAGTGACGTGTTGACTGATTAGGCCAATGAGGCGGGTTAGTGAGGCGTGGGTCGGTCCGTTCAGACGCTTACGTGTTCCCGGGACGCCCGACCTCGCGGCGCCTCTGGTTCACGGACACAACATTGGGGTGGTTTCTTATTTTAATGGGTATTTATAAAATTTACATCTTTGATCACAGCTTCGAGTATTGTTTATGTTGTTTTTGCTATAAATATTGTGAAAACAAAAATGAACGGAGTTGGGAGTTGGTTATATTTATACGGTTAGCCCGTATCAATATAACTAACTCTTCATTTTTGAATTGTTGGAAAAGTTAAGATAATACGTACGCTGGACTGGCGTATCACCTGGACTTCTAGAAAAACGCATTAGTTTTGAGTCAAAACACGAAAGTGATCTGATATCTAATCTAAGAATCCGATTGAAAAACGTTATTTGTATATTATAATTTGTATTAAATAATATAAGATCAATTTTTTTTTTGATTAGTATTGATTGTAATTAAAGTGTTTCAATAATCCGATTATTAAATTAGCTTGTGAAAAATTACGCAAATGATTAATAAGGTTATTTTTATACGTGCAATACTAAATAGTTCACTTTTGTCTGAAACAAAAGAACCGAAACGTTTTTAGACCTGGAAGTAAACGAAATTAAACTGCTGAATGAATTAGAATGATCTATCACGCAAGATTATGCGTCGCAATTCTGTAACTTTGCAGTTCTGTATAGTTTTTCAGTTTTACTACAGTTCTTGGAATGGAAGAGAGGTCGAGCGCTTTAATGAGATTGGTTGCATCGCTAATACAATTTCTTAAAGAGGTTATTTCAACGTTTGTTACGTGTTTGTATTATTTCACTTTAGTAATACGTCCGGCTTTGTTGTATAACATTTGACATTGACCGATATAGACTAGTTTTATGAGCGTTGTTTTAAGAGTAGTATGTGAATTTAATTCTTGCATGTACTTTCATGACTTGCATTTTTTTTTGTTAAATTTTGATTCATCATAGGGATGATTGTTTTATTTTTTCATGAATCTAGTGAATAAAATCAAACAATGATTTGTATAATGCAGGCAATACAAAAATATTCAGGCATTTAACTCATATCATTTTTAATACGCCATAATCAATTGTATGCATACAGAAAACGCGAAGACGTAATATGATTTCAATGACATTTTTATTATGGTAATGTTTGCTAATTACGTCTGGCCATTTCAAGGCTTAATCTATTATCTTAACTTGATATTTCATAAATAATGTGTATTATTATTCCATAATACACGATGACATAAGTGCGTTAATGCAGTGGTATTGAAACTTTACCAATAACAAAGGGCATTCTAGTATTGTTTTCAACTCGATTTATTCACTTCGGACCCAACGTAGGTCCCGTCACCTAACGTTACACACCGCACTAGTAGGGATAGCGGCATACAAAGACCCGTAATTCGCCCTCGCTCACGAGCACAGCGAAACACACGCACTCGGTACACTAACTACACCGATGTTCAAGGGCGGTTCTCACCGCCCCAGCAAACTATTAAAACAGTCGCTAGATCGTCGGCGGCCCGGTCCGGAAACCGATCGTCGACGACCCTTAGGAGACACTAATGAATCCCTAACTAACGTACCTTCCGTACGTGTGGCTTTCAATTTAGCAAAATTGTCGGGCACCTAGTAACTTCCCGCAAACTCTATGATAGATGAATCTTGCCAACGCCATGAGCCTGAAAACATAACGTCCTTGATATAAAAATAACTCAAATTATTTACGGTATAAATGCTTATACCGTTGGATAGAAATGTCATTTTCTTATATATCCTTCTCTTCGTATTTTTATTCTAATAAGCTTCAAGATGAAAAGGATTTCCACGATTCGATGAGGAGCTGTATGTCCTGCTTATGGAAACGACGAATTTGACGTCTCTGTTTAAGTCATTACACTACACAAAGCTCGACAAATCGAACACCATAGCATTTTCGAATGACTGAAAGCAATATTTTCCTAGTCCCTGGGACATCTAGTCGAGAAAATGTTTCAATACATTAAAAAATTTACTATAAAATGATGATGCTTCGTTCAAAGATTTACGTAGGTAACTTATACTTGAACTGCATATTATAAAAAATACCTATAAAAAGTCCTAGGCAATCAGAAGATAATTGATTTCTAATTGTAAATTTTCAACGATTCACTTATTGCATATCTTGGTTTTTTTACCGACCTTGCAATGGAAAGTTAGCAGAAAAACCTTTCAAGGTTAGGAATTTCAGCTTTCAGTCGTAGACCTTGGGCAGGCGTGAAGGCATTTGGCGGCAGCTGTTGCCGATTTCGAAACTGTTTCAGCGTTTGATGACCACATTAGGCTTTACAGTTACTATTCAAAGTCTGGTTGTTTAAATGTTAAGATTTAGTCTAGTTAGTAGAAATGTATTAATTCTATACAAAATTTATTCTAAATACGTCCTAAAATTTATTCTATGTAGAATTTATCACAAATTATTCGAGCTATCGATACGATACTAGAGAACCAGTGTAATGGTGGCGTCGATAGTTATCTCTTGGGCTGATTAATTATTATCAATGATTGTAATTCAATGTCAGTACCAAAGTACTGATTGCATTAAATTATTTTTTTGACATTGTGACCATGTTAAAAATCTTTTATAGTTCTTACTATAAGAAGATAGTAGTAATTAAGTATTTTTATTTAACTCACATTGGTAATAAGATAACAATGTCCAATGTGGGTTACCTCTTCTACCTACAAAAAAATAACAACCATATAACCTTGAACAGTGAAAACGAATAGATTATCAAAACCTTCAAATGTACTATATTCTGCCCACGGGATTGAACTGCTTCCGTTGCGAATAAAAAAAAATATGCTAATCACCAATTCGCTAAGATGCTCGTGTCTCAATGAGCCGTGCTCCAAGCGTGGGCACCCTGTCCACCCACGGCACTTGAGTAGCCAATCTCGGCAAAATCCGGAACGAGATCGATGAAATTATCTTGAATTTACTACAAGTGACGATCAATTGCTTCCGTAAACTAGTGGGAATTGCTTTTATAACGGAAGTCATGTGTTTTAATCCATTTGGGAAATCATTGCGATCATTTCATTTAAACTGGTAAAGGACAATATAAAATGATCTAGGCGTCAAGTAGGCAGTAAAATTTTTATTATTTCAATTTTTTCTATTTGTATATAAGGGCAGTGGAGTAGTCTGGTCACCAGACGGAAAGTGGTAACCAGCGCCCATGGCCATCAGCGATACCAATGGTATCACCAATGCTGCGTAAACATAGGATTACCGTGGGTGCAAACTGAGCGTAACATGCCCAGCATGTCTCAAGGTAGGCAGCTGCCATGGTAGAGTACCTGCTATGGTATGGCCGATGTCCATGGGCATCGGCGACCACATTCCATCAGGTGGTCCAATTGCCCGTCTGCCTTGCTATGTGATAAAAAAAATTAAAGGTGAAGTTATATACATATCTTGGAAAGTTTAGTGTTTTACAAGTGTAACTTATTTATATTAATGTAAATGTGTCTATAAAATAGTGCGTGTATAATACACATGAGCCTTACGCTATATACCTTTACAACTATAATATTTTTCGTAAAGGTTCTTTATGTTGATTTCAATATTAATATATAAGTATATGAGTAACTATAAGCATATAAGTATTCTTGACTATATTGAGTTAATTTATCCACAGTACTCAGATGTATATGTATTGTATATACATTTGTTACAAAAAATATTTATATACCTTGCCACCCCACCCTCATTCAAAGGTTTCCACTTTAGGAATACTGTAGAAACACTTGACGACTCTTACAGAGGGGAGACTTTTTAGGGGTTAGCGTCAGAAAGGTAAAGCCTAGTTGAATAAAAGATGATCTTCAACGCGTTTGTTTTGTATTTTATTTGCATTTGTCTTAGGTAAACTTAAATCGTTCGTATTGTAAACACTTCGTAAGCAAATAAAGTATACTTAAACATATTCATGTTTATGTATTGTTTGCTTAACAATGTCATTTGTCACCAGCAAATACTAAAAGTTTAAAAGAAAAATATCCGTTCGTGTTATTTAAGTGATAAACCCGAAGGTTGGTAAATAAATTGTAACAAAAATATATATTGATTTTACGTTCGCGAACGTAAGACCCGATTGTTTGAATATATCTCTTCTAATATTAAAACGGTTTGTTTGCTTGTCAAATGTGTTCATTCCTAGATATAGAGAACGCGACAAGAATTAATTAATATTTTTTACATTGAATTACTGTTTATTATTAATATTAGTATTATGTCCTCCTAGTCGATTCCGACTACGGGACCGATCTATATTAGAGATCAGCCAACTGCGCAGAAGATGCTATAGTGCACCCGTGTAGACACAGTTGCACTCGCTCGTCCTTCACTCTCGTAGTCCAATGGGACAGTTAATTAACATGACAGGAGGGAGATAAGGCGCAGGACCGACTTTTTACATGGCCATCCGACGCATGGATCATCTTACTTTACAGACAATCGGGTGATCAGCCCGCATTGCCCTATGCGACTATGAAACAACAATGAAAATTAGATGGGTCCCCGCAGGATTTATACCCATGACCTTCTATTTCTAAAGCACACCCTTGCACAGCAATCAGAGTACGGACTTAAAAAATATCATAATCATAATTTTCTTGATTGGTCTTTCGTTAATATTTACGCAGCAATTATCACCTTCTGAGGACGAAGCGTGCTTATACTGTTGTAGGAACGTTTGCGTAATTGTTTCCTTGTATTTTTCTTCCACTTCACGGAAACCCAGTTAAATATTATGATACACATTTAAACCAATATTATTCGCTCAGTTATATTTGCACTTAAGCGTTTCCCTCACGCGAATCTATGGAAATATTCTACTTATTGTTATGAAGTGTACACGTTTTATTCGTTTAAAAGTGCTATGCTTGAACAAGCCTTCTTTTAACGTAGTAAAATAAAGGATAAAGGACTGGTTCTTTGGAGTCGCGCCGAATTAAAGCATGTTGTTACTCTTTGAGGTTGTAAAGGTTAGGCCAACTACTGAGGCAGTCCTGTCTAAAGCCTACGACTTATTCCTCCTATCGGCGCGTCGGGAGAATTGCACTCTTTTCGCATTACGAACCTAGTCATATTAAATGTCCACACCTTTTTCTGCGACACAAAAAAAGAGATGGTGGCATGCCTGGCACCTTGTACCCGTTTCACCCGTAATCCACGCACCCAAAAGCATAATAAAATTCAATATATTTACTCAATATAAAAACCGAACTTGTTTTTCTTCTATATAAACTGAGCTAATAGCTTTTGTTTTAAGTAAATAATCCGTTACGGAAATAAGTACGTCTAAGGAAACTAGAACGTAGCTAAGACAACAAAGCGATAAAGTGAGTCCCTCTTTCCTGAGCGTGCCTTATCGCTGCACTTGGTGGCTTCGAGTTCGAGACCACTCCGTTCCGACTGTGGCTTTTATTTACACATACGATACTATTACAACTATTAAGTATTGCATAAAGAAATTTGGAAAGTTAAAAGGGAAAAGAAAATGGTATTAGGATTATATTAGTTAAAAAATTAATATTTACATGTACATGTCATTGGTAAACCCACAATAAAAAGAAAAATAACATTAAACTAGCAGTTCTTAAGTTAAATGCGTTTATGAATGACACATCAGTTTGATATTCAATACATATCTTATTCTTTTGAAACATGTGTTAGAAGTTTCAAGAAACGTGTACATGTAACATAACAAAAATTTATATGTTGGTACAGGCGTTCGTTATACCATTGGTATATATTGAAATAAGTTTTGGAGTTACAGCAGAAATAAGGACAATCCACTTCAATTAGGTATAGCTTTTATCCCTTTTTGTTTTTAATCTTTTTATATACATTTCCTTAGAGCATCGGATATCCTCGTCGTTGATAAGTTTTTACTTGATTGTCATTTTTTTGTTTTCACTGATATGTGTGTATGAACCTAAAGGTGTAATCATACACGGATATAATAGCTTGTAATTACTATAGCAACGCAAGAAGAAATTAAAATGTCCGTTTTTTATCTGTAGGAGTTGTATAGTAAAGTACCTAGTACCTGAACCATGTCAATCTCCTCTGTGGTTGTGCCTATTGCTCTCGTGAAATTGCTGCTGCTGTTTTGGTCATTGTTGTAAAGCCTCTTTCGGATCGTTGGCATTACAACAATAAAAGAAAATTAAACATTGAACCAGCAATGTGTGAGATCAATTCGACATATTTTATTCTATTGAAATATGTGTTAGAAGGTACCTCTTTCCCGTGCCGTTTACAAGAAATTCTTATGATACGTCCATTGCAAAAACCAATGCTAGACTTATATCAATAAACTAAGCCAATTTTAAAACCCTTGGAACTTGTTCATCTTAAGAAATGGGGTCAACTACACTGAAGTCGACACTCAGCGAGGTGTCAAGTGGAGATGGAAGCTTTCTAGAAAATGTTTTCATGTTACCAAAAAATAGGACGAAGGGTTGATGCACGGGGAACTACTTTTAATGATGCAATTTTCAAACGTAACACAATATTATTAAATTATATTTTATTTACATACGAGTCATGTTTTTTAATTTATTAACCGTTTTGGCACTAAAAAAAACGTGCAAAGATATCGCAACAATTTTATTTTCCTATGAAAGCCTGTAACTTAATCTACTTTTGTACATATTTTCCGTGAATTTTGAGGCACTTGTCATAACGTGGCACCAGTTTTTGGATACCCTCCTCATAAAATTTTGTCGCCTGGCTTGTTAACCACCGTATCACAAATGTTTTGACTTCGTTATCGTCTTGAGGTCCACATTGTTACTGGTGACGTGAATTGAGATCAGGTTAATATCAGTATCGTTATCACCGGCAGGGTGGGCAAGCTGAACCTGGTGGATTTGGCTGGCAGCGAGCGGCAGCGGAAGACGGGCGCCTCCGCGGAGCGGCTGCGGGAGGCGTCCAGGATCAACCAGGCGCTCTCCTCCCTCGGGAACGTCATCTCGGCGCTGGCTGAGAACAGCCCCCATGTGCCATACAGGTGAGCCTTACGGCACAAATGATCTTCGCTCATCTAAACCTTTAAGAATATACCATTGTGCAAGTCTTGTACAAGTTCAAGCAGTGATTTCTTTCATTTTACTCTTATAATCTGATGTTTTAACCACAATAGTCATAGCTTAACCAAATTAGACTCGGAATAAATTTAATAAAGAAACCGACAACATCGAAGTGGCGTCATATATCTAGGGTTCTTATTGGTGCGTTGTCTATCACTAAGTCTAACGTATCTATTAACGGTCGACTGGTAGATAACGCCTTTAGGCATTAAGTCCGCCATTGTACTTACTTGAGTATTGAGCTTTAATAAATAAAAACAACAAAGTAATCATAATACTGCTTCTTTGTTATTGGTTACCTTTTGTACATTTATTATAGTCTAAACTACGCAAAAGTATACACAGTTATATTAGGTAATGATAATACCTGAGTGATTTTTTCCCTTAGGATAACGTTACTGCTGCTACCTATTATCATAAATACAAATATTTTCGATTTTTTATTGATATTTTTATAAATATTCATATAAATATATGAACGAAGAATACCGACAGATTTTCCCATTTCTACGTCATCCATTTGAGTTCCATCCATTCCATTTGAATTATTTATACTGTCATTTAAAGAAAATGCGTATATACGTCAATATACTTATTTTAAATAGATGATTTTTAAATACGTATTGAGAATTAACGGTCAATTCTTGATTTTCTGTAAGCAACGGGCTAAACTTAGTAACGTGTTCCTAGTAAAATATGTACTTTCTTCTAATAACATCTTAGGTATGAAAGTTCAAAAATAAGAGAAAAGGCAGTTTTTACTTCGCTATACAAAAAAACTTGTTTTTATTTGAAACCTAGGGTTATATAGTATTTAATAAACAAAAAGCAAGGTTTCATTTCCGTCAGAATCAATATTAAGCATTACCGTTTACTGCTGTTATTAGAATGTTTATACTATTTACTTTATTTCTTTAATGATAATTATATAATTAATAGCATAACATACTTGTTATTATTGGTTGTTGTAACTTAAACTATGAGCGTGCTTAATGTCAGACAACTTAAACATTGCACGTTTGGTTATGCGTATCACTGATTCTTGAAGAAGGGGGAGAGTCAGGTATGTTGGACTGCAGTTTTTGTACGCTTGCAATATAAAACATTGTGTGAATATACATATCTATGTACGATAACATATAACACGGGTTTTTTTAACACGGTATATAAGTAATTGTATAAATATAGGCTTTGATAATACCTACTTATTCGTTTGACTGGATTGATAAAGATGTTTTTAAATCTGAGAATTGTTCGCTACTTGATCGTTAAATTGAACAGTAATAATGTACCGGAATGAGGAAACGTCAGGCACCTACTGCCACCCGAACAGTATTAGCACGCAATAGCTTGTAGCGCGTTTGTGCTTCCGCCTGCGCTCACGCGAGACGGCTTGACGCCGCGTGCTCCTTGTGCAGGGACTCGAAGCTGACGCGCATCCTGCAGGACTCTTTGGGCGGGAACAGCAAGACCATCATGATCGCCAACATCGGCCCCGCCGCCTTCAACTACGACGAGACCATCACCACGCTGCGGTACGCGCACAGGGCCAAAGGTGACGGCTTCTCCCATTTTATATCGTTTAGGAGTTATGGGCCACCATTCAACGAAATGTTGCTTTGTTCTCTTTTGCTTTACTCTCTCTATCTCTTTGTGTAGTAATTAATTTGTCCCTTTTTTCTTTAAAATCAAATAAATGATTTAGTCGCAATAGTGTTCGAGAGCCGATCTTTGCTAAATCATGTCTGGTTTAATAAAACTGTTTGAAGCATTTAGTTGGTACTTTAGGATTAGTATGGATTTTTTTTTAAAATTTAGCAATAAAAGGAGACTGAGAGGACTTATCGTATAGTAAGATGTACTCCCTGTCAAAAATAACGTATCCATATTCCGCCTTTGCAAACGGGCCATCTGCCAAGACAATAGTGTTTTGCATCCTCACACAACTGCTTTGCATCGGAAACAAGCAGCGCGGTAGTAGTTTTCAGACGGTTTGTAATAAAGAGAAGACCATCACAGTGCCAATGTTGCTAAAACTCGCTTATTTGCCCCTTTACAGCAATAAAGAACAAGCCTGTCCGCAACGAGGACCCGAAGGACGCGAAGCTGCGCGAGTACCAAGCGGAGATCGAACGGCTGAGGGCGCTCATCGAGCAGCGCAAGGCGGTCGACCGACGGCCCAAGAAGGCGCCCAAGCAGAGGACCGTCACCCCTCAGCAGGATAATGGTATTACTAATCAGATTGTACTTCGAACTGATATCTTTATTCAAACATAGAAGCCACTACCGGTTCAGAAAGGACGCTTCTGATGTAAACATTCTGACAAAGAACCGATAAAGGACTAAAAATTAAGACAGCAAAGAAATAATTACTAGTAGTAATATAATTGACACATTATTTCATACCATATTCATCGAATATTCTGTTCTTAATTTGTTAGGTCTTGATTCAAAGATGGTATTACTTGCGTTTGTTAGTTAGTTGGTTTATTAGTATAAATTTTAAGGAATTAAAACTGCTATACAGAGTAGGTTTCAGGTGGTTCCAATTAGCTATAACTATCGAATGTTACGTTTATGGAAGTCCGCGCGTATTTGGCATTAAAATTATGTTAGTATATTGTTTAGATTTTAAGTCTGTTTTACAAGGAATTTTAGTCGTCATTCAGGTATGTAAGCGATCCATGTCTGATTTCAACCTATACCAAACTTCCCAGATGTTTGACATAGCAGTGTTTACGCTTCTAATTTGCATTAAACAGCTAACAGAGAACCTGTTTCTCGATAAGGATATTTATTAGATGGCTTGTAGTACTATATGTTTCCATGTCCCGTGGAAAATGTAAGGATCGAGGATAAGAACTTACCTTTTAGACCATTTAACCCTCTTGGCCTTTCGTCTAAATGTTTTCAACTCTCAGCCCACGTACTCTTCTGCCCCTTTCTTGCCTACCCCTTAATTTCCAAGGCTCTTACCAGCTTTTCCTCTTTCGTCTTGTCCCATCTTACTGCATCTTCTTCTCACCACAAGGTTTACTGTAAAGGCTTGTTTAGGAAAAACTCGGCTTGAGTAAACCATACCGTACCACGACCAACAAATAAAGGTGATGGCTTCCATTAAAACCAAAGTCTTTTGGATATTTTAAAAAATCATTCAGATTCAACCCAATCAAGCATTAAAATATCCAATAAAACCTCAATAAAAATAACAATCGACCAAGATGTTATGTAGAAATCACATTTCGTGTTTATCAGATAACTCGCATCATTAGTACATGTCTTGCAATGAACGGTAGCTAACGAAACACTGTTTGAATATCAGCAGCGGAGGAGGACACGGTTAGCATCGAGCACGAGCACATTCTGGCCGAGTCCACGATAGAGCAGGAGAAGTGCAAGACGGAGGAGCTGGAGCACGTGATCAGGTCCCTGGAGGAGCGGCTGGTGAGGGGAGGCGGCGGCAAGGAGCTCATCAACAACCTCAACGAGAGCCAGATGATCCTGGAGCAGAGGAACATGGAGATCGCGGAGCGGAAGAAGCGCGAGGTGGAGATGCAGCAGAGGATCGACCTGGAGGAGGAGACCACGGCCATCGTCACCAACACCTTCGCCACGCTGCAGCAGGAGGTCGACCACAAGACGCAGAGGTGCGACCCCATTATGCTCCATCGTACTTTTATTTCATGTAGAGATTGACGTATACCTTTGTGGGAAGTTCTTTAGTATGGTTGAATTAAAACATCTTAAAATACATAGCAATCGAGTATAAAATGAAAATTTGCTATTATTTTTAATAGGAAGCAGTTTTACTATTTTTATTTATTTGTTATTATTTTTTTCTAATTTCGCAATGCTTCGAAAATAGAGGTAATTTATTTATTTATGGGGTATGCTTCTAATCCATCCAGATATACCTGAATAATTTTTCTGCATCTGACCTCCAAAACCGAAAGAGTAAACTGCATACTTAGGCCGAATTAATTGTTATTTAATTTAAAAACACTGAGGTATTATTGCTAACTGCATCCGTAGCCTAGTGGTATAGGCGTGTGCTTTAGAATCCGGAGGTCGTGGGTTCGAATCCTGTGGGGACTCAACAAATTTTGATTGTTGTTTCTTAGTTGGTTAGGGCAATTTGGGCCGATCACCCAATTGTCTGAAAAGTAAGATGATCCATGCTTCGGATGGGCATGTAAAAAGTCGGTCCACCCTCCAACCCGCATTGGACCAGCGTGGTGGGATACGGTCCAAAACCCCCCTAATGGATAGGGGTGTATTTGGGGAGACCTATGTCCAGCAGTGGACTATCAAAGGCTGATGATGTGTGTGTGAGGTATTATATCATATCGAGTCATAATGACTGCCAAAATAGTTGCCAATGGTGCCGAGTTTTTAGGTGCACATCTTGCAACTCAATTGGGTGATTAGTCCAATTTTTTACTTTTGACATAAATTTGTATATATATGTATTATTTATAATGAGAAAGTTGTTGCGCATACACGAATTTCGCTTATCATCATCATCAGCAGCCTTTATCCGTCCTCTGCTGGACATGCCCTTTTCAATGAGCACCAAGGCGGCTGATCCCCTGGTACTCGCCTCCAACTAGAAACAGCCTCTGCACGGAGATTGCCATTCCCCTTGGCCGCTCCGTTTTCCCGAACCAACCTCCACTCCAGAACCTTGTTGGCTCATTTGCCATCCGTTCTTCTGACTTCACGACGGGCCCAGTGCCACTTCAACGTTGTAATCGTTTGCATTGTTGTGTTTGCATAGTGGACAATCATTGAAAGCTGACAGCCTAGTTTATACGACAAAAAGTTCATGCTCCATTCCATAGCCTGTTGACTTAGTCTGGAAAACTTGTGTCCAGTCCTATAGGTCATGAGTGCTAGTTTCTGCAACCCATTCAGGTGCTGACTCTACGGAGTACGTATTGTTGAAGACCTCTAAGTAACGACTTGAATATTGCAAAGAGATCGATACCTGAGAGCCTTTTTTGAATCCTGCTATACCTGGCATGACGTGGCTGACCACTCCATCAGTGGCCACTGTGGAGCTGGTCATCCACACAGTTGAGACCTGTGAGCGTAATACACACGTTGTATGCACAAGCGCTGCCTCCGTTGAAATAGGTTCTCAAGCTTTAGAAAAACAGTTGACCCTAGAATAGCTGGATGGTCTGCCGCTTCCAAAACCTTGAACTCTATTCTGTCATCGCAGTTATTCGTACTATCTTGAGCAGCGCTTGAAAAGTTTCACTCGTCGAGTGGTACTCCTACCCGGACGTTCCTTGTAAATGGAGACTCTCACAAGAGTAACAGTCCTCCAAAACCTTTACTGTCTCATCATGAGTCACATGGACATCAAGGTTCATAGTCACTGCGTGTATCAATATTAAAGCATGATCTGTTTAATCCATTTGATTTTTGACAACATACAGTTTTGCTTATGGTGTATCGCAATAGTGCTAATCGTGCTGAAATTGCAAATCCCAGGCCTGCTCCGGTGGCTGGAATGCGTCTGGCTTGTTAGTGAGGTGATTCGTCATGGCCCTCGAGAACAGCTTGTATATGTGGCTAAAAACCGAGATCGGTCGATAACTCTGGAGTAGGGTGTCGTCCCCTTCTTGAAAAACAACCTGGCTATACCTGGCTGTGGGCGTCGGTGACCACTTCCCATCAGGTGGCCCGACTGCTCGTTTGCCTGCGTATGCCATAAAAAAAAGTTGAGGAGCCTGTGACGCGTACAGGCCAGTAACGTTTCTATTTGCAATAGAAGTCCTCCGTTTCCGATATGTTCTCAGGCTTAGAAGAAACAGTCGACCCTAAGCTGTTTGCTAGATGGCTTCACCACAAAAACCTTCGACCCTCAATTCTGCTCAATCGCTTCAGTTATTCGTTGCGTATTTGAGCAGCGCTTCGAAAGAAGTTTCAGATCTGTCGAAGTAGTCTCCTTATGCCGCCGGCGTTCCTTCGTAAGATTGAGCGTCTCATTGAAGAGGTTGGACTTCCTGCCAGTGTGCTTACTCCTGCAAAACCTTTTACCCGCGTTCCGTCAGTAACGCAGTCCAACATGGCATCAAGGACCATGTCAACCGCCGTTGTGACTTCCAATATTTTAAGGGCATCGAATCTGTTTTTTAATTTCATTTGGAATTTTTAGAGCCACATCACGGTTTCTTGGAAGTTAGGTCGGCGAGTAAATCTCAACAAGCGAACCCGCTCTCGCTGGAAATTCAAAGTCAGGGTGCCTCTCACCAGTCGGTGATCACTTCCGATTTTGATCACAGAGACATGCATAAATATGTGTTTTCGGTCCGTCATGATGAATCTATCTCGTTCCTTGTCACAGTATCGGGATTCTACCATGTCCACTTTCTGTGAGGCCTTTTTAAATTATAAATTAAGGTTCCTTCCTTTTCGAGGATGATGACCAGCATCAGTCCCCTGTGGCCTCCACTTCATTGTCAGGGCGTGCCAAAGTGGGCGCGTACACCTGTATCACTTTGAGGAAATACCTCTTAGGGATTTAAGTCAAAATTACGAAAATGTTGTTAACAAGGGATTTATTGTCGAAGAATCCCACGCCGCCTTGTGACGGACGGTCTCGGAAGTAGAAAGGTAACCCGATGGCAAGGTTATGGCTTCATCTCCTGGTTTTCGGATTTCGTATAACTCAAAACGTCCCATATAATCCGGCTCAGTTCCACCTCCGACTCAGCCAGGTGTTCACCATGTCTCAAGTGGTTACGTATAATGGATGAACCGTTATACGTAGCCAGTTCAAAATTTTGCTGGTATTGATCCGTAACTTGGGGATTCTTAGCCCCTCTTGCCCCCCGTTACCATGGGCGGTATTGTGGCCAGGAGTAGTAACTAGGAGCGTTTTCCTTTCTTGGCGTTCATTGAAAAGGAGTTCCTCATAATTGCCATGCTGAGCAGGTGGATTGGCAATTGACTAATTACATTTGTAATGCAGATTTATTATACTCCCACTGTGAGGTAGATCCGCCGCCAAGTGGGCGGTGGGGTCCTAAATTTTGCGTGTATGGCCGCTCAATTGTGAATTCAGCGTTTTTATTTTTGGCGTGAACCGAGCTAAGCGTCGTGGTGTTGCATTTGCAGGTTGAAGAAGTGCCTGTCGAAGTACGCCTGTCTGCGCGAGGAGATGGTGGAGCAGCGCGAGGCGCACGACGCGGAGAGGCGCGACCACGAGGCGCTGCAGGCGGCGCTGCTGGCCGAGCTGCGGCGCAGGCTGCTGCTGGCCGACGGCTTCGTGCCCGACGCCGGCCGCCGGCAGGTGCTGCGTCTGCGCTACAACGACGACGCCGACGCCTGGGAGCTGCCCAAGCACGCGGGCGCCGAGCCCTCACGGAGCGGCCCTCGCGGCGGGCGCGCGCCGCCCCTGCTGCCTGCTGGCGCTAGCGCCGGACGCGCCCCCGCGGCGCCGCGCCGACGACCTGCTGCGCCTGCGCCCCCTGCCGCTGCCGCCCACCGCGCGCCGCTCGCCCCGCGCGGCCCCTCGCGCCCCGCCCCCACCGCCGCCCCGCCTGCGCCGCCCCTCGCCGCCGGCGCCCCCGCTGCGCGCCCGCGAGCCGCCCAAGCCGCGCGCCGCCTCGCGCCCGCGCCCCTCCACGGCGCACACGCGCCTCGGCACCGCCGGCGTGCGGTAGGCGCCGCCGAGGGCGCCGCTCCGCCCGCAATCGACGCATTGCGGCGCGAGAGCCGCGCCCCTCACGCACCAACACGCAACGTTACGACCTACGAAAGCGACTCTCATTCACTAACGGTTCACCCTATTCCTTTTTCCCGATCGAAACGACTGCTTACTCTTGTATGAGTCCAGTCATCTCATCATCCATCGTAAACATTCAACACACCGATCACTCGCCTGTGGCGCAGTAGGACAGGCCGCGGGAGTGTACTTCTCGCGCCACGACTAGTTTCCGTGCTGTTCCTAGGATCCGTCAGATGTTATGCTCGTAAAATAAAGATAAACTACTAAATTTCTATAACATAAAATAGGTTAACATTAGGATAGCGCTACGTTGTTGCCTTGGCCGTGTAAATATTACTTGCGAGTGTAAAATATAATATTAATATGAAGTAGTCACAAATCCCAGTGAGTCACCGGAGACAGTATTTTTGATCTCATACGTTCCAATTGTCGTTTGCGATGCTGAAGTATTTTGTATTTATATTTACTTTTTAAGAAAATTGTGTTGACATTTTCTTTAAATACCCGTGTTATTATACAAAGTCAAATCAGTTATATTATTTTTTAATTAATTAAATAAAACACCAATCACTTCTTCATATTCGAGCTAGTAAAAAAAAGTCGATGGATATGCCCGAAACATAAATTATACGAGGCATTAAGCCATAAATGATCAAAGTGTACGCTTGATGATGATAGTGAGTAATGAGTACGAGAGGGCGCTCTGCGCTTCGATTCGAACCGCGGTGCGAGACTCGCGTCCGCATTCTTCTATTTATACGTTGTATGTAATTATTTGTTTTGTATCCGAATTTTTGTTTTAGGTCAATTTAGGTTGTCATTTGTTTTGTACGGATTTTATTTTACCATTGTTGTTTTTAGTAAATTTTATTTCGGCTTCGAACGCTTTGTACGTGTTGAAGCAAGTGATATTAGATAGATTGTTATAGTTATAGAGATATCACTCATTATTGCTATAATGATGTAATTAATTAATTAAACGTGATCGGATTCGGGCGCAGTTGGGAGGTTTTATATCACGACAAGATGGTGCATGAGGTTATTGCAGATATAAATGAGTTGTGAGCTCAAGGGATACATTGCGAACTTACGTCCCGGCTGCGCCCAGAGAAGGCCGCGGAAGGATCTCGGTCCGAAGGAAGCGAGTTACCAAAGATGAAAACGGTCCATTCCATTCGCTCTGCCCCCGAAAGGGGCGACCAGCGATCATGTTCCTCGTAAAAAACATTCATGGATTTATTTATTGTGTCCAGAATTACGATTTCTAGTCAACGGTTCTGTAAACAGGCGTGTAAATAATATTAGTAGGGTATTTGAAAAGTATGTAAGTTAACGATAATGATGTAGTACTATTCGCACAATACTTTTTGAATACCACGAAATGGCTACCAGCGGTGTGTCGCCGTTCACCTTCTACCGTACCTTATTTGTTTTGTGTATTCGATTGGCAACCTTCCATGTCCCGATTGGAGCCATCGCTGTGTAATAAAGATTTAGTATAAGTAATTTATATTCCAAATTGTATTGGCTTAATGTAATTAAATTGTATAAATAATGTGATAACATATATGAAAACTGCTAGTCAGCTGTGCCGCGTACACGCTTCTACTCACCAATAAAACATTTTTAATTTTATACTTGTTTTATTCTTAGATATAAGAAGGTAATTGAACTCTTATCAGTTGGTTCGCTCTCACCGATACAGGTTTTAAATAGACTCCTCTGTGCCGGAGGTAAATGAGACCGTTTCCTTGCAGAGGCGAGGACGGGATATCAAACTCACACCTACTAAACAACCATGTTATTTCCTTCAGACGTTTAAAAGGTGGGGTTTCGGGAACGCTTTCACAGCAGGCCGCAGCAACGTCTTTGCTGCATCAAATTGAGTGAGTGAGTTAAGACGTTGACGTATCGAGTTAAGCAATCAACAAGGTTGTAGCGAGAGCACACAGCACGACGTACAGAACATATTTAACCGCAAACTTTAAGACAAGCAAGTGTGTTCGGTTGCAATATATCGCAAACAAGTTCTTCTGTCATCGGCAAACCAGTTGTGTCGTAGAATGCAGTTTACCGTTTGTTTGCGGAAATCAGACGCCAGTCGCTCTGCGTAAAAACAGTTGCGATGACATGGTAACTTGGCAAAATGGCTAGGTAAAAGATCGGCAAGAACAGCGGCGTGGAACTGCGTATCATGTCCGCAGTCCGCAATAAAAGGACTGTTTTTTATGACTGGATCTGGAGCTCACTGTGCACATAGTTCTGATACCCCACGGAGTAACATATAGAACCACGGGTCGCCAAGGTTTAGGCCGTCATATTGATATTGCCGTATAATGCTGAATATGCATGACTGCCCAGGTAGATCAAATACATGATCTATTCAGACCTTTTTTAACATTTTTTTTATAGCTTTTAAAGAAACAAAAAACTTTAGCACCGCTCCTATCTATGTATGTGTTAAGCTACTATGACTAGCTTTATAGCAAAGTCTATAACCTGGTCTCCAAAGAATCTCTAAGAAAGTTGATTACAGAAATAAATACATATTTGTAAACTTAATGTACTTGCAAAAAATAGGCATGATTTCCTAAGACATTGTGATGCACATGACATAGATACAAGGAAAAAACATTATTTAATTCTTACACCAACTAGACTGCGAAGAATAATTAAGTCTTTTATGGGACAATGTATACTTTTTTACCTAAAAAGTCGGTCCACCCACTAATTTGCACTGGATCAGCTTGGTGGGATACGGTCCAAAAAGCGCCCCTAATGGAGAAGGCATGGAGTAGGGGAGGCCTATGTCCAGCAGTGGACTAACACAGGCTGATGATGATGATGATACGTTTTTACTACAAAATTCGAGTAAACGTTCAGAGTTTACCTATTAATAAATTTAAAAAGGTCAAGTCAAGGTCGAATTAGTCGAGGAACGTTTATGTGTTAAAGGTTATTACAATATTATTTTTTTTTAAACGATAACACAGCTTGGTATTGGAATAGTCGCTCCAGATTTTGTTTCAATACTGCATTTTTAAAGATGACATAAAAAGTAGCCCGCTAAGTTTCTTTCGCCGGTTCTTCTCAGGTCTGAGGCGTCCTTTTCCGAACCGGTGGTAGCGTGTTTGACAATCAATAAGCAGTTGTAAACTTCTTTATTGAACGATAACTGTCTCAGTAGCCTAGTGTTATGGCTAGCCTAGGGGGCTAAAATCACAAGTTCAAGTTTTTGTTTCGTCCGTCCCCAACAATGCCCGGAAAGTCCCTTGGAGTGCGGCTGCACAAATGTGAGACGACCTAGTCATTGACGACGTTTTTAATGCGCTCACCCCCTTTTAAGCGGTTAAAAGTGACCAGCACCATGCCACAAAAACGTTTAGTTTGTAGGTTGAACATGCGTTGTTACAATATGATAAAAAATCATCAAGGCATTCCTTTGACTGTTGTCCTAAGGATGCGTTGCAAATTTATTTATTACTTTGGCTTCGCCTAGGAAAGAAGGGTCGCGGAGAGAGCAACCGAGTTTTGAGCATCTTGGGGTGAATGGTGATGGTGCCAATGCACATTGTTTGGGGTTGATCACCCTTCACCTCAATTTATAATCGGTTTCTAGTAGCTCCTTCACTATTTGTACATACGAAATATTATGTATGTATCATCAATACATTACTGTTACTTAACCTACAACATAAACAATTGCAAAATTATTTCTCCTTGTACACTTTGGTGCGAAAACACATCTTTCCTAATAAAGAGGAAACGCCTAGTGTTATATTTATCGCGATTTTTTGTGTACTGTCTTCAATTATTCCGTTTGAATTTTAACTGTTGTTGATTTGTCAATTAGCTTCCTAACTTATTATGAACCATAGATTAATGTATTAATATCAAAACTGAGCGCAAAACATACCAAAAAAAAATTATTTTACATAGGTACATGTTAATAACTGACATTTATTTAGCTGGTTATAAGAGAAAAACCAAGCCGAGCACTATATTTCTTTCCAATGCTTCTTGTATTTTTTTTGCCAAACTAATAATACATATTTTCTATCGCCACAAAATGTCTTGTTTAGCCAATTTATACTTGGAATAAAAGTTAACATATCTATAATCAATCATTACTTGGCCAGAAGCAAACTCGATCTAAGTGGTGAATTGTGGCTATTTTAAAACTCAACTTTTTAGCGCCAATTGACGACATTAGATTTTGTTGACGTCAATTCTTTATCTACATATCTTTGTCTGTATATAGCTATGAAACTGACAAAATCGTCTCTTATGGAATTCTCACTAAGACTGCATTTTATTTAAGCGTGCTGAATTTCATTGAAAATAAATAACCTAAGTGACGTAACTGAACAAAGGGCCACCAGATGTGGAGCCTCCGCTTGGGCCGTCACTTTCTGGTTCCCGTTAGCATGCTGAATCGAGGGTTGCCTAAGTGGGCCGAGGCCTCGGCTTGATTCAGACGCTTTCTTAAGGATAGTTTGACCACACATGTCATGATTGTGTGTGTTGTCCTACACTACTAAGTGTATGAGTAATGTCATAATTGTGTGTGTTGTCCTACACTACTAAGTGTAGGTTGTGTGTGACGATTGCGTGGGTGTAGCAACCTATTTTGCCTTAAGGGCGTTTACTAAGTTCTTATATTTAACAATAATACTGAGCCTAGTCCTCGCGTTACCTCAAGCAGCGAATTCGGTTGCGGCATTATTAAAGTCGTCGAAATCAAAAAGATCAAAAGACTTAATAAAAAGAGATGCATCTTGCTCAGTGCAGCCTTTGCTATGGCTAGCATGCTGAGCGTTTGAGGCGACGGCGGGACGTTGTGCGCTCGGAGTCGACATTGGCGCTGGCTGATGCCACGCACTTAAAATAATTATTCAAGTTGATCGATTTCAGTCGATTAAAAATAATTATTTCAGCGTTTTTCTATTTAAAATTATTAAACATTACTAAAATAGTAAAATTTAAACCGATATAGTAGTATCTTTTAAATAAAATAATGTTATGCAATATAAGTATGTTGTCGGATACGATTTATCTTTAATGAAACACATACTTTTATAATAATTTTCTTTTATTTATTTTTAAATTTATTTAAAAACATATTTTTTTATCAATATAATAAAATAAAACGCTTTTTTTTAAGTTAAATTTCAAAAATTTTGATAATAAATAACGTTCACTAAGCGGCACATCACTAATTTTGTAACGGTCGCTGAATTTTAAAAGTGCACGGGCTTTGTTTCGGTTACAAAATGTGAGAAATTTTTATATTCAGTGTAACATTTGCAAGAATGACGGAAAAACTAAAGAATTATCAAGTTCTCGATGTTCTCTGCGGCGGCACGTTCTACAAAGTTAAGCACAAGGTCACCAACAACATATTTGCGTGGAAGGCCTGCGATTGCACTGCGTACTCGGACGAACAAATACAAAATATTGTAAATGAAGTAAAAACTATAAGTACAGTGATATCTGGCAACTTGCTACGCTACTACGATACAATTCTACACGACGCATCAAAGACTCTATACTTTGTTCTCGAGTTTAACTCCTGGCAAAGTATCCAGGAACTGACTGATGTATGCAAGGCAACCGACAAATTTTTCTCTGAAAATTTCATTTGGCATCTGCTTCTGGAACTGGCACGAGCTTGTAAGGTGGTAGAAAACATAAATTTTGCTGTAATAAGGAAATGGATAACTCCAACTTCTGTTTTCGTAGACGGCAACGGAGAAGTGCGGCTCGATCCATTTCACTTGGCCTTGCCTGCTTTAGGATCATCAGACTTGATACAACAACTCGGAAACATGATTCATTCAATGTGTTACATTCAAAAAAGTAGTTACGAAAAAATCAAGGAGTTCTACTATAGCGACGATCTAAGGGATGTCGTGTTTCTACTCACCGATGAGAGAAACGTTGGTCTTCGTCCCGAAGTGGTCATGTTCTATCCTACTATCTTATCAAATACGGAAGCCAAGGCAAAACCCAAATACATGACAGAAATACTGATATCTCATGAATACACATTTGAAAAATCAGAATTGAATAAATGTGATTCTGAAAAAGTTGTTGAAATGGTAAATGCTATCAAGCCTCTGCCAAGGACTCAGTTCAACACTCCTGATAGCCCGATCTATTATAATATTAACACTATGAGTGAAATGGAAGGAGAAATTCATAATGATACATTAGGACAAGGATCAATGTCACCCACTTTGGCTGCTTTAGCACTAGAACTGCCAGGATATGTACCTCGTAGCAGGAAGCCATACAGTGAAGCCTTGACTACTTATAATCGAGCTCAAAAGGTTTCCGAAGATACAATAACTCATCAATGGATGTCTCGCCTCATAGCTTTGAGAGAGAGGGAGCGGTCATTGAATAAGAGGGAAAGGGAACTTGTTGTCAAAGAAATAATTAATAGTCCTGCTCCTAAACCAGTTGCTAACATAGAATCGGATGCTCAGGAGAGTAATGGAATAACTTTGCCTCCTATTGTGGCAAGTGCTGAGAAGAATAGATGGAAGTCGCGTCGCCGCCGCGCCCGATCTTGCTCAGTGCGCTCTAGAGCACGTAGACAAAGCTATAGCTATGAAGATTTGGATAGCTCCCTATCAGCTGACACAGGGGATGGAAGTATCATTGTCACAGCTACCAAGTTCACTGCTGAGAATATGCCTAAACGCAACATATTCCCATCTATGCCATCTAAAAAAGTACACTTCACACCAAGAAATCCTTTTATAGGAAGTGATGAAAGTGTCACTCTAACATTTTATGACTTAGAACATGATGACTGTGAGGAGAACAATGATGTATTACATGAGGAAAAGGATATAAGAAAGTTTAAATATTTAGACCTTGAGAGTGTCACATCAGAGGATCAATTCAGAAGGAACTGGTATCATTCATCCCCATCAAAGCAGCCAAAAGTATTCAAAGATATTACAAACCATGGAAATTTAAGGAAAACTCCATCAAAGAGCAGTCTTACATCTAGAAGCTCTTTGACATCGAGATGCTCCATGATGTCTGCTAAGAGCCACTGGAGCATGGAGTCCAGTAGCAGCAAATTTAGCGAGGGCTATGTGTCTGATAGAACTCGTTCCAGCATGAGACAATTCCCTCAAACTCCCACTGCACCTCCAGAGTTAAAGAAAACCAAGAGCAGGCGGTCTCTTCTCCATTTCAAAACTCCGTTCAAATTTAAAACATCAACCAAGGTATGAGCAGTCTGCAGCATATAAATATTGCCATCAATGATCTCTCAAGCTCCATCAAATTTTATTTTGTGATAAGTTAGGTATATAAAATCAATAATATTTCACTTTAAAAAAAATTAATAGTTTTAGTTTATGTGAAAACATGAAATGGTTGTGGTATTTTTTTCTTATTGACCATGCACAATGGTCTCTAGTTCTGTAAGTTGATTTAGTTGCTGTTCTAAATTTTTATTTAGAACATTTTTTCCTTATATAGTGTTTTGTACATAAAATTGAAAACGGACAACAACCCACCCTTAACCTAGAGTATAGACTATATTATTATTTACATTGTGGAGTAATCTAAGCTTTTATATATATCTTTAAATGCATGAATTAAGTGTATGCCTTATGTTAGGCTCACTATACTATGTCTGTTGTATACTATAAGGTAAAAAAAATTATAAAGTTTATTATTTGTAAAAACATTTTGTACTGCTCCTGTCTTCCTTTATACTTGTCAAGCTTTATGGAAAAAGAATATTCAGAGTAACATATAATCTTTGCCATTTTCTTTAGAACAGATATAGCACATTGGACATTAAATGTTTTGTGCAATTTAGTTACAAATAGTTAGCTCATATAATTTTAGTATAAGAAATGTCTAATTTTAATAGTGGCCATATTTTTTTTAAATTTACTTAGTTGTTAAGTAGACAGCTTGTTTTATTAATTTTGAGGCGAGAGAATCATATTGTTTGGATTATAAGGTTAACTGATAAATAAATATTTGTAAAATAAATTGGTTTTATTTCATTTTAAGCACATGGCTTGAGTTACATGTTCATAAGTCACAAGTAAAATTCACTTTTTCTTATTCAGAGCTTTATCAGCACCTTCAAGGTATTTCTTGGGGAGTCCATATTTTTCTATTAAGAGTTTGGCAATGAAGTGTGTCTGTAAAAAGGGAAAAAGATAGTATTATTAATAATATTTCAATTATCAGATACATAATAGACTAAGTACTATGATGGTTTGGAATCTGAACCAAAACTGATCAATTTGAGCAATTGTTATTTATTTGAAACAAAATTATATTTAATGTTGTATTGTATTTATTCATCAACAATTTTTATAAATAGTTTAATATAATTAACCATCATAAATAGTAGTTCATTGTTGAAACATATTTTATTATTTCCTATGGGATCATTTTAAATAGATGTGCAGATAAGGTAGAAGTTATTTCCTTCTGCATTGGAGATATATATTGAGAATAATATTCATCAACTCAATTCCGACTATGTCTGCTTAAATTAGATGGGTACATAAAAGTCAAGAGCTTCTTTGGCAGTTGTTATATAATTTCATCAATATTCTGTCTGTGACAACTGCCTTTAAATTTTACTGACACTAATTCATCCTTAGCAATTTAATCTTTGGTTTGTGAAGATCTGATGTCTGTCACTTTGCATGAATTTACTGATCTGTTATTTCAGTAATTGGAATAACCCCAAGATAAGATGGGAAAATGGCTAGGAGAAAGGATATGTTCTACTTTTAAAGCACGAGTCCATACTGCTAGCTACAGTGAAAGTTTTTTAATCTATGGAGATGATGATTACTATATTTCTGCAATGAACTCTTCTTCATTAAAATTTTTAAGAATGGTTAATTAAGCCTACACTATTTCCGAAGAATATGGTGATAGGAGTGGTACAATCAATTAGGAATTTAACTGAGATGATGGATATTTACCTGATCACCCTGTACCATTAACTGGTCATATTTTGCTCCTGGGGATCTAGTAACTCCACAAGAAGCAGCCACTCCGTGTTGGCACATTTTAGACATTTCTAGTAAGTTGAAGCCATAGGATTCCAAGTTTGACACAAGAGTGACCTGTTGGATAAAATTGACCTTAACTTTTGTTTAAAGTTACCCTAAAAAGGATTCAATTCACAACAAATGGCTGGTTCAGATAAGGTTAGTTGAGGTAAAAGGAATATAACCATCTCTTCCAACCTACAATTATTCTGTATTTAAATCTAAACATTTCAATCAATTTACTTATCTAGTAATACATTACTAAAATTAATTCAACATTTTTTTCATAACATTTGTTTCAATATTCTTATTGTACCTTTTTATTTCCACTTCTGGTTGCAACTTGCATTTTAATAGGTTCCAGTTTGCTTTTGATAATTTTGACCGTACCATCAGGATACTGCAACTCTGTACTTGGGGTCATCTTGTTAAGTACTGCATTCATGAGTCCTTCCCATTTCATAACTTCCTGTTAAAATAAAAAAAAAGTAAACATGTAAATGTGTGCTGTTAAAGTTTCTGTGTTAAAATTTAGTTATTCTTTGCAGTGTGGGAGGTTCCAAAGAAGTTATTTGTTTTTTCCTACATATATGGCATACATTAAAGTGGCTAAAGAATTCACTATTTTATAAAGGGAAATTTGCATATGATTTCCCAAATCAAAAGAATGAAAACTGTATTCGATAGATTGATTGAATATAAACTCAATTATAGATTATTTAATATGAATTATATACAACATTATATTATACTCTAAACAGAAGGTATATGCAAGTATAAGTAGTGCTCACCTGTTCCTGATGTCCGGTAACCTTGGCCAGCAGCGGATCTAGGGTGAGGGCGCCTCTCTGCTGCGCGTCCAAGCCTCGCGCCTTCACATACTCTGTTAGTGTGGAACGCACTCTGCCGCAGAGAGGGCTGTGCCTTTTCTATATAGTGAAGAATAAATTTAAACACTTAAACACAGTTTTATTTTATTTATGAAAACAGGTACACCTATAATACATAACTAACCATAATTTTTCATGTTCTCTATGTGTTACAGGTTCTCTTGTGTTGACTTTACTTAACAGATTGTTTAATCAATTGCATGATGAAGAAACATTGACAAACTGCTTGTCATAGTAATTGATTACCTTGATTGTTACTCCAGTGGATGTAGATTGATTTCCACTACAGGAACAACATTGTTTTTCTTTATATAATGTGTATATGTTCAAATAAAAAAAATAACCTGCGTAATTTTCTGTTATCCACTAAAGTTTGATTTGCAGTACGAGCTGTGCATAGTGTAGCCTGCTTTAGTCCCATAAGAGCCGAACTTAATATAAAGTCTTATCTTAAGTCCATTGGCGCTATGAACCTGGTGCTTTGTTATGTCACGGGTTAATAATTGTTTCAAGAAGACAATATCGTGGCCGTGGTCCACCCATAAAAACATCGACATTCATGCTAAATTTGATAAACTATAAGTAGAATGCATCGTTTCCACCCATACATTAGAGAGTTTACCTGAGAGGTGCGAATATGTTAGCGACATTGGCGGTGACGCAGTACAGGTCCCTGACCACGGGGGGCGAGGGGCCGGCGCTGTGGGCCTTCGCGGCGGGCTTGGGCGCGCGGTGGGCCTTCAGCGCGGGGTGCGCCGACGCCACGCGCACCAGCGCCGACACGCCCTTCTCCACCTCACGCACCTCGAGCAGGCCTTCCTTGAGCATGTGACACCGTATAAACGTATATAAAATATCTTCTATACATTGTGATGTTTGTCCCTGCCATGCAGTTGATTTCTCGTTATGGTCATCAGCATCAGCCTGTGTTAGTCCACTGCTGGACAATGCCCGAGATGGCGGACGAGGAGGTTTTTGGAACGTATCCCACCACGCTGGTCCAATGCGGGTTAGTGGGTGAACCGACTTTTTACATGCCTATCCGACGCATAGACAATTGGGTGATCGGCCCAAATTGTCCAAACCAACCAGAAAACAACAATAGCACAAGGTTGTTTCCGCGGGATCGAACCAACGACTCAGGTTCATATCAAATCTGAGCGTCATATGGAAGCGTTACCTCTTTATCGTTAGTAAAAATACACGGTCGAATATTCAAAAAATATAAAATAATGAACAGACTCATAAGCAAAACAGCAGAGGTATCTTATATTTAGTTATGGTTTTAAAAATTAAAATAATGACAATACAACAGACATATATTGTTATTAATCTCAGTGTTGAATAGATTGGAATTCGAGAAAGGTATAAAGCTATATATTTCTAAGACAGAAATAAACACCAATTGACGGAAACCAGAAACAATGTTTTGTTATCAATTTTAACCTAAGGCTGCACTCTCATTCCACCCAGATTTGATAGGTCTACACCAATACAGCAACGATAAAATTATTAAACAAGGCCTTTGTTAACTTACATATGCTAATTGAAACCAGAACCAGAAAGAAAAAAAAAACAATGCCTTTAGCCAGTGTATATTTTTAAAATCCTGAATCAATTATTTTAATACAGTTTAACAGATGAGAATTTTATATTTGAATGTGATTTTTAATGACGAGTCAGCCACATTAGTGCATATTTTTGACTACTAGATGGCGCTCTACCATAAGATTATTGTGGGTATTGAAATTATTGAGTTACCAAGACACAGCACTGTACCTAACAAGGTGTGTCATCTAGCTTCCGTACTATCGATTTGTTACTAAGATGTTGATAAATGAAATGCATGCACTAATCATCATGAACAGAGATCGCCATACGAGGTTATATTTATGTTGTGTAGGTCAAATCCACATGTTTTAAGTTCTGGTAAAGTTATAAACAATACATTTTTTATGGGCAGACCTAACCGTCACATAACTAATGCACAAGTGGTCCCAGAGAGGGTAGAAGATCCAGTGGGAGTAACTTTTAGCATATAGGCTACAAGTCCACCTCAGTAATGTTGGGCAAGCTATCAGGTCCAAATTATGACAAACCACTAAGGCTTTGTGCCGACTGACGAAAAAAAAACAGGCTAAACATAACCTATTGGTCAATTGTTCAAATAACAGAATATTAGGGTAACACTTAGAAACAATAGTTTTGTATATTAGACAATTTTAATAATTGTAATATAATTTTTCTTTAAATAAGAAGTTAATGTTCTGTTTTGAAAAATGCTTTATTGTAACTATAATATTAATATTCAAAAGAAAGTATCATTACCTGTTGCATAGCTTCAAGAAATTTGCCCATTTTTTTGTATGATGACTTCTTTACATCTAATGTACTATCTGGTGGGCATAGTGCTATTAAATGATTTCTGTAAACAAAAATTAACAATCTCTTATTTGAAAATTGCGTAAAACAGCGTAAATTAATCTTTGCACATTATAATAAATATATATAATTTAAATAATAATTAAAAATTACATTTTTAAATGCTATATTTAAGAGAAATAATGAAATAAATAAATAAAAACTTCTTCTAAACTTACTTATAAAGCAAGTTAGTCTTCAGGGGAAACTCCATGTTTTTGCCTTCTAGTTTGATAAAGGACAAAAGGCACCATTTCAGTAACTCATCCATGTCCGTTGGTATTGGGTCCTCTTCTACTTGTGAATTGTCTAAAAATGTTGAAACCTTTATTATGACTATTAATTATATTATTCATAACATTTTCTTCGATACTTAACATATAATCTTCAATGATCAGACAAATTTCATAATTTTCTGTAAATTGAAGGTAATATTAATTCAAAATATACAGTTACGTAGCTTTTTAACAAATACAAGTAGAAACTTGGAATTTTATTATAAAATTTATAACATTAATTATGGAGACTAGATTAATTAAACATTTATGAAAAAAAAATCATAAGTAACTGCATTATTTCTCTTTAATGATGTAATTACCCATGAAAGAAGTTCCGTCTAATTCAGATTCTTCATTGATAATAGTTTCGGTCTCGGGGTCTGGTATAATGGTTGGTTCATTTACAGCTGGTGATGGTGTGGGAGATGCAGGAACTGGTTTGTCCTCTTTAACTAAACTTGGCCATTCTTCCTTCACTGGTGCTTGAATTTTTAACTGTAACAATATTCAGGGGTGTACATTAATATGTTTTTTATTAAATTTCATCCATAATTTTTATTAATATATGCACTAACAATTAATGTATTGAACACTAAATATGTAATGCTGAATAATTGTAATAAAAAATGTGGCAAATTCCTATAAGTTTAAATGGTGCATCTATTTTGAGCTTATTAAACTACAAAATGAGATTGAAAAATTGCGTATAGATATTGTCAAGAAAAAAAAAAAGAAATATTATAATAAATACTATACAAGACAAATAATAAAGTTTTACTGTTTTTGCTACTGAAACAACACAAATAATTTTTAGTAATTGAAAATTAACTGCCTCCGTAGCCTATTGTTATGGGCTTGAGCTTTATAAAACGGAGGTCGTGGGTTCAAATCCTGGGGAGACTCAATTACTATTCTGTTTCCTAGTTGGTAAGGATCCGCTGCATTGGATCAGCATGGTAAGATGCGGACCTAAAACCATCTAATGGAGAAGGTGTGCATTAGGTGAGGCTTATGTCCAGTAGTGGACTATTACAGACTGATTTTGATGATGAAGTAAACTAACCCAAAAACACAACAATACCATAAAAGTGTTTATGATATCCATTGATGGTAACAAAAATATTTATAATTCAACAGTTTGTGTTAATAGGCATAGTAACATATATTTCTTAAATCAATTATTTCAAACAGCTTGAATGGTTTTTTACTTTTTGATGAATAAGTTAAAAAACATTGTTTGTCGAGCAATAATAAAACATTGTTTTTTTACTGAATACATTAGATATTTTTATATCTCTTACTTGAGCAATGTTAGCAGTTATATTGTATGTTTGCTGGCTGTATACAGGAGGTTCTAGTTTTGGCCTTTCTATTTTTATAAATTTGGGTTCCTTGCAGAGCAAATCTCCAAATACTTGTAGTGGTTCCATACACACACCCCTGTAGACAATAGTTAACATAAAAATTAAAATTACATTTTGCCACTCAAATGTTATTACCAATGAAAAAATGCAGCAGCTAAATATTACAAGGCTTATAGTAATAGTAAAACGGACTTCATAAATATGTACAATCTGTTTAGGCTATATGCTTTAAAAACAGCATATGTCATAATTAGGCAGTTTATGTTACGAAAGCCAAGAGGTTTAGTCCTTTAGCACTTTGGATAATTTTCTCGCTCTTTCAAGAATTGTATTATTAAGTCTTTCTTTAGAAGATACACAGTGTTGTTTTAGCTATAGCAATAAAGTAAAATAAAAACTTAAGTGATTAAGCGTAAAGCTGTTGATGTGGATGCAATATGTAGTGTAATCTTTTGTACTTAACAAGAGATTACACTGCATATTGCATTATACACATTTTTACTATCTTTTCAAAGATCTATTTGGACTCGACAATAAATAATATAAACAGGATGTTTTAAACCTAAACAAGGGCAATATTGGCCATCAGATCTGTTAGTAGCATAGTATTTCATATCATCAGCCTTTGTTAGTCCACTGCTAGACATAGGCCGCCCCTAATACACCCCTATCCATTAGGGGGTTTGGACCGTATCCCCCCACACTGCTCCAATGCGGGTTGGTGGTTGGATCGAATTTACATGCCCATCCGACGCATGGATCATCTTACTTTTCAGACAATTGGGTGATCAGCCCAAATTGCCCTAAACAACTAGGAAACAACAATGAAAATTTGTTGGGTCCCCGCAGGATTCGACCCCACAACCTCCTGTTTCTAAAGCACACACTCATACCACTAGGCTACGGAAGCAGTCAGTAGCATAGTGCAAAAACATAAAACTTATTAATTATTGTTAACTATTAATCAACAGACAATGTTC
Organism: Lamproptera curius; assembly: GCA_029286875.1. Lineage (NCBI taxonomy): Eukaryota > Metazoa > Arthropoda > Insecta > Lepidoptera > Papilionidae > Lamproptera > Lamproptera curius. The sequence continues at coordinate 205,192 of JAGSMT010000007.1, forward strand.
TAACAAATGTGGAAAAATATTTTAGATGTCACAAAAGCAAGACAGACTTTAATTAACACAATCATAGACTCTATTTGATTCTTGTATGGCTTACATATTAGTTCTTAACAGTTCTGAGGATGAAATTGCAGCTTGCCCAACAGCGCCCACAGCCCCATTGTCAACTGTAGCTGCTGCTACAAGAGCTCCTCGAGGATATGTTGGAAATATCACTGGATCCACTAAGTTAACACCAGGGGCATATAGAGGAGCACCACCTGCAAGCTTTACATGAAAACAAAAGTAAATTTAAAAATTACTTGATTAAGTTTCATTGGATATTTAAAGTGTAAAGCATGATTAATATACCTTAGGCAACACAGGTGAATGAATGATGAGAGTTGGAAGCAAATCTGGAAGTTTCCACAGAGCACATACGGTAGGAATCAATAAATCGCTCGTTTCTATCATGACTGGAACCCCATCAACGACATACACGCCAACTGTTTCGCCGGAGTGAAGTATTAATTTCATACAACTGCTATTTGACTTAATTGGCACAAGTTCTTTGACTTTTTCATCAGTAGCCGCGGGGAAATCGTTTAAGATGCGTTGGGCTAAGTGTTTTCTGTACGATGAAATAAACAAAGGTATATTCAATGAATAGGAAAACATTATCACAGTTACAGGTGAAATAAAAATATTTACATACTTCTCTGAATTTTTAAGCGTGTTATTAGACTTTAATTTGTAAGCCTTGACAAACATTTTAATTATATTTATATTACTTAGTGTTTAATATGATTATACGTTCTTAGTCACAAAAGGTCTTTTTCATTCTTAACGCGGGGTTTTTTGACAATTTTTTCACATGAAACTACAACAAATGCCAAAATGGAAATAACACCTGTCAATGTCACTAAGACATCTCAGGACTACAAATAATTTTTTCTTATCAATTATTCTTATAATAAACTGCGTATATTGAACCATTCACTATGCCAATGTGGCTTGGCAGAGGGTACTTTAGAACATATTTTCTTTACATGTAAAAATCCTGCTGTCCCTCTGTATGTATCTCCTTCCTTTAAATTCGTAGACCTGTTAATATCCCAACCCTTCTAACCCTTAGTCATCCCTCTCTTGTAAAAGCTTTATTAAAATTTATTAGTGTAAACAATATTAAACTTTAAAATATTTATTTTAAGTATTAAGTAGTCATTATGTTGCTCCAAATTTCAGTAAGCCTTTGTATAAAATTATATATTTATTTGTATAGTAATTATATATTTATATGTTTTGTCTTTGTCATACGTCACTCAGCCAATCAAATAAATTTAGCCCCTCTTACCGTTCAATTGTTGCTAAAAGTAACCCTATTTTAAATATATACCTGTTTCTCCTAATCTCGACATTAGCAAAATCACCGAGTTATACTTGGTGTGGCCATTCTAATTAAAATAAGAAGAAGAGAATTATTCTTATAAATTTTTGCCCGACTTCCTAAAAAAAGAGTAGGAGACCGTTTTTATTGTTCTATATTTGTCACCTTATTACTTCGCTAACATAATTCCTAATTGATAATTAGTTTTTTAAATATAGTTAATATGGTAATTAAATACTGTGGATTTTATCCATAGTCAAAGTCTGCGGATCCATAGTCAAAGGGTGACCCTCTAAAATGTCTGAAACGTCTGGTAAACTGTACACCAAATTAAACGCGACAAAATCTATAAAGTCTGTAAAATCATGTGTGGTATTCGTGAAAATACAAGAAAGTATTATATTGGTAAACTGTTATGGCTGTGTGTGGCTTCTTCCAGCTTTATAGCCAGATATCTAAGTATATGCGTCGGGTCTCGCACAACTTTATTATTTCTCGTATTAAAGAAATAATACAACGGAACCAAGGTCCTAAAGTCCTCGCCAGAGATCTGTCTATCGGGCTAGGCCAGTTGACTAAATCCTGCTATTGGAGCCGTCATCTCCAAAGACCAGTGATTGTTGAGACAGCTTGACACGTTTGGACAGCTATGATGTGACGACCAGGCAAGCTTTTGTCACAGCTCAATATCCGACATCATTCTGAGTGAGATAAGAATGGCTCATCGTGAGAACGTATGACCTAGTGAGGACAAATTACAGCAGACTTGAAAGCGAAGAGTTTCTGCTCACTCGAAGAGTCGGATTGAGAAGCTGGTACAAAGCTTACAATATTTACGCTGCGGCAGATAAATATTATCGTTATCGTCGTCGTGACTCGGGCAGACAGAGCGAAGTGTGGATGCAGTTGGTGCGGGATTGTAGCTCTTGGCGGCTTATGGGGGATTATGATTATGATTATGTCCAGCAGTGCACTTTGTTAGGCTAATAAGATGATGATGATGAATATGTTACTTGATCTCATTTCTTATTTTTTTTGTCACACGAAGTTAAGTACATGTTTGAAAAATGAAAAAAGAAGGCAAGCCCATTTTTGACGTCTAACAATTCTGTGGAATAATCGGCCGTCTGACTTTTGAGCGGCCACACTTCAAAGGACTCTCCGGGCATTGTCACAAATGCCAGTTATATGATCACGCTTCTTGTATTTGTCTCGCCCGCCCTCTTTGCGTTGAATGCCTTGGGGATCACGGCACTAACTATTGCCCCAAACCCAAACACAAAGAAGTCCTTGCAACTTGCGAGCCCCTAGCGTGCGTTAATTTCCGGAATCCCCGCCAGACGGCGTAAGGTTCCTCTGCGACTCTGCGAGGCTTCACACGGGGTGAAGCCTCTTCTAGGCGACCGCCACCCAACTCATCCAACAACACCGCCTTCTTACCCCTCCGTCCTTCTAACGCATGGCGATTTCGCCCCGCATGGCAACAGACAGCGCCGGAGCCGACTCCGAGCGCACGGTGGCCAACCGCCGCCTCAAACGCTCAGTGGCCCGCTGTCACCTCAAACGATCAGCATGCTAACCATAGCAATAGCTGTACTGAGCAAGATACATTACTGTTTATGAAGTTGCTGGATCTATTTGATCTCGCCGACTTTAATAATTCCTTGTTAAAAAAAACTAACTAACTTTACGCCCTGAAGGCAAAATAGGTTACGACCACGCAGTAGTCACACACACCCTTCACTTATTAGTGTAGGATAATACACACACACACACACACACATGACATCGGCCCCACCGGTGAAGCCAAACTTACATACATATACTTTGCTATATAACACAAGCTTAACACCATTTTAGATAGGAGCGTTGCTGGAGATTCTTGTGCCACTTCTTCTCCCAGCTCCAACGCTTTAAGAAGTGGTAGAAATTTTAGTTAGAGCTCTTCAAGCTATAAAAAAACCGTCTGAATCGAGCCGAGGCCCCGGCCCATTTGGGCAGCGCCCAATTCAGCATGCTAACGGAAAACATACAGTGACGGTCCAAGCTAAGAAACCCCATCTGGGGGGCCTTGGTGCAGTTAAGTCACTCGATGGGGAGACGCGCCTGTGGCAACGGTCCCACCCACATACGGTATGCTCATCCGGTTTTTTCACAATGCACCAGATCTTCGGTATAAAAAAACCGGAACATTGCCCAAAAGTCCCCGATTGGCTGCCGTTCACTAATGGGTACCATATACGCAGCACTACTGTCACTGCCATATTAGCTAGCCATAAAGATCCAAAAACTGCTTCAGAAATGTTTCAGCATGGATTAAAACGAGTAGACACATATATAAAAAAGTGGAGACTTAAAGCCAGTGGCTTAAAATCCACTCAGGTGACGTTTATATCACCTTAAGAGAACTGCCCAACTGTACAAGTGGGAGAATAAGATCTACCGCAAAGTGATATTGTTTAATATTTGGAAATTTAACTTGACAAGAAACTTACATGTATATAAATTAGTTTACATCATTCTTAGTTTACACAACTAGCTTCTCATCTACAATTCTGTTACCAAACCAATTTGGACGTATGGCATACAAGTTTGGCGTACTGCAAGTGCCTCATACTTAAATATTATCAAAGGTTACAAAACCGCATCTTGAAAAATATCGATCTCGAATGATCCCTGGTTTATTAAAAACTCAAAGGTGCATGAGGTACTAAAAGTAAACACGGTCTAACAAGAAATTATAGTATAGAGCGCGAATTGCAGATCATTATAACCCCAAGGGGAAAGGTTAGGTTTGCAACTTTATCTAAATGCAGCCATAGAAGGAGGGTTAAAAGGGCATGCATTATACGATAACGTTAGATCAGTAACACTGATGTAAAGGAAGAAGGTTCCTGAAGAAAAAACTATTATATAATGACATTGATCACATTTGATTAAAGTTGTTTAAAACTGATTGCAAATATAAAAATTAGAAGCAAAAAAAGAAATAACATTTCTTAACCGACAATAAAATGGAGATTATATACGAGTTTTTTTTTTCATTATTGTATGTTCAATGAAAAACACAAGTGGTAGTCCAATTAGACAAATTAAACGCCGGGACTTTAATGCAAACAATTATATATACTTTTATACTGCCTGTAGCCTAGTGGTAAGGCGTGTGCTTAGAAACCGGATCGTGGTTCGAATCTCGGGACTCAACAAATTTTCATTGTTGTTTTAGTTGGATTAGGCAATTTGAAGCGATCATCCCAATTGTCTGAAAAGTAATGATCCATGCTCGATGGCATGTAAAGTCGGTCCACCACCAACCCGCATTGGACCAGCGTGGGGATACGGTCCAAACCCTAATGGATAGGGGTGTATTAGGGAGTCTATGTCCACGAGTGGACTACCACAGGCTGATGATGTATAGATGATGATACTTCTATAAAAACAATAATAGCACTAAAGTGATAGACGGACAAGTACATGCTTTATTTGTTTAATTAGTTATACTACTCGCGATTTATTGCCGAATAGTCTTATCAGCCGTATATAAACAAAATTTTATATATATGGATAGCGGAAATGAAGGTTCCATATCTCCATTACATTAAAAATTTGCCCGCAAGCTCGTAATGTATAACGGGTGACATAATGGGGTCACGGGAGGCGAGGGTACCGTGAGGCAGGCGGTGCAAGGCAATCATGCCAGCCGGAATGCTCACCACAGCGACATTTGCACGAATCGCTCATAAATAAGCTGATACGTTAAAAACTTTATCGAATGCTTAATTATTTAGGGGAGGTCGGCCAGCGCCATTGAGATTATATATTATAAGTATAATCTTCTACATTCACACAAGACCGTTATTATAGTAGGATTTGGCTTAAAACGTTTGCTTGACGAAGGCTTTGAATACACTGCATAGTATAACCTGCGCACGGTTATGCTTTACGAGCATCTTGTAAGAATAAAACAAATCAGAAAGATCGGTCATGACTATTTTTTCACCTGTACAAAATGGTCAATTGACATTGAAGTCAACAATGGATTAGCTACTTCATCATCAGTCATCACGATCAAAATCAGCCCATACCAATCATCTAGAAATCAACATCATACAATTCAATGAACCAGAAAATTCTGTTCGTTACGGACAATTTACTCGTAACATTTAAAGGCAGTAGTACCTATTTACGTTTACTACACGACTATGAGATATCTAAATCATCGAAACTTATTTCAAACCTCTTTGGTGTTGTAATTGTACATTAAAAGTAATAATACCACTTTTTAGTATCACATAATGGTTTTAAAAGTGACGTAAAAGTAAAGTATTTCCTACTAAGGCATTCTGCGCTTCTTTATTCAATTGTCTCCATTATAAACAAAGTTATTAACTCATAATATTTTAATAGTTACTAATCTGTTTAAAAAAGTTATCAAGGTTTATTTAATGTTATATTAGTTTTTGAAGAAATAAAAGGCTTTTGAAAATAACGTTTCAAATGCCATCTGGTAGTCGCAGCTATTTTATTAGCGACATTATTATAATTTATTTGAAACAATTATGATTACCACGATGCAAATTAAGACCTACAACTAATGCATACACTCTTAACACAGAATTATTTATAATTAAAATCAATATACAATAACATCGTAAGAGGAGAACAAGATTTGTTATATAAATAATATAACTAAATTTTATTATAGAGTGAGCACTAATAAACATGAAGCAGTGATAAATATACTTTAATTTAAGAACTAATACTTTTAGTGGAAATTTTGATTTTAATTTGAGCATAAATTTAATATTGAGCATATAAATTCAATATAATATCATATTCTTTCAAATTTTTTTATAAAAGCTGTTCCTAATGTAGTCAGAATAATAGTTTTGAGTAGTAGATCTTTCACAACCAACGAATGAATCTGATTGACATTCGACTATTGTATATAAGATTAAAATGTCGCTGATGTCCATAACGGTTAGCAATAAAGCCTGGGCAATCGACCAACTTTTAGATATATTCCATGCTATAGGCATCTATTTCAGGCTAATTAGATTATAGACCCATATTGTCCTAGCCAACAAGGAAACAACTTAGAAAAGTAGTTAAACCCAGGAGTTCTGACAAATCCTTGTCGTTTCTAAAGCGAAGCTATACCACTAGGCATGAGGTGAGTTAAAATTATATTTAATATAATTTAGATGTTTCAATAGTCAGTTCGACAATAAACCAACGATAACATTATAGTTGGTTTGCCGATTGAAATCATGCCTGGTTTTAAAGCGAGTGCCATTACCACTATGCCATGAAGGTCGACTTATAAATATGATCATCTTGATGTGCAACAAGAATAACGTATACTCCTTTTCTTGGGTCAAATTTAACCAAACGCTTGTTTTTGTTGCTGCGTTGCGCTTATTAGTCGTAAAAATGCTAAAGTTCCCTTTGAGCGTTTGATTAAGAATTCCGATAGAGTCCGCATTTTAGCCAGTTTCGAACCGGTGGTATTTACTGTGACAATCAATAAGAAAGTGTAATGCTTCCATATAATAAAGATATTTAACTTTGACTTTGACTTTGAAGTCAACTACATCCTATAGAATTTCCTTACTTTGGGACTTCCCAAAAGACGAAGTTAATCAATTAGGAGCATATGTTTTTATATTAAATCGACTGTTTTAAGAATTCGAAGCATTAATTAAATATATTTATTCCCGACTGTTCGGACGTTTTCCATCATCCATGATCACGGGCAGAATAAGATGGGATACGTCTGTATCTCAATTATTACGTAAACTGATTTCTGTCGTCATCATAATTTATCTTAACTTAATTCATAATCTTTACATCTATTTGTAAAAATAGTTAATCTAGGTATATTGCATGTTTCTTATGAAATGTAAACCTACTTCATCTTCAGTTGAGTAGCATCTCAGTTGCTGAAACGGGGACATGTTTTACAAAGAGGGCAGCTGAAAGATTGCTGATAAATTGAAAGCACTAGAGCCTACGGCGACATTATGTGAAAGAAGGTTAAAGGGCTAGGAGCAATTCACACTTACCAAAAATAGGTTTATAATCTGTATCATAAATTAATCAAATTCCAAACTTTTATGTTATGTTTAAATGTTTCATAAATCTTTTTCTTAGTTACGTCAAAATGCTTTGTTAAAAAGTTTGTCCATAGAAGCTTGAAAGGTTCTGAATACTCAGAAAAATAAGCAAAGTTTTTAATCGGTAAACTAGCCTTATCTAATATTAGCTATATTAATTATAATAATGTGTTTTTTACTTTTAAGAGGTTTATTGTTTCTAATTTCTATAGGATCAGCAGAAGTACGGATTTATCACTAACAAGCATATTACATAGATGGCACCATCGCATCATTAGACCGCCAAAGGCTAGTGGTGTCCCTTTGCTTTTAGTAGGTAACATTATGTATTGCTAACCTTTATAAATCCCTATTAAAATAAAAATGTACTCATCTGGGCTCAATGTGCACAGACCTTATGCCGTAGTACGCACCGGCTGCAGCCGCGAGCTCTTAAGAGTGTAGAATGAAGAAGTAAACCGGAGCAGTTAGTTATAGTATATTTTGGGGTAGACAATCGGTTATTAAAAAAAATCACTACATAGTATTAACCAAACTCGCTTTCTATATCCATATATCCTTATGTATGCTTAAGTCTTTCAAACAACGCAAGATATTTTGATGCGGTGTTTTTAGTAGATAGAGTGATTGAAATGGACGGTTTATTTTTATAACACAAGCTTAATATCGTAGGTATATTTTCTATTAGCATAGTTCCCATGCTAAGCAGGAGCGGGTCACTAGTATTTAAAAAAATATATGATGATATATATCACATGTTGACTAAATTACTTACTTACAGCATAGTCATTAGCGACACTCAATGCTTGGGCAGATTAGAGTTTGAATAAACTGACAGTAATGAGTGTAGTTACATTATTGTTAGCGCTCGCTCTTCCTGTAATGTATTCATATAAAGTCAAGAGACCTAACTCTGGCAAGAGCATGTATCAAATTAACAATATAAAAATAATAAGCAACAACGTCGTAAGTTTTTTTTTACTTTAACCAAAGTAGTTAGTCTATTGCCGTAATTAAAATTTAATGAAACTGTTTCTCTATGGTTAAGATGTGCAATACGTTTACTATTTATGGATTGTGCAAAACCATATTTTAAGCGTTGTCATTAATTAATCCATCAGCCCAGTGCGTAAGAATTGCTATACGAAAAGTCACATCCTCGTGACTCGCTAAAACGGTTGTAGATTTTACGTAGCCGATAAAATAGGATTAGTGCCTTCTTTTTCCTTAATCCTGCCAAAGAGAATTTTTAATCATATATTTTTAAACAAAGTTTGGTAATGAGCTCGAGATATATTTGTATATTTTAATATATTTTGGTATTAGTGTGTTCTTTATTTTATTATTTGGTTATTGAATTATTTTAAACAGTCCTGTTTTCTTATACGACAAGTATGCGGAATGCAACGCTACCGCATTGCAGTGCCTGCAGTGAAAACATTTTGATTTTCCTCAACTTTTCTTAAATATGTGAATAAAAGTGGGGTACAAACTGGATAACAAATTTTAAACTCTCATAATATTTAGAAATGACGAAAGTTTTTTATATGTTGTAGGCATATTTTTAAAATTAATTGTTGCAGTAATATTTATTTGCTTTGACGCGTACAAAAGTTTAAATATCCTCTCTAGTAAGTAACTTAGAAAACTCTGGATAGACAGTATACACTGAGCACCTAAAATGTAAAAAAGTAGGAAAAAGCCCTGTAAGGTAATTACGTTGTGTCCTGACACGAAGGAAAAGTAATGAAGAAATTATAGTTAAAATTAGTTTTAAATAACAATATGTAGTCTCTGGTGCATGGTCAGCTCGGCAAAAGTTCTTTTAGGTTAAATTATAATATAATTCGCACATCCACCGAATTCGTTGATTTTACATTCGAAAGTCTATTGTGTATGCAGTGCATTTCAGCCTTTATGTAAATTTATATGATATCCTTACTTTATCATCACCATCAGCCTGTGATAGTCCACTGCTGGACATAGGCCTCCCTTAATACACCCCATCCATTAGAGGATTTTTAGACCGTATCGCACCACGCTGGTCTAATGCGGGTTGGTGAGTGCACCGACTTTTTACATGCCCATCCGATGCATGGATCATCTTACTTTTCAGACAATTAGATGATCGGCTCGCGCATGATTCAAACTCACAACCTCCGGTTTCTAAAGCACACGCCCATACCACTAGGCTATAGAGGCAGTTACTTTATTAACCTGTGTCAATATATTGTTAAGAATAGACTAGACTAGACTACTTTTAATATATTATATACATATTTAGTGGTACAAACATACGAAACAACCAATATTTTAAATAGAACATGTTTTCTAAACTAGTTCTTGTCCTTATCTCCTTATGCTCGCTTTAGCCCCGCTATCGCTTCATTAAAGGTGGTCACAATGTTTTCGCAATTACATTAAAAGCCATGAGACACCAAAACGAAGCTACTAAGTACCGCGAAGTGCTTGGCTTGCATTGCAAGGCGTGCCCGACAGAGGGCGCGGCAGCACACACCCTTGTTTATGCGCTTATTTTATGCAAATTTATAATTAAAATACTGAGTAAAAAGCGATATGTTCTGTATCAATATGCAGTTACAACAACGAAATAAATTTTATATACCTTTGTAATGGAACTAATTAAGCCATGAAGCCATTGTTTTCATATTATTTGTACATAAAGTAACCAAATAAATAAATATTTAAACAAGTCGTACGTATAAAATTAGTTTAATTGTACGACGTGGCGTTATTTCATTGCTAAAAAAATTATATGATAATTATTTCTATTGCTTGCCGAATATTATACATTATTAAATAAAATTACTTTACGGATTTTATCGCGTTTATTTTACATTTTAAATTCCGACGTTTCGAACACTTTCCAGCGGCCGTGGTCACAGGGTAGACTGAGATGTCATGCGTCTTGCTGCCAAGTGTGTGACCATACCTTAAATCACCCAAACCATCACATCAGATTTGATCGACCACAAATCCACGCTAAAGAACACCGATTCCTACCAAGGATGATCCGTGAGGCTATTGAGATTAGAAAACATCAAATTTCAATAGAGAAGATGGTTGGGTTCTACCACCTGCTTGGGATCCCATAATTAATAAATTAAAATTTAACCCAAGCATAATACCACTGCTGGCTGTAAAGATAAAATCAGTTCATATTGCATGAGGTCGAGATACAGACTAAAATAATTAATAAAAATTAAGATCTGAAACCCCTTCAGCACTGGCAACAAGACATGACATCTCAGTCTACCCGTGACCACAGCCGCTGGAAAGTGTTCGAAACGTCAGGAATTTAAAATGAAAAATAAACGCGATAAAATCCGTAAAGTAATTTTATTTAATAAATGATATGATGTTGAAATTATTTATTTACGTAAAACATCATTTGCGTTTGACTGTTGGATATCAGATTTGGGAAATACTGTAACAAAATATACTTAATGATTATTTTAAAACATCATACTGAATGGTAATATTTTGATAATTATTATTCGTGTAAACACTAAAAATAGCCATTGCTCACCTAATTAACTGTTTATATTACCTATTTTATCTTAATGGGTCATTGGCCTAAGAAAACCGCACACGTAAATGCCGTTCACTTCATTAATAAAGACATTTTCGCATGCAGGTTACACGCGTTTTATTTATTCATACACGTCTCGCAATCAGCCACACCGACAAAACAAAAGCAAGTCAAGTACAGATGCGTTCTACGCATACTAAACTTTGAGTACAGTACAGCAAAAGCAGTAGGACACCCATTTCATAATTTAAAATGAGCCTCTCTATGAATTATTCCGTCCTTTTTATTACTTATTTCCCGACGTTCTAGTTCCGCGACCATGAACAGTTTAATGCATTTAACGTCAGGAAGTAACAAAAATTCCATTATGTACGAAATCCAGCTGAAAAATTTTACATAAAAAGTTTAAAGACGGTATTAATGATATATCAGTGGTAACATACTCATCAATAATATTCATTACAGTTTTCTTATAGGATTGCGTAAATTATGTTACATCATCATCATCATCATCATCAGCCTGTGATAGTACACTGACCATCAGAGAGTTTTGGACCGTATCCATCACGCTGATCCAATGCGGGTTGGTGGGTGGACCAAATTTTTACAAGCCTATCCGATTCACGGATCATCTTACTTTTCAGACAAATGGGTAATCGGCCCAAATTGCCCTAACCAACTACGAAACGAAATGAAAATTTGTTGAGCCCCCGCAGGACTCGAACCACACCTCTGGCAACCTGACTTCTTCTAAAGCACACGTTCATACCACTGGGCTGCGGAGGCAGTATTATGTTATATAATTGTAAAACTGCCATCGTAGCCGTGGTATAGGTTTGCTACGTGGAGTCAAGAAGTTTTAATTTTTGTTTCTTGATGGCTAGGGCAATGCGGACTTATCACCCGATTGCATGTAAAGTAAGATGATCCATTCGTCGAATGGACTTAAAAAGCCGGTCCTGCGTCTTACTCTCTGGTCGTTTCGGTTTTCCGTCGCATCGGCTATGAGGGTATATAAAGGTAAAGTCATATCTTCTGCATAGTTGGCTAATCTCTATAGATCGATCGCCATAGTCGTAGAAATCGAATTGGTAGTAACTATTATTATTATTGTTTTATTAGAATGGACCCGAAGTTTGCGTATTTTTTTAAAGTAATCACGCATTTTAAACACATTTAACAGAGGAGCTGTAACTTTCTCACTTGAATACTCTGTGGGAGAAGCCGCGGCGCCGCCCAAAGATTACAGGCCGCTTCGTCCAAGATTCCAAGCGCTTATCCTCTCATCTGAAGATGGAAACCCAACGGGAAGACCAACCGCTGGCTTTAATTTCACAACGCTGTCGGAATGGAAAATAATATATTATTAAAATAATTGGCAATCATTATGCATGCCATTTAAATATAAAAATAAATGATTCATCATCATTATCATCAGCCTGTTATAGACCACTGCTGGACATTGGTCTCCCCTAACACACCCCTATCCATTAGAGGATTTTGGACCGTAACCCACCACGCTGTTACAATGTGGGTTGGTGGGTGGACCGACTTTTTACATGCCATCATCTTACTTTTCAGACCATTGGGTGATCGGCCCAAATTGCCAACCGATTAGGAAACAACAATGAAAAATTGTTGCGTCCCCGCAGGGTTCGAACCCACGACCTCCGGTTTCTAAAGCACACGCCTATACCACTAGGCTACGGAGGCAGTTTGAAATAAATGATTACTTTAAACATTTACAAGTCTAAAATCAAACTGATAAAAAAGGTGTTATACAAATCTTCTCTTTAGACTTAATTACTAAACTTGATAAAATTTGAATAAAATAAATACCCTGGTGCTACCAACTATAGTTCAGCCAAAATAGACTGATACTGAAAGATACCCACTACTATGAAAATGAATGAAAAGAAAGTAAGAAATACTATCAAGCGGAGTTGTACATTTAGCATTATTAATCGATTGTCACCTAGTAGTTCACATCTCGGTGTCAGTTCATCAATACGACCGTAAGATGTATGTCGCCACTTCGTTACGTTACAATGTTTGCCAATTCCAAGTCAAAATCGACTAAACAATTGTATTTATTTGCATTCTAACACTTGTGTGGTACACAATTTAAAGACTAGTTTGATTATAACTTTGTTTGATTTCTTAGTGGTATAGTGGATCTATATAAATCAATCGGGTTTCACCTTTAAAACATTATATTCTGTCAGTATTAAAATTTTTCAAAAAGTGTTACAAAGTAAAAAAAAAATAGTCACTGTATTATTATTTACAGGTACATAAAATTATTATGTGCTCGTCAATACAGGTTTTTGAACTTTTATTGACATTAAAAAAAAATTGTCAATCAAACTCAACGTCGTTAGGTGTCAATGTCAAGTCAGAGAAACATCCGGAGCGGTCGCGGATTGGCGCCTTGAACCATGGCGGAGACGTCAATCAATTGTTGTAAAAGAAAAAATTTAATTCTAACCAAAACCAGAGTGTGAAACAAAATGGTTTCATGTAATTTAAAATAGCTAAGTAAATATTAATGATATAAGTGCAAATTATTTAGAAATGGATCTTGTGCAGTGCTAAATTAAATTAAGGTGTTGTGGTGTTGTTGTATATAATGAACATATTTAAAATAATGGCGGATACTGTTATGACTGTACTCCCCGGACTTACCTTAACATCGGATATGTAACAATCACCTGAAATACAAATTTTGTTTGGATACTACTATTATTGCTTATGGATTTGACTTCGACCATTTTGACCAATCAACATCAAAGAAGTGGCTTAGGCCTTATGATCAAGAATAATAAGACAAGACATGGCTTCGGCCTTAACATCAATAACTATGAAGACATGGCTTCGCCTTTAAATCTATAAAAATTGCAAATATTACCAAGAACAAGACCATGGCTGTATGGACTAAAGTCCTTTGCCTTTCCCATTAGGGATAAATTAAAACAACAACAACAATGTCAAGTCAACAATAGTAAACAAGAGTTGTTTAAGTCAAAAAGTTATGTTGCACTGATTTTAAATCTTGAAAATAGGGGTTGATCAAGTTTTGCTGTACCTGTTAATCTTTTCTCCGCCAGAAGCGGTCAGATTGTGAATAGTATTCGTAACTGGTTTGGCGAACGGCGATCTCATAGCGCACTCGGCGTTCGAAGCGTGCGGTCGTGTGTTGGCACGTGGACTCGTGTATCGTGTTTCTAATTAATTAGTGAGTGAGAGTTTTTGTGCGCTCCAGCGACGCGGAACTGTAGCACATTGCGGATTTTACACATCGACTTTGGTAAGTAACGGTGGTAATACTTATTACCACTGTGTTATCATTTTTTAGTATATCCAGTTTAGAAACATCATGTTTTTCTGTGTGCTAAAACGCGTTGTTTACAATCGCGGCTGTTATGTTTTTGTACATCATAAGTTTGAAATCCCTAATTGACTAATTTACGCTCATCAAGCGCTGTTTGAATTTTAGCGCGTTGTTGTTTACACCATTATACTTTCATAATATTTTCTTCTTATTTTATTCTTATATAGGTATAAAACTGTAGCTCGCGACTTCGTTTGCGTGGTAATTAATTTATAAAAAAATGCCAGTTATTTTGTAAGTAAGAAGTTAACTTAATTACTTATAGTTATGTCAGCTATCTTTCAGTGAAAATCCCTCCGGAATCGGACCAGCCACTCTATAGATTAGCCAGAATAAAAAGCCTTTTTGTTATATGTATAATTAATATATAACACAAATTTGACAAACAGACTCTCCAATTTTATTTATTCGTATAGATTACTCCATTGCAATTCAAATCATGTCGCATGCAAGTGCAATATTTAAAAAAATGATATCAAAATTAATTCACAAATCCCCTTATTGACAAATAACATTGTTCTTTTTGTCGATGTTACGTAGCACTTATGTATTAAAACATATTATGTAAACAATGACTTACAATTATATCTTTATAATAACAAAAAAAACAATCGTTACGCCGCGCTTTATTATTATATGCTTATATTTTTCACACAAACCATTTTAATTCACCGAACGTTAATTAGATGCCAAGAAGTTTATTCGAACGTTCAATGTATTCCTTCATTCGCAGTGAAAGTGTAGCGCTCTGAAAACAATGCGACGTTAAAACTTCACGCGAATTTGAAAATCTCATGTGAATTTACATAAGACATTTAACGCTTTTGATATTAATGATGTCGTGAAACTGTTCTTATTTTTGCGCTAGTTGAAGATTTTTGCGGAGATATGGTGGAGTACAGTTATCTTAGAAGAGTGGTAAATTAAGTGCTTAATTTTTAAACGCATGGATGCCTACATTTTTTTTTTTAATATTAAACTGTAGTTAACGACTTTTATTTTTTAATATGAACTAAATGATTTTATTTATTGATTGATTTAGACACTCCAACAGCAATACACACGAAACATTCAATCTTGAAATTTACAGATATAAAATTAGGTACTGGTAAGTAAGCCGGTTACAGGCATGTATAGTGATCTCTTATTTCAAATTATGACACGTTTTAGCAGTTTTACGAACAACAAAAGAATAGAATATTAACAATACGACACAAAAGGAAGAAAGATTAATAAGAACTCTAAATTATTTCTATTGCTTCCAGATATATATACATTATTAATATAAAACCCGTGAATTGATTTTAGTTTAATAAGAACTCTAAAACTAGAGTTATTCCTTCACTATTCTTCCAGTATTAGTTTAAATCAGTAATTATAATGAACTATAATTATGTAAATCATAATTATATTTATTTATTAAAAGGTATTTAAGCGTTTATTATTTATGTAAAGTTTTTTAAGTGAAGAAGATACTATATATTATTACTTCTGTTTATTATTGGTGTGGTTTAACGTTTTACTTATAAACAGTTTTAGTGCGCTAACTGCGATTATGCAGAAATCATAATCCGTGGTTATTTTCGAAGAAGCAATTACGGCTCAAAGATTTTAGTGCTCTGTCCCCATTGTTTTACGTAATACGTTTGGGAGTTCGTCTTTTGTGTGCAAGCGTCAGGTAAACGGCAGGTTGGCATTGTTCCCGGTGCAATGTTCCCGGAAACATTTGCAACGGCAGTTTCGACCGATTCTTCCGGTTACCTGCCGTCGAAAAACCCTAATGAGCTGTTGGGCAAAAAACGCGCAAGGTGGTCGTGCGGTCGAATTACGCACGCTTTATCAGTGGTTTTAATGATTTTAAACTGTTATATGTTCATCAAATCCACTAATTTACGGATTTTCGCGTTACTTAATTATATTTATTCCCGACGTTTCGATTCTTTCCAGCATCCATGATCACGGGCAGACTAAGTTGGTATATGTCTGTATCTCTATGTTTTGGAATAACCGTCAGAGTTTTATTTAAAAATTCACATATCTTTCGTTTTCTTAATTTTGAATATTGGTTTGACAAAAAGTTACTTATGTTGTCCTTCGATTTAGTAGTTTTTCTATTGCTTCCGAGTCATCCTTGGTATAAATCGATGTTCATTAGCCAGTATTTTTGGTTCATCAAATCTAATATGATGATTGGGCTTGTCTAGAACATGGTCGCAAATTGCAGATTTCCTATAGCGTCGATGCTTAACAACTATATGTTCTTTTACTCTGGTTCTTACTGGTCTTTTGTTTGTCCAATGAAGAGAACCACAATTACAGTCTAGTTTGTACACACCGGTATCTGTAGAGAATTTTACATTTGACGGATGGTAATAATTGGCCAATCTTCTTGGGCGGCTTATAATATGCTTTAATAGAAGCTTGCTTTAAAATATAACCGATTTTGTAATCGGATGAAATGACTTATAAAAAGTCAAAACAGACCCCACAGAAAACGCTTAAAAAAAAGCGATCTTGTGAAGAACTATGCGGACAAATTAAATCTAGACGTAAAGCTAATGATACCTCCATGTGCCACACCTCCAAAGCTTTATGGATTACCTAAGATTCATAAACCTAATGCTCCATTACGCCCAATTGTCAGCCAGATAGATTCACCAACATACAAACTGGCACAATATCTTGTAGAAGTTCTGTCACCACTACGAGGACACACCGAGGCGTACACAAGAGATTCTTACCATTTTGTTAATGAGATTAAACATCTACATCTCACGAACAATGAAACTATGGTCAGTTTTGATGTTCAGTCTTTATTTACATGCTTACCTATTGAAGACTGCATCTCAATTGTAACTAAGAAGCTTGAGGACAATAAAATGCCGAATGAATATGCATCTCTGCTTAAACATTGTCTTACATCTGGCTACTTGTTGTGGAATGATCAATTCGATAGATGGCGTAGCGATGGGCTGCCCAGTGTCTCCTATTATCGCTGATATCTTCATGGAGAACTTTGAAGAGACAGCCCTCAATACAGCTCCCATCCGGCCAAGATTCTATAAGCGGTACGTAGATGACACATTCACCATTTTACCAACAAACCAAATCAATGCATTTCTGGATCATCTTAATTCTTTGCATCCCAAAATAAAGTTCACAATGGAAATAGAGGCAAACAACTCCTTAGCCTTCTTAGATATTTTAATCATTAGAAACTCTAACAATAGCTTGAGCCATAGCAGTTTTAAAAAGCAACCCACACAAATAAATATTTAAATGATGATTCTCACCACTATTCCTTGTAGTCAGCTACTGTCGGTAAATGTTTGCTTCAGAGAGCACAGTGCATCTGCGAGTATTGGACGGCTGAACTGAAGAATGTTAAGCAGGTGCTGCGTGACAACAAACTCCAAGACAACATAAATACTTTTGTCAAACCATCATTAAAAATTAAGAAAACGAAAGATATGTCAAATGTTTTAAATAAAAATCCGACGGTTATTCGAAAACATAGAGATCAGACATATACCAACTTAGTCTGAACGTGATCATGGATGCTAGAAAGAATCGAAGCGTCGGTATATTATCGCCGATCGGCGAAGTCTTGTGCTTCGCTAAATTAATTATCTACTCATGCTTTTTGCTAGGAAAATTTGCATACACTTTGACATATGACGACAAAATCTGTATTAGAACCTCTTTAGGGGGCGAACGGCGTTTTATTAAAGAATTAAATGTTAGTAGTTAAGTATATTATAACGGTGCCACAGGGCATAATAAATGTAAATATAATCTTTACAATTGCGACTCTTTCGAAGTTTCTTTATAGGAAATTGCTGAAACCACGGATAACTTTACTTGGACCTTAACAATTAATCATAATATTAAATTACTTGAAATTATATTAAAATAAATACATAAAAACCGCTTCCAGGGTCTAGCGGTATTGGCCCTTGCTTTATAAACCGCAGGTCGTAGGTTCGAATACTGCGGGGAAACAAATTTGTGTTTTCTTTGTTTTCTGGTTGGTTAGGACAGTTTCTGCCGATCACCCAATTGTCTGAAAGTAAGATGATCCATGCATATCTTGATGAACATATGAAAAGTCGGTCCATCAACCAAGACGCATTGGGCCAGCGTGCTGGGTTAAGGTCTCAAACCCCCTAATGGGGAAGGCGTGCGTCAGGGGAGGCCTATGTCCAGCAGCAGACCGATAATAGCAAAAAAGTTGTTTAAAATTGTACAAAACTTGTCGCAAATATTTAAAATTACACATTATACGGTAAATTCTTATAAAATATTATAACAGGCGGTATCATCTCAATTGTTTCAACAATTCCTCCCCACCATTGTTTGGACACCTCGTATGTTCTCGACCGGTGCTAATGAAATTGCATCATTTCAACGTGGGAACGGATCGGACGCCGTACGTTCGCATCGTTACCCGATTACTCGGAAAGAATCATCGAAAGCGGCAATGGTTTGCTCACTTGACGCTTATGATGTTACAGCGACCTTGATTCCTTAACGATTAATGGCTTATAACACTAATGTTCTATATTTAAAAATATATTTGTGCATAGATAATAATCAGAAACTTCCTACACTATAGCATGTTTCTGTTATAACATACTATACTATAGTATGTTTCTGTTTATAGTAAGTCCAGTGTCATTTACAGAAGTGGATTTACAGTAGGGGTCTGAACGCTAGTGCATACACGGTAATTATTTATATTATGGATCGAGTCTATTTTAAACTCATTTCAGTCCTCAAAAATTATTTTAAGGTTTGATGTTAAAAATGGCTGCAATAATTAAATGTAATATATAATAATATGTAAAAGTCGATCAGTCCCCTAAACCGTCGCCTATTTTAGCATGGCTGTGACTACGATTTCAATGGTAACGAAAGATTCTTATTCATTGGACGTAGTTTAAACATGTAGTATCTAGACATGTAGCTTCATCATCTTTATATATCATAAACGCATATTATTGATAAGTGCGCCTTCATGCACCGACGCCTCCGACATCAATTGATATTCGATCAATTGAGGTGAGAACAAGTTTATGTTCGCAAGAGCCAAGAACGTACAGCGATACGGATTGGCGGTTCCGTACACTTTTGTTTTTTATTCACTTACCGTTTTGCTGTAGCGTTTTAACGTAATAATAATAGTCCTCCTAGTCGTAACGTTATTACGATAGTTTTTATAACATATTAGATAGGATTGTTAAGTTGATTTCTTTTTAGTATACCATACTTAAAGTCACATAGTGCAAAGGATTACTGATGCTAGTTGAAGTGGCAGAGGGCCGGTCATATAGTCAGAAGAACGGATGAGGAACGGATGATGGGTCAACGAGGTTCTGGAGTGAAGACCGCGTTTGGGCAGACGCAGCTTTGGTTGACCCCCGACCAGGTGGGATGCCGATCTCCGTGCAATTGCCGGTTCAAGTTGGCAGCGTAGCAAGGCATCGGCTGTCTTGGCGTTCATTGAAAGATATGTCCGGATATAGGCCATATCCAGCAATGAAATACCAGAAAACGTTCAGCTTTTGTATTATGTAGAAATTTTGTAAACTTTATTGAAAAAAAGAGTCGCCTTTAGCCGGTTCTTCTCAGGTCAGAGGCTTCCATTCCGAACCGGTGGTAGATTATTTGACAATCAAAAAGAAAGTGTAATGCTTCCATATTGAATGAAGATATTTGACTTTGACTTTGAAATGGACGGATAAAGGCTGCTGATAGTGATGATATTGATAATATAGTTGAGCATAAAAAATTGTGATTTATTTTTGTCTGTCTAATAAGTGTTTTATTGCAGTTTAATAGTTTTATGTAGCGTAAATTAACAATATAATAACTTTATTGTTGGTATTAAATGACTAACTTGATTAATCCGTCAAGGAATCATTCTTCGCATGAATCACTTAAAGCAATTTGGTGGGGCACTTATTGCCTAACTTTTTTAAACTCGACAAAAAAAAAAAACTTTTAGTATTAATAAGAAATAGTACAGCCTTGCATTTGATTCGTAAATAAAATGCTATGTCTAAGCTATTATACGTAAAGTTAACCATTATCCATTTAAAAAATAATAACCTAACCTAACCTAAAATAATAATAACAGTCTAGCGGATCCCTATTCACCCAATGACGTCGTATTGCAATTAGATTGATATGCGCTTGATGGTTTTTGTCTCCCGATGTATTGTAATTGGGATCTAATTGTTGATGTTTGTAGTTTGTAGGAATCACGACTGCCTAGTACGGTGTCACCGTTATTGCTTCTGATTGACGAGTTTATTACTTCCCCACGTTCTATATAAATCAAATATTTCCTCCATAATTTTGTGTCGAGTTCATGGTAAAATTTTAACCTATGGTGGCAAAAATACCTGTAACAAATACAAATACTAAAAATGTTGTAATGTAGTATATAATAAACGCTTGTATATTCCACGATGATACATTTTATGTCAAAAATTAATGATTAAATTAAATTTTCTGTAAAAGATCCACCAGTCTAAGAAATATGTATATCCATACGCGATAATAATTCCATTCTGATTCTAATTGAAAATGGAAACAGAATCGTCTGTTCGATCGTCAAATTATTATAGTCCTTGGATAATAAAGATGAAGTCATAAAGCTTGAAGAGACATAGTACAGAAGTATTTTAAAAGTACATATTTTTTCGTAGAACTAATGTGGTCTCTTTATTAAATAGCTTCAGTAGGCACAGAATTATTTAGATAACGCGGTATATTTCGCCCATGACTTGGCGTTGAAAGCTCTTATTTGGCTCCAGAAGGCTTGCATATATTTACAAGAGAATGCAATGATAACACCTCTCAAGGTCAACGGTTTATAATAACAAAATATTTTTAGCGTAAGTATTCTAAATTACTTTTTTAATGGCAAAATGTACTTATTATAATTAACTTACTTAAAGTCGGCCACATTTTTACATTACAAGGTGATGTGAAACATAACAATTTTCAAGTTTTCTCTGTGAGGCCACACGTTCAAGGGAAGGAGGGAGTATTGCGAAATTTGTTATTGTAGCAGCAAGTCGTTTATAACTGACGGAATTGATTATTTATGTTATGTAGGAAAATTATTCAATAGTCCGCCCATTTCGAATAATGTTAGCTTACCCGCGTAACTTTTTGCTTCACTGGTCAGCATGTCTCATGGCAGCATGGCATGCTTGTCCCTAATGTTAATATGCGTTTGTAAATATATGTTTTGTATGTATAATGTCCCTTTGTATGTTCGACCCTAGTATTTTCTATATCTATTCAAATATGATAAAGAGGAAAGATATGTTTGGCCCTTTGTTAGTTAAAAGCCCGTACTACAAAAACCGATTTGAAATATTGTAATGACTAGCACAGGCTACTTTTTCATCTTTTTTTTTTTCTTTTCCCAGAAAATACGTTCTAAAAATCTAAAAATAAAATAGACATTTTATTAATCAAATTGTAATTTATGGATATATATATACATACATATATATGTATATATATCTATACATACATATATATGTATATATATCTATATATATACAGATGGCGCATTTTTTATATATTAACTCACTACTTAAATATATACATATATTGTAAATACTTACGTTCAGGAATAATATGTAAAACATTGTTTATCGATATTTAAGTGGTCCTGTGGACTAAATTAGATGACAAAACATTAAAGTTAAAACCGTTGTGTCGTTAATTTTATCTTAACTCGATAATTGTCATCATCATCATCATCATCGGCCTGTGATAGTCCACTGCTGGACGTAGGCCTCCTCTTATACACCCCTATCCATTAGAGTGTTTTGGACCGTATCCTACCACTCTGGTCCAATGCGGGTTGGTGGGTGGACCGACTTTTTACATGCCCATCCGACGCATGGATCATCTTACTTTTCAGACCACCGGGTGATCGGCCCAAATTGCCCTGACCAACTAGGAAAGAACAACAAAAATTTGTTGATAATTGTAAAGCAGTCAAATAAAACTTCACGTTTAATATTATTATAAACGCAAAAATGTGTTGTTGTTTAATTTTTAACTGTCATGTGAATATAAATATAAACCGGAGCAAATTAAATAAAAAGCGTGAAAAAAATCTCATTTATAATATTAATGGCAAGCGTAATAGAAAATTTGTCAAAAATGTTTAAGCGCCCCGAATATGCACGAATTGCCTTCATTTAAAAGCCGCTTTTACTTGCTTATAACAGGATTATGGCAATTGGAAAAGACTGGGGAATGCTAAATATCCTTTGAAATCGCTTTAAATACTGTTGCTTGTGTTTTTTCTCTCTTTGCGAAAAGGGGCAGACGTGAGCTCTGCATATTCATAGAGTTGTTCACTCTGAGAGCGCAAACGGTATTTAAAAGGAGTTTTATTTTCATATCAATGCACGCTGGAGTGCTTCCACGTGAACGTGGGTACGACGGGGGATGGGTACGGGGGGGTGGGAAGGGGTGCGTTTTCATTTACTTTTACGCACGCCTCTTTAAATTTTAAATCGGTTGAAATGTTTGACTCGTAGTAAGATGAATATATACAGATGTCTTATAAAGATTAACGTGTTTGTTTTTTCGTGTATATTTTTATTTCGTAGTGCTTATGAACAACAAATTGTATAGGTAGTTAAGGAAATTTGTCTATTGCATTGTTTCGTATAAGATATTGTTATAAACTGTTACTAATATTAAATATACAAGTTTTGCATCGATTAATTGTCAAACGTTCTTAACGATTCGGATTATCCGACAACCATTAAGCGAAGAAACTCACCGGGATTTTGTCTAATTATTTTTCTATATAGTTTGTAAGATTTTAAATAAAGCAATTGAGAAAAAAAAACAATCTATGTTACCCAGATGACGTCACCTAAATAAGGCCTACCTAAATAATGATACTAGTGTGATATAATTGATGCGTTAATGAAACATTGCTCGAATAAAGCGCACAGTCACTCATTGTTTTATTTTAATCTCGGTCGAGGTCATTTGTGCCCTTTCGAGTGTTGCGCCGTGTGCCGGAGTGCACTTACCGTCGCTTTGCCAAGGTACAAGGGGTCAGCGATATCACTAATGACCCCACGCGATATTATAAATAATAAGTATTAAGTGTTGTAACACAAATTACATTATGTAGCTTGCGAGATATCAACTGTCATCCGGCAATGAATCTATAGAAATAGTAGCTAAGTTTATGAAAAGCTTTTTTTCTTTGGGATTGATTTATTTGGTCTATACTCTGACGTTTAATTGGTTAACTAAGTGATCATCGTCAGTTGCAATACAAGCCATAGCTTGTAGTGCCTAACTCGCGTATCTTTCGTATTGCCTAATTGAAGTATCGTCTGTGTGGTGGTTTTAATTTTAGCAAAAAGTATTGGTTGAATAGCTTATAGAAACGTTAGCTTCTTGCGATCTTTGTGTTAGATGAAGTTTTCCAATAGCATAAGTCTGAAAGCATAACTTCATAGATAACAAACAATAGCTTGTACAAGAACGACGCTTATCAATTTTACCGTGTAAAAAAATTACAATTTTAAAGTAAAAAAGTAAAAAGCATTTATTTACTATAACGAGGTAACAATTACAATTTTCGATGGCACCACACTAGGCAAGGCCTGTCTTGTGGTTGCCGGTTACGATTGTCATTCAGAGTACAAATTTTCATCAGTTGACCGTCGCTGTATGTTAAATAAAAGCACCAAGTTTTATTTACAAAAAAAATATATATAAAACATAAGTAAGTAAATATCTAATAGTTGGCGAATGAAGAAAAAAAAAAACTGTTACAGCAGTCTATAAATATGTGCACATAGATGCAAACACACACCCGCATAAATATACACAGAATAAATTTTTTTGGAGTTTACATTGAAGCAATTCTTCAGCACAGTCATACGTTAGAGAGGCCAGCCACATTGTAATCTTTTCTTTCGTATCTTTTACGAGTTATGTCGCAACAGCTCATTACTTTGTTATAAACAATCATCATCATCAGCCTGTGACATTCCACTGCTGGAAATAGGCCTCCCCTAATACACCCCTATCCATTAGGGGGTTTTGGACCGTATCCCACCACGCTGGTCCAATGCGGGTTGGTGGGTGGACCGACTTTTACATGCCCATCCGACGCATGGATCATCTTACTTTTCAGACAATTGGGTGATCGGCCCAAATTGCCCTAACCAACTAGGAAACAACAATGAAAAATTGTTGTGTCCCCGCAGGATTCGAACCCATGACCTCCGGTTTCTGAAGCACACGCCTATACCACTAGGCTACGGAGGCAATTATAAACAAAACTATCAATTAAAAGGGCTAAACCGTCTTGCGAAAAGTGTTTTGGTTTTGGGTAGAGGGTACATGTTAGTATTTGAGGCGGAACCCCAGCAGGTAATGCAATAGGTTATGAGCGATTGACAAAGTGCAAAATAGACATATCTCAAAGTGGTTATGTGAGCATATGGGCGAAGAAGCTTTATAAGGTTCGCAATTTTACGGATTTTCTTCGAAAGTGTCTCAATGTGCGTTTTAAAAGTAAGTTTTCATCTATAACTATACCTAAATATTTAATAGTGCTCTCTCTTTCTATAGGAAAACAGTCACAAATTTCTTTATTTTCACAATCATGTAATATGATGTTAGTAATACTAGTGGGGACGGATGCAGCAGTTTTGTAAAAACATAACAGTTTCGTCTTCTTTGTGTTTAAGGATAGTAGGTTTTTTTGCAACCATGAGTGCACTAACTTCATTCCCGTTCCCATTTGCATTCGAGTATGCTTCATTCCACGTAGAACCGTCAAAAACTATTACAGTGTCGTCTGCATAGCATATTGTTTCAGCTTTAGTTACATCATGTATACAGTTTATGTACATTATGAATAGCGTTGGACCCAAAATGCTACCCTGTGGAACACCAAAGTTGATTTCCTGTATTTCGCTGACATAATTTGAAATTTGGACAAATTGTTTCCTGTTTTCTAAGTAAGTTTTAAACCAATCAAAAGCTTTTCCTCTAATCCCAAATTGCATTTGCAATTTTGTCAGCAAGATTGGTATGGAAACACTATCGAACGCATTTTTCAAATCTAGGAAAACGCCTATAGCTGCTCTTTTCTTGTCTAGATAAGAGGCCAAGATCGTTGCCAGCAATGAAACAGCATCTTCGGTAGATTTGCCTTTCCTGTAGCCGAACTGCCTCGACGAAATCAGGTGTTTACTCTCTAGATACTTAACAAGTCTTTTATTAACAATTTTTTCTAGTATTTTCGAGAACGTGGTGAGTAAGGATATAGGTCTATAGTTTTCTATAACTCCTATACATCCGTTTCTATCCATTGGTATCACAGAAGCTGCTTTCCAACAATCAGGAAGATATATATATTTTTTTATGGCATACGCAGGCAGACGAGCATTCTGGCCACCTGATGGGAAGTGGTCACCGACACCCATTGACTTTGACAGTACCAGTGGTATCGCCGACGCGCTGCCTACCGTGACACATAGGGTGTTAAGTCTTGTTTACCCAGTAAATACGCTGGCTACGGTGCCCTTCTAACCGGAACGCGCAGTGTGTGATATCATTTGCAGACTGGCGTTAATTATATATTTTAATTATTTATCAATGAAAATCTATATTTAAAAATAATTATTTACATTAGAATCGGTGGGCAACCCTTTTACAGGAACTTACTAGGACACAATCATTGTATTTTCCAAAATAAAACTGTAGGTACTCAGGGTACATAAAAATCTTCAACTTTTAATACGGATCTATTTGTACATTTGAAACGGACTATTTAAATAGAAGAACGATCCTATCTCTGCTTACTTTAAGACGCTTTACAATAAATGCACCATTGTTACTCAACATTTTCACGACATGTTTTATTAATCTTCGATCGTCAATAGAAGTACCACAAGTAATAACAACAACACAATTGACATTGAAAATGAAACGTCGCTTGTGCGTCGTACGCCGCTAGTAAACGGGTTCGGTTCCCCGCCCACGCCGCCCTCGCGCCTCTCGGGTGTTTCTACACAGGTTTCCGTAAACAATACATCTCATCAATCATAATAAATAGTTATTTATATTTGTAATGACTTTACTCAACTTTGCATGATAGCATAAGGAATTTTCCAGATCAATTATGCATAACACCTAAGTAATTTTATTTATTTTATTACTGATAACATACAGTGACAAATTCGTATTTACTTACAAAATTCTTTATACCATGTTTTCACTTATAAAAACTATACAGCACCTTAAACCTTGAAAAAATTACAAAGGATTCGTTGACAATCAAGAACAAAGAAAAAAAAAGTTTATATAAACACTTAGCTAAGAGATCACAAGAAACCAAGTCTTTAACAAAAAGCTCCTGAATGTATTTGTAGATAAATCAATTTCGGGCGAGTCATTCAGTTCGTTAATAAATTTTGTAGATTTTGTGAAGAATGAATTCTTCCTATAATTTTTGCACAACGAGGAAAATGTAAGTAAGTCTGTTGTCTGGCGGACCCTGAGATTTATACAGAAAAGTAGATGATATTTGTAAATATCTGTACTTTATTTTTAAAACGTTATCAGTAAGATATTGATGAATAATAATCATTAAGATGGATAAATAACTTATTAGTACAGTATAGAAGTAAAATTGAAAAGTACTTTATCTATGCCCCACTCTTTTTCTATAATTACGTTGCTTATGTACGTAATAAGGCCATTTCTAGTTGCAGTAATACTTCTTATTGTATTGTTGACGTGATCTTTACAATTAACGCCGGCCTTTAAAAGAAACTTTTGGTTAGAGGAATATCCATGCAAAGCCTGGCTATAACATCTTGCTAGATACGTTGCGTGTTAACTGTTGCTGGCTGCACCCATTCCCACCGTATGCATAATAAACTTCCTTCTCACACTATCTTGACGGGATTTTTAAAATTCGATCTTTATTCCATAAAGAACAAATGGAACCCAAAAGACGGGAATTTCTTAATGGAATTGATTATTTACAGGAACGTTGTAAACCAGATTTTTTTATTTTTCGTGTGACGACCTGGATGCAGGTGCAGCAGGATCGGCAACCTCTTGGCGGCTCATAGGGGAAGCCTATGTCCAGCAGTGGTTTATTAGTTTTTTTTTACTTTATGGAAAAAGGCAAGTCACTGTGATTGCTCGAGTGTCGATCGCATTTTGTTAGTTTTGTAGATGAAGCTTATTCAAACAGCTAGTCTTTTTTGTTGTTATTGAATTCCAATTCGCCATATCTTAAAGTGTCACAGTTTTATCATCATCATCATCATCTGCTGGGCATGGGCCTTTTTATTAATAAACGCCAAGACGGGCGATGTTGTTGGCGTCCATTAAAAAGAGTTGCTCATAATTGCCATACTGAGCAGGCGGATGGGCAATTGAGTAATTGCACTTGTACTGCGGATCTGTCTTACTCCCACTGTTTGGCAAATCAGTCGTCAAGTGGGCGGTGGGGTCGTCACATCCTTACGCCAGACGCTGCCCTACGTAAGTTTTACAAGGATATGGATAAGGGTTGGTCAAGCCTGGTCAAAAGATAAGATCCATTAATCGGATCATCACTACCCGTCTGTAATCAGATGACCACGTATACGGTCATCAGATAACAGATTACAGACATAATTGTTTTCGGAAACGCGTCATTTTCCCCGATTGTGGCCGATGATCGCAGCGGGGCGACCTTGCCGCGTGGGAGCCGCGCATTGTTACCTTTACGCGTAATCGCCCGAGGCGCTCTTGTGTTGTGACTGATGGTTATGTAATACGCGCGTTACTTGATAATGTTTAAGGTAAGATTAACATTGAAAATAAAGAAAAGGCAAAATAGTTTTTATCAGTAAAATACAAAAAATTAAAATATGTTGAGAATTTGAAAATACTGTAATTTTTATTAAAGTAATAAATAAGCATAAGTGGAGCTCTAACCATCAAACAGTTAATTCTTTTAGACATATTAATAAATTAATCGTAAAAACTGCCTTTTGCATTTTTGTTTCTTATAAACTTACGGCAAGATGGTGGACTTCTAAGTGCGTTGGGCTGGATGAGAATAACGATAAAATCGAAGCGGTGGAGTCATTGAGCGTATGACAGTGGACTAACAATGATGATGATGATGATAGATATACACATGACTTTGACATGGTTTGCGAATTAACCGATAAATATATGTAGCTCTATTATGAACGCTATATTATAAATCGACATGAATAACATTCATTAAACCTTTATTATAGCAGAAGGCCAATTAATGAACTTTCAGGGCATTAACTGAATGCAAGCAGGACGCATTGATAAATGTCCATTTTTATACATAATACACAGATAAAAGTTTTGTAGATTTCGTTGTTATAGAGTGGGGTATATGAAGTCACATAAATTTATTATAGAGGGACTTTTCAATTTTCAAGTCACGTATATACTGCCTCCGCAGCCTAGTGGTAAGAGCATGTGCTTTAAAAACCGGAGGTCGTGAGTTCGAATCCTGTTCGAATGTTTTCTAGCTGGTTCGGGCAATTTGGGCCGATGACCTAATTGTCTGAAAAGTAAGATGATCCATGCGTCGGATGGGCATGTAAAAAGTTGGCCCACTCACCAACCCGCATTGGACCAGCGTGGTGGGGTACGGTCCAAAAACCCCTTAATGGAGGAGGCGTACACGTAGGGGAGGCCTATGTCCAGCCGTGGACTAACACAGGCTGATGATGATGATGTTGATATATTTGTGTATATGTTACACCTTTGTGTTATTGAACATTATAAGATTTAAAATGATAATACTTAAAAAGTCAGAATTTTAACTTCCATTAAAAGTCCCTAAATATTACTGCAAATTTTCTTTTCTTCTGATTTTTTCTATGCCTATGTCAATATTGAGTGAAGCATCTTCGAATATAGTTAGTAATATTGCATTTGATTTATCGGTATCGGTGAAAACTATATAATGACATTATAATATTATAACACATGTAGGTTGACATTATGTGGTTTCGTTTCTTTTACACCCGACTATCCCTCGTGTGTGGTCGTAGCCGGGAGGAAGGAAGTTTTAATGCGCGAGTCACGCATTCTAATGGCGTCCTTTGAGGCGAAATGGTGGAGAGCTTCAGTCAATTATTAACCGGCACTGTGGCGAAACAACACATTATTTTCGGCTGTCTTTTGGTTTTTGAGATGAGCATCGTTTGTTTCGGTAAAAGTTTGCTTTATAGTATGTCCAAATGATTAAAAACATTGAAACACGTGGATGAGATGCTATTTTATAATGTTAATGTATTTGTTAATAGTTAATTTAGTTTTTTTATTAATTGTTGAGGTAATTATCAGCTTATCTCTGAAAATTTTACGCATAATGTATGTACATAATAGTGAAGCCAATAACAGATTACATCTAGTTGTATAGAAACAATAACAAGTTAATTACATAATTCTAAGGTAGTAGTATAGAAAAAAAAACAATTTACAGTTTGGTTCAGTACATTAAGGACGTTCTTTTTAACTATGCCCTTTATTCAATTAAAATAGACAAGGTTACAAAAGTGCTTATTATACAATCTGTATAAACGGTTGATGGCCTTATTTTGTCCATAATAAGTTCTATGCACAGGAGTGTGTAACATGGATGTATGACGAGTTTCTTAATAACATGTGAAATAGTATAGTTTTAGTATTCTTGCTAAAAGCTGCATTTTTTTTAATTTTCTTCTCACATTGTTGTTTAAGCACAGGTTACGAAATTCATTTTCTAAACCGTTCAGACAGCTGTCAAAAGTTCAAGGAAGCCATTAGAGACGCGTTCGGCTCTAAAAGCTTCGCACGGTTTTAAAATCGACTTGGTTTGTGGAAAATATAACTTTTGCGGTTGGTTGGGTTGTTGGGAAATATGATGGTCGCCGTTTCGTTTCTCGGAAAGTGCTGTCTTTAAATAGGGCATGTATTTGGTTGCCGGTGGAGGGAAATGTGGGTATAGGTGTGAGCGAGAAATGTTGTATGCAAGTGAAATACGGGAAAAAGTTATGTTATATTGTGTATTATTAATCATGGTTACTTTTTTAGCGTCTTATTGTTCAAAATGTTCAGGGATAGTACGCAAAAAAAAAAGTTTGATTAGACATGCATATAAATTGTAAATAAATGTCTCTGCGGGATTTATCTAACTTTATTTGATGTGTAGAGTAAGCACGATGGTTAATATAATAAGATATGATATGTCTATAACGGTTGACTCGTTTTAATAGGCGCTATTGTGGTCACCACACTTGGGAGACGGATTGTCCTCTTGTATGTGTGACTATAAACGGATTTAGGTCGCACGATGATTACTTCTGCGCCTGGACCCCCCCCCTCTCTACACCCCCCTACCTCGTTCGTCTCATGCTTTGGACATGTTTATGTTTAGGATTCCTATGAAAGTAACTGAGTTTAGTTCTCTTGGCGTCTCGTATTGCTAAGTTTATTACGCTATTAGTATTGACAGCCGCAATACGTGATCAGAATTTTATAGTGTTTTTGTTATTTGTATTGATTTTAATAGCTACTTTTAATAATTATAGATATTAAATAAGTATATATTTTGATATATACTTTTGTTTATGTTATGTATGTATTTTTATACGTAATAAATAGATTTTGAGTTGTTTGTTTGTTATCAAATTTATATTTATTAATATGCTTTTCTTTGCACCCCCCGACTTTTAATCTCTGCTCCACCCCAAGGTTGACATAAGAATGCCTATAGTCTTTGTGCTTTTTGTGCAAAAGGAATAAATAAGTAAATAAAAATAAATAGATAAATGCAGAAAACATTTATTAGCAAGTGCGATGCGGGACATATTTCAATATTTTCATTCATCATCAGGACTACCAAGGGTCTCACCAATGCGCTGCCTATCGTGAGACATAGGCTGTTACGTCTCGTTTATCCAGCAAATTCGCTGGCTACGGTATCTTTCAAACGGGAGCACACAAGCGTTTACAAACAACTGCTTTGCGGCGGTAATAGTTACCGCGGGGTTACCGCCCCAGACGGTCTCTGAATTACCTACCACCTATCAAAATGTGATTTGTAAATGTGTTGTATTTAATTTAAAGTTTAGATATACAGAGAATATTATGTATCATAATGCTTTGCCAAGGTCCGTAGATTATATTTTTTTTATATGAACTCGATTTCGTCGGTGTTTATGATGAAACTGCGCCACGTATCCTTAAAAAAATTGTTAACATATTCATGGTTATGGATATTCTCCTATGGTGATTATGCTATGGTCGAAAGAAACTACGAGAATATACATTGCAACGGAACCGTTAATTTGATTATTAATATGACTCTCGAAAACCTTTTGATCATTAAACTCGGCTTTTAAAATAAAGCTTGTTTGACAGTCAATAAGCGAGTCTAAACTTCATGATCATTATAAACAGCCCTTAGCAGTCCACTGTTGGATATTGGATGGCAATTGACTAATTGCACTTGTACTGCGGATCTGATTTACTCCCACTGTAAGGCAGATCCGCCGTCAAGTGGGCGTTGGGGTCGTTACATCCCTACGCCTGAACTTCTATATTGAATAAATATTTGAATTTGTTAAGTTTGAAACCGTTCAAAGTGTATCTCGGCGAACGGCCACCTTACACTCTCGTATGTTATGGCTCGTGAAACTTGTTAAATTGCCGGAACGCAATCTGATTAGTTATTTTCTAACTTTCCTCGACGCTTACGCTCCCGCTGGATTTTATCAGTTTTAGATTGTGATAAATCTTTACAAATTTGGAACAAAACATAACAACGCTTTTTTTATATGTATTCAAATATGTAAATTGGTAAAAGAATTTCGTTTTAAAATAACAAATTGACAAGGTGCACTACGGATTTTATACCTTTAACTGGCTTTGTCACAATTTTTGTTGTGTTTTAGTAATTACGACGAGACCTGATGGAAAGTGATATGACATGTCCATAGGAAAAGCAGCCTAAAACGCCAAAAATTTGCTCACCGCCCTGAGACATTAGATGTTACGTCTTCTTTACCCAGAAAGGCAGCGTGAGTTTCAGAAGTCAGTAGTGTCAACACACAACTAATTTGCGCAGAAATAGGCACCGCGGAGTTACTACCCGATATTAGAGATCGAGATAGTGCCTTGTAAAGAAAGAGGTGCCAACCACCTGCGTACAATTTATTCTGTAAAGAACATTTAATAGCTTTATATGTTATGTCTTTTATATACAAATGATTAAAACTTATTAACTTTTATATGTTGAAGGTTTTTAAAGAAAAAGGGACAATGAGACTTAAAAGTACAGCTTTGAGTTCACTTGCAATTGTTTCTTTTTACTCTTTGTGCCGGCCTAAACCTTTGTAAAGGAAAGTCTAGCGGGAACCATTTGCCTTAAGCTGGAGTACGTCTGCAACACGATAGCTGCTTAAATATTAAAAAGTTAGCTCGTCCAGTTTTGTTACGACTTTTCGTAGTTCTCTGTAAATTTAATATTTGTTAGCCGCCGTGAGGTGGAAAATTTCGTATAATATAATAGTATTAAAGTGCAAGTTGTTTATAAGTTTTTTATTATCGTAAACATTAAAATTTTTATGTCACATATTAGGTGAAAGATTTAATTGAGTAGTTAACTTTTAATTTTTCTATTTAATAGTACGCTAATAAATGAGGTGCCTTAAATACCTCGCTTTTGTTGGTACTCGCTTTATTTGACCATAAAAAGGCAATTAAATTAGATTGTCCATTTTAAATCCATTTATAGCAATATTTAATTAAAGTTTTATTGTTCTTACCACCTTGAGACTATCGAAACAAAGTAATTGGACCAATCGAAATAACTTAAGGTGGTAGGTCTTCTCTTAACAGGGGGCCGTCTGGGGTGATGCCACCGTGGTGCCTATTTCTATCGCCAAGCTGTAGTGTATAAAGACTACTGTATTCCGGTTAGAAGGGCACCATAGCCAGCACATTTTATGTATAAACGAGACTTAACGTCCTATGTCTCACGGTAGGCAGCGTGTTGGTGATGTCCTTGGTATTACCGATGTCCATGGACCTCGGGGATCTCTTTCCATCAGGTCGCCCGACTGTTTGTCTGCCTTTATATGCAATAAAAAAAAATTGGAAGGGATTTTATCGAACTGATTGTTACTTTAAATGCATTTATTTCGCTATGTAAATAAAAGACACGAACTATAAATCGAAATATAATTCGCATTTCTAGTGATTACATGAAAGTTTAAACGGCTAGCGCGTTATTATGAGAATAATGTTATCTATTTTTTCTAAATGCGGACTTTTTAAACTATGATCACTTTCATTGGGTAAAACGGACAATTACTTCTAAAAACTTAGTCGGTGCCTCGATGTTGTAGGTTATCGCAGTGTCCGGGCGATTCCAAGAGAAGGGATTTCTTGTTTTCCCGAGATAAGCAGTTGAATCATTGCTTTGTTTGTTTATCGTTTGTGTATACCCGGTTTGAAGCGGTAACTTCTGCTACAAATCACTTTGAAAATAAGATTGTTTTAAAAAGGCATTATGTATG
This sequence comes from Lamproptera curius, assembly GCA_029286875.1. Classification (NCBI taxonomy): domain Eukaryota; kingdom Metazoa; phylum Arthropoda; class Insecta; order Lepidoptera; family Papilionidae; genus Lamproptera; species Lamproptera curius. The sequence goes on from JAGSMT010000007.1 coordinate 239,249, forward strand.
GACCGTTTTGTAATATTATGTAATAAGCTGTTTTCTTGATAAAGATGTCTACTAAATTGCATTGGGATTTTAAGTATTTCTAAAAATTTTCTCTCGTCCTTATCATGTCTTAACTACCAGTATACCACAAAATATGATGCCAGTAATTCTGATCTATACTTAATTTAGATAGAGAGCGCAAGGTAGACAAAGACAAAGGCGAAAAATACACAACATTTCACAAGAAACATCTACTGCCAAGTTAAAGTTCTTGAAGTGGAATAGTACTTAGTTATTAATAAGTTAACTGCGTCGTTGGGGTCGTGTCAGTTTTATTGTTGGATTTATGTTGGTGCGGTCACAGTGAGACTTTAACTGGGCCGTAAATCCGGCTCTGGCATCACATCTTCTCTTGGCACTTGAACCCCTCCTCTGATTGGTAGAAATCGGTTAGATCTCGCTAGGGCTGCCACAAGCTGAGTAAAGTTATACCAAATGAACACACTAATTATATTCACCTACAGTTACTCAATAAATATGTAACACTTAAGGCAGTTTAAGGCAATCGCTTTTTATGTTGGCAACTTAATTTGTGTTTATGCATATTTTTTTTGCTATATTTAATAAACCGTGAACTGCACTTCCGCGTTTGTTTATTACTTGGTTCCAATTCGTTTATGATTAAACTTATTAATAATAATTCATCTATATAACTTCAAAAATCCTCTATAAAATTACGTAAACAAAATTATCTAGGCGTATTTAATTATATATTTACACATATTATTTATAACTTAATAAATATCGATTATACAAGTATTTTACGTTATAAAGACCTAGAAATATACAAGAAAGCCTAGCAACAAAATCATATTAGTTTTACGCGACAGCCCTGAGCCGTTCTTTACGGATTCCCGTGACCCAGTCGGGCCGCTGCAATCTTTATGAAGGCAACCTACTTCAGAGCCTGTCAATAAGCAGCATACAAAAGAATATTTTATCATATGTTACTTTGGTGCTTTATAGCCCAACTGAGTCTAGTCCGCATTTTCATGCAAGTCAAAAAGCCGTCTGACATATAATTATCTATCATTGACTTGATGTAGTAATTGAATTAAATTGTTTCTATGATTAATAAATTTTGCAGTATAATTAACTGTCTAACAGTTTATGATATTTATCTGTCCCTTTCAACCTTCATGGCATACCGAAAGCCAATTTTTTCAGCCCAAAGCTTTCTTTCTTATGCGGCCAGTTTGCTTTAATTGCCTCGCCGTTAAGCTTCTAGACTTAGTCCTTTCGACCCGAGTTAGGGCTCCTATCTATAAATCCAAGGATTTAGTTCGGAATGCAGTTACACGAAATGAAAGCGTGAAATGTAAGCCTTAATCCTTCGAAAACTTAACAAAATTATTACAATTTTACAATGTTTATAAGCAATAAAGCAAATCCTTGTATTTAATTTCAATTTAAAAATATAATAAAGCTAGTAATTAAAGCAGAAAATACAAGTACATCAATTTTTGACTTAGCTATTTTCAGTTATTTTGTTAGTTATTTAATAACCGTATTTTGCGTACGTGATTACGTTGTTACGGTAAGAGTGGTTCAATAGTTTGGGGAGGTCGTTCCATTGAAGGTGCAATACGGCGGAAACGTATCGCATTGTTGGCCAACGTGATGAGTTTCCGTAGTTTTTATTGTTACGGAAAGTGGTGATCGTTTCAGTTTCTGGTTTAATTCATGATTATTTTTGAATTTTTAACTATCAGGGAAATGTGTTTAGCATGATTTTTCTTAAAAAAAAATGGTGGCCCATTTGGATAAAAAAATTTCAAACGATGTTTTCGATAATACTAGTGTCCTTCTAATGTCCTTAAAAATTATTGCATTTTTATCATTAAAAATATTTCATTACATCGGAAAACATTGGAAATGTTAAGTTAATATGTTTTCTTTTGTTTGCAGGAAATAAATATTGCTCGCCGATGTTTTTGAGGTATGTTAACATTTAAACTATGTTACTAAGAAAATTGAAGTTGTAGAATAAGTGTCGTCTTTTGGTTGTAATTGAATGTAAACCACTGCCGCTGCAATAATGTCGACCAAAAACCATCCTTTTTTAATTTTACTCTATACTTACTATAATATAAGAATAAGAAAGTTAAAACTTTTTTAATATTTAACGACTTCTTTGCTAACAAAGAGATGTAAGTAATGCTTTTTTATTGCCAACGAAGGCAGACGAGAAGTCGAGCTACCTGAAAAAAAGTAGCCACCGACGCCCATAGACATTGGCAATCCCAGGGGTATCACCAATGCGCTGCCTACGTGAGTGATGTTACGTCTCGTTTATCCGGTAAATACGCTGGCTACGGTGTCCTTCGAAGTGGAACACACCAATATTTTACACACTACAGCATTGCTGCAGAAATAGGTACCGCGGTGGTACCGCCCCAGACGGAACTATCACCTCCAAAATTTATTAGGTGCCTTTAAGAATTATCAAAAGAATAGCATGATTGATATAAGTCTCTGCTGTTTCTTTCTCCTTCTTATAAATTCTCGGTTTTTACTAAAAACAGTATGTTATTTAGGTCAAGCTATAAATAGTTTGATTATCCTATGGGTTGAAAACATAATCAAGGCATCAAATGAGTATGCAATAAGTCGGTGTGATTAAGAGCGCCATGGACTGAAGTAGGGTATCATTGCTTTCATGTACACGGACATTTATCTACATAAAGCACTCATCACATCCAGCATCTATGGGTTTTAACACCACTCTTTGGATTCTTGAATAAAATAAAATAATTGAGTGCAATGAAGTTGATTTTGTTTTTGTTTTTCTTTAGTTGCATCAGCTTTAACGAGAGTGATCACCAAAATTTAAATATTCTTCATACCTCATCGTAATCTTAACTAGCCATTAAAATGTCGCAACGTGAGGAGAACAAGTGCGAGTGAATTGCATAATCTGAACGTTACTTGACCGTTGCGTGAGTTACTTAACCTTTTTAACCGTATAAAATTAAACTTGTTTCTGTTGCAAGTTATGTTCATAGCTATAATTTTTTACGCTGCACAAATACAGCTTACGGGTTTTAGCGTTTATGTGGGACGTCCATGTCAAAGTAGACCGGCTTACTAAAATTACCAGCTGCTTCGCTTTTGCAGAAGCCAATCAAACCTGATGACAAGCACCAGCAGGACTAGCCTGTTGAGCTCCCCGGAACGTAGTTGTGGGTGCCAGAGTAAAGAAAGACAGCTATTCTCGAAACGCCCAGAAAAACGATTGCGCGTTTAGACAATTTTCCAAAGCTTATTGTGTCGTTGTTTAAAGCAAAGATGGCGCCCCATAATAATTTGATCTTCATCATGTTATAGTAGTAGTACCTACGGTAAAAGGACATTTGAACTGGCTATTCATGTTGGTTAGGGTTCCTAGCTGGTTATGATAGGCACATACCTACTCCATAGTAGTAGAACTATTAGTACAGCACTTTAGAGAAGGAACAATAAAGTCAATATATTTTTTTAAGAATCTAAAAAGCAATAAAATTTAAAAAATATGTTTAAATACTGCCTGATTTCTGAACTATCCCAAAGATTATATTTTATCATTTAAAACCGACAATTGCGCATTGCTGCGAAGGCATCGACTAAACTGGTCTGCTTTAAGAATTTCACCAGTAAGTTGAGTCAAAACTCGTTTTAAAAACCCTAAATGGATAATAATACTGAGTACTTTGACGCACGTGTAATTTTAGCCCCATTATTCTGCAAGTAAGCATAATGTCATCGAATCAATAACTGGAGCAGGTTAACGGCACGATCTCGTGGCATTGTTAGTCGACATCATTACGTTTGATTCGACTGATTAACTGTCTGTGTTCTTAGCATCGTATTGTCAAGTAGAACTTACTAGTAAGCACAAGTACTAGTAGTGTGATCAATATAAATTTCTGTGTTCCTAAGTCTGTATTATAAAAAATTACTAGAGATAACTAAGATGTTTCTATAAGTTTTGAGGAATCAAAATTATTTTGTTGCATAAGTTAAGAATGTAAGCATCATCAACTATTTGAGGTTGGACTTAAACCTCGAATAACTTTTAAACGAGTAAACTTAGCGAAAAATCATTTCAGAACTTTTTTGTAGATCGTCAAATTTCCTACAAAAATATTTTTTTATTTTTACTAGACCTTCATTCGTTCGAGTGCATCAAAAATCCAAACAAGAAGAAAAAAAACGTTCATTTAAAGAAATCATCACATCTTGCTTATATTAATTTATGTATGAAACTTAAAGAGTTTTTTCATCTTATATTTCGTATCTGAACAATAAATTCAAGTTTTCCCTGTAATACAGTTGTTAATTGAATAACCACTGATGTACTAAATACATTAATTGACTTCATTATAAAATACTTAGAAATGATGTCTACTGTCAAATGTGTATCAACTTATTAACATATTGTGTCAATATGATTTAAGTTTAAAAACTTATATAAATAAAGAGTATTTTATTAATTTGTAAGTTTTAACTGCCCATTTTAATATTTGAGCATAAATATATTTTCTTGAAGTACTAGAGCAATTGTTTAGTAGTTTTTAAGAATTTTGATCTCGTTTAATTGCTTTTCAACTATTTTAAATAATGACTTTTCAGACCCTTTCCATCGTCCATGTTCACGATGGTTTCCGACTAATGTTCGTAAAGGGCCACTTTCCCGTCAGAAAGTTAGACGGCTAATCGAGTATGTTGTACCATTCGAACGATCTCTACAAGTGCGAGACGGTGCATTGACACTCGATCGGCGCAACGAGAGATCCAGCGCTATCATTCCGCCACGCCACCACTAAATGATGACTAATAGCCCGTATAAACTGTATGCTTTAGTTACATTCTCTGACTAAATATGTTTAAGTTCTGGTGATGGTCGTAGGTTTCATAAATATTTTTGGTCTGATGATGTCTGAAGTAATAGTCATGACGTTTGCGCGCGTTCATCGTGTTACCATTAAGTCGGACAATAATCATTCCCTAAGATAAAATATGTTTTTCTAATTGAAACTTAAAAGATTTTTTAACGAATCCGAATAGAAAAGTCGTGAAAATAAAGATTTGGATAGCGGATCTTAAACAGAGATGAAACTTTATCGATAGAAGAATGTCAATTGTAAACATCTAATAATTAATCAAAAGATATTGACGGCTGTATCGTTTCTTTGAATGTAATTAAATCAGATATGAGTAGTCTAGTTAATTTCTTTAATTCTTGAAACATATAAGGTAACAAGGGAAGAAAACGGCAACGTCATAAATGACTAAAATAAAATTTTCCCCCACAGCTGAAAAATAATTTAAAAAATTAATATTTTGATTGCAATTTTCGTTATATTTAATTTTATTACACACAAAAGAGAAAATAACCTTTATTATACATAAGAGTTATGATATAAACACATTTTTTATTTATATTGTTTTTCGGCTCTGGTGGACATTTCGTTTTGAGAGTTACGACGTTTCTGTTTTCTTCGATATGTACTCAGATCACTACTTAGCTTTAAATTCTTCTGCCTTTACGACACAATAAATTAAGACCAAATCAAATGAAAAAAATAATCAACTGTCCTAATAAGCGTACCATTCTTTTATTTTAATAACCAATCGCAACGAATACCACTTCCACTTTATTTAGACAACAACAGCTCGTCAATTAAAGGTAATATTTTCGAGTGCGAAAACCTTCGTTGCGTTAAAATTGTGAAAGGTCCACTCGACCTTCTACGCTGAATTAAACAACGCGTAATGCTCTGTGACTTTTTGTCGATTCATATGTGAACGTTGTGTAAAACGTACGTAAGCAATAAATACGTTTGACGTTCGGTTGATTACGCTTTAATTAATATCGCTGAAGTTTTCCTGTTTAGCATACTATATTTGACCTATGCCTCCGTAGCCTAGTGGTATGGGCGTGTGCTTTAGAAACCGGAGGTCGTGCGTTCGAATCCTGCGGGGACGCAACAAATTTTCATTGTTGTTTCTAGTTGGTTAGGCAATTTGCCGATCACCCAATTGTCTGAAAAGTAAAATGATCCATGCGTCGGATGGGCATGTAAAGTCGGTCCACCACCAACCCGCATTGACCAGCGTGGTGGGATAGGTCTAAACCCAATGGATAGGTGATTGGAGGCCTATGCCCAGCAGTGTGACCAAACAGCTGATGATGATGATGATTTGAGCTATTCCCTAGATGTTCTGAGCTGATAAGCTAAGCAAATTAGAATTACAAAAGACGAGGAATGAATATCACCGAGAACAAAATACTAAAGCAAGTATTGTTATATTATTTAAATTTCGGCACTTTTAAAATAATCTATTATTAATTGAGACCTATTTGTAAATCGGTGCTTTAATAAATAAGAGCATCTTATTTAAGAAATATATTGCTAGTTAATTTTTTGGTGTGAGTATTTGTTTCAGTTTAGTTTCATTGTTATTTTTTACAGTCTCGAAACGTGAGTCTAAAACGTAGAAGTCTAAAAGCTTGTGATACATTCAGCAAGGTGCATTTTGTCTGGACATTTAACCCTTTGTCACAAGGGCCGTTGAAATTAAAAGGGCCCTCATCCTCAGTGCATGACTTACGAGGCAGCGAGGACTTACTTGGAATATGCATGCACACTTTCACAAGAAACTGACTTCCGTGAGAAAATTTTATTCACGTACTTTTTATTCTTGACTTCGTTTTTAGGTTTTTCACAACCTGACATATGGGGGAATATATGCTTTAATAGCGATCCGCCCCGGCTTTGCACGGGTGTAATGCCGATACATAACATACCTACTACAGAATGTCCTAATAAACAACGTTTGCAGCTTTTGTGACATTAGACAATACAACATTAGAAAGCTTTAAATTTATTAGTTTCTGTATTATATCATTCATGTATTATAGATATAAACCTTCCCCCTCAATGTTCTTCTCCTTAAAGTGTCATCTCCTACCGGAGTTGAGCGATCATCATTGCAATAAGTACTTTATAGACGGCTAACTTAAGAATTGCAGCTTGCGTTGGTTCACGGTGTCCAATACTTCTAATTTCTTTTCGATTATGTGTAGAACCATCTCATTTCGCACCCTCTCCGTTTATAAATTTTCAACATTCTCCTGTAACACCATATCGCGAATGCTTGAAGGCGCTTACGCACGGCCTCTGAAAGAATCCAGGCTTCAAAACCATACAGAAAAATGGGAAATATGCACTAGTCGAATTCAGGTCACAATCTATAGACAGTGGTTATTAAAGTAATTTAGTTAATTTCTTTAATAACCACTCTCTATAGCTTCAAGAAAGCACCGCGAGCTTATAAATTCAATGCGACAAGTAATTTCTGCGCTTTGGTCCCTTTGCCTGTCACAATTTATCCAAGGTAATTGTAGGAGAGTCCTGTGTCTATAGGTTGGTCAGTATAAAAATTGAGATATATTAGATACTGCGGTGTGGGTTGTACAGCCATATCCCCTTCAATCACTATATATTTAAAACCGCTTTAAAATCCATTCCGTAGATTTAGAGATTTGCGCATACATAGGGACGGACAGAAAGCAAAAGCGATTTTATTCTATACTATGTAGCGAATAGTGACTGGTGCATCTTACACTGAAAAGATTTTCGAAATAGAATCAGCAGTGCATCAGATTAGCAATGACTAAACCTTTTCAATAATTCAAATACAAGAAGCAAAAACAGTGCAACAAGACTCTTGTATTCATGAAGCATGTACATGTTCGATCGCAGCGGGGAGCCTAGTGAGGACCGGTTTGGGTGCATGCCGACATGTTACAATGATCCCTGTACCCTCTTTTTATGTAAAATTGAATCACATTTAATAATGTTGTCCTTACATTGGTAACGAAACGTCTTTAATCCGGCGCCATGTTACATTAGTGTCTAAAGTGTGAAGTGATAGTAGGTTCCAATTCAAGGTTCAAAATTGTTTTTATCTTTTGTAAAATAAAAAATTACAACTAAATTATGCCTTTATTTAACGAGAGGTTTTTACGTAATGTTAATTTTGGACATCACACAATTATTTGAGACTATTTTTGAAAAAAGAAACATAATGCAACTATCATTTGGTTTGAAATTTTAAAGAAAAAACCAAATCGAAATGTTAAGAAAACAGGTGAATATTTGATTTTGTTTTAATTAGCTATGTGCAATTTGCATCATAAACCATTTAAATACAACTATTTGAACTATTTTAAAAACCTTGACATACTTTTAGAAATAATTTTGATAATTTAACTTTTTATCTATAAAGTAAAGTAGGATCCTTAATAATACTAATTAATGTATCAAACGGTAACTTTGCCTGCATTGCAGGATCGAAATAAAAATTAGGTTTGCGTTGGAAACGCGAATGGAGGGTTCAAATGATCGACCTTGATTCGTAAACTGGTTCATTATCAGCTGAATTACCGAGTCGTTTTACGATTGCACTTGTTTCGTATATAGTATCTATTTTAAATAAAACCAAATCAAGCGGAACCGAGGGGACTAATTGCTTATTTAAAGTTATGAGTTTAGATTTTGTAACCGTTCAGTTTATTGTTAATTTTTATAGTCGCTTATTTTATAATGACTCTCTACCATTACCTAGTTTGAAATTTCTTTTGTTTTTGTTTGTTCTTTTATTTGTGTAAAATAATTAAAAGTGTACGATATATTATACTAAAAAGTTGAAACATTGCCGCTTTAAACATATCTTCCTAAATTTGAAACCGGCAAAACAGTCTCTTTGAAAGCTTACGGATTTATATTTGAATAAAGATGCAATTCGAAGTAATTGCTCCCAGTGTTTAATATTAAGCAGAAGGTCGTGCTTCGATTAGATATCGATTTAGATATATCTGGTGGCTGGCACGGGTAGTGTTGTTGCCTGGATACCAGACCGCACGCTGTTCCTCTTAACCCTGACAGGCCTGTACAACACGGCAGCAATGGTTTTAATCAAGAATTACATTGCTGGCCAATGACTAAGACCGAATATTAATAGAAATTAGTTCCATATGTATTAATATAAATTACAAGCATATGGAAGTTTTGAATAAATACTTTTCTTATATAAATTTTCTGGCCAAAAGTTATGCGTTGCGATACGCTTTCTGGACTGGAGTTGTAGCGTAAGATATCACAATTTTCTTACTAACCCAAAACGTGTTGAGTATTCGTTGTCTAATAATTACACTGGCGGCGAATCCATTTAATCTTTACTCCAACAGTTTTATAAGTTAATGTTAATGTCAAATTAATTTGGCGCCAAAAATCTCGTTCTCTCATTGGTTATTCGTTGCGTAAGGATTAAACATGGCGGCGGTCTACCGATAAGGATGCACTCACTTGTGGCGCCATAAATGTTTGACTTTTGACGTTATTTATGTCCATCTAATATGTCCAGCTTTCGTCTGGTACAGAATACCGTATTGATTGCAAACGGAAAAAGCAATCATAACTTTGAGATCATCTTTTAAACAAATATGCTTACAATGTAGAATTATTAAACAAACACATAAATATCACGGAAACAATTTCTTTAAATGTGCACAATTGGATTAAAAACTTTTATATTTTAAATTATCACCATCATCATCGTCATCAGCCTGTGATATTCCACTGCTGGACATAGGCCTCCCCTAATACACCCCCTATCCATTAGGTGGTTTTTGGACCGTATCCCACCACGCTGGTCCAATGCGGGTTGGTGGGTGGACCGACTTTTTACATGCCCATCCGACGCTGGATCATCTTACTTTTCAGACAATTGGGTGATCGGCCCAAATTGCCCTAACAAACTATTTTAAATTATAAGACAGGTATTTATATTCGTACAGGTTGGTATACATTCCAATTACCATAAAGAAAACATAATGATTAACACGTAGTATATCAATTATTTAATGACATCGAACAAATGACTAGCACAGCTGGAATCATAAAGTTTCAATCATTCGCCATATTGATTATCTCTATGGGTGGTAATAATCGCTTACATTAATCATATCCTCGCGTATTTAACGCTTGGCACCGAAGCCAAAACGATATGCGAAAACTATTTGAAGAGAACATGTTTGTTTTGTTTTTAATAAATATATTTATGATACATCGATGAATCCAACGATAGCGATGGTTGAGACCCTCGTAATGAGCTAGTCGTAAAATTTCAGGGCTTTAAAAGTGAAATGTCGTATTAAAAATTGTTCAGTGACAGTTACTGCACATTTCATCGGTTTTGCTATAAGTTACAGCAAGATATGGACTGCTTTAAATATGATAATAAGCCGAAATAATAAGTTTAACGATCAGACTAACACTTTTTAAATCGGTGAATAGTAACAACGTAATCAAACTCAATAAAAGCCATTCCAAAATAATTGTTTACACAAACAAGCTTATCTTAACGACTATATTCATTGTAACAACATTAATGGAACATTTTTAAGCAGCGTGTCGTCATTAGACAACATTAAATGTACTGCTTTTACTTTTGTAATGTAGTGCTTTTACGTCTAGTGAAACTCCTGTGTGAAAATAACAATTATCATCATCAGCAACGATCAGTATGCGTTGTGTTGTAACACGCGAACATCGCACAAAGCGAACGGGCAAGGAGCAAGCAACGAGGCAACAAATCGTAGACACAAATATTTATATTTTCGTCTCGCACTTCCTTCTCGTCCGCCGCGCTAGGTGCGAGCGTACGCTACGCAGGGTTGGCGGTCCAATTATTATGGCTTAAAGTTTACGATGACACAAGCTTCACAAAACAAGTTACATGATTAAGTGCGTATTTTCAGTAATAAACGAAGACGAAGCCTACATCGGGACGATGAGATTGAAATGTTTGTTAAATTTTAATAGTAATGTCTGAGATTGAATTTGATGGAGATAAGTTGTCTCTTTTGCCCTAGATGGACAATAAAACTTATTCCATTAATATGTTAAATGTACAGATTAGATCAGCAATCGACAACACTAAAGAAGGTTATTGTAATTCTAAGTTTCAGGTTTCAATCCCAACAAGATTATTTTACTACAAAATCCAAAGTTAATTAACCTTGAACTTTTGAAAGTGATCCACCAGGTCCATTAAATACGGGGATTACCTATGAAATTCGCTAAACCACATTCGATCCATAAGTACACTGAAACTATTCTCCAACATAGAAAATCCGCGTATCGCGAAGTTACGAGAGTATATATAAGATTAGAAGCATTGTTAGTCCTGCTTAATATTTATCGGATCTCAAGCAAAAGTCTGTGTAACATCTTAGCTGCTTGCTGGGTTTCTTGCGCCGGTTCTTCTCAGGTCTGAGAATTCCATTTCCCAACCGTTGGTAGATTCATTGACGACCAACGAGAGCCTGCAATGCTTCTATCTAGATAAATAAATAAAGTTGAAGTGTTTGTTTGTAATTTCTGTCATCATTATAACATATGTTATAAAAATTTAAAAAAAATGTCTGTCTGATTACCTATCTGTTTGTACTGGCTAATTTCTAAAATGGTTAGTCCGATTTCGATGGAACTTTCTCTAAAAGATAGCTGATACAGTTGGGAGAAACTCAGGTTACTTTTCTTATTAAAAAAAAAATCTTTAATCACGCGGACGAAGTCCCGGACAGCAGCTAGTATTGAATAAAATGTTTGACTTTGGCTTTGTGTCTTACATTAGCCATGCTCAAGTGAGTTCTGGCTGGGCAAGTGAAATGCGCAGCAGCCCTCGGTCTTCCCGAGTCCTGCTCAGGTGCGCACCGAAATAGAATGCGGCGTAGGTGCCTCGTAAACGGTGCCCGGTCTCTGTCGCTTTATTGGCATTCCTGCGGGATACTTTATTTATGCGTACTCCGATCGGACGACGGGGTTACTATGCTTGTGTATGTTCTTATCGCTATTATAATGTTATTTAATTCAAGCCCTTTTAGAGCCTGTAGGATTTATGTTTCACGTCTTTATTTTAAGGTTTATATTACGACACGTTCGGAAATAGATTATATATTAGCCTATGATGTATTAAACTGCCTCTGTAGCCTAGTTGTAACGGTGTGCGCTTTAAAAAACGAAGGTTGTGTGTTCGATAGGCAGTGCATCTGTTTTTGCTTGTACATTTGTGCTCTATAATATCTTCTAAGGTTGATATTAAATGGCCGCCGCAGTCGGAATCGACTAGGAGGACATTATTATATTATACTTTGTCTGAATCTTTAGTTAAATAGTAAATTTTTGTTAAATCTTAAACATAATCTATGGTATGATATTTTACTTCAACTCTCTTACTTTCATATATGTTTACTTCTATATAAATTTTTCAATTACTACCGCTCTACAAATCGCACAACAGTTTTTAGAAGGGTTAGAACAATGCAAACGTGAGATTGAAATGCGTGGGGTTTACGCAAAGCCTTTGTTCTTTGTTAGTTATTATATTAAAGAGACCACCCTTAAGGGTTTTTAGTTTTTCGAGACTAAAATTCATATAAAAATAATAGCTACTATGATTTTATAAATCAATCAATAATAAATACCATATATGACATATAATAACTAGCATATAATTGCATCATATCTGTCATTTTAGTATTATGTTTCATTATCAACATCTTTTAATGAACGCCGAAAGCTCATAATTGCCTCGCTGAGCAAGCGCATTGGCCATTGACTACTTGCACTTGTGCTGCGGATCTGTCTTACTCCCACTGTATGCCAGATCCGCCATCAAGTGGGCGGTGGGGTCGTCACATTCCTACGTTCACAAGTTTTAGTACCTCCTGTGTCTTTACATATATTAAAAAGATGTTATATATTGCGCAACTTTTAAGTACAAATTAAATTGTACATACTAAAAAGCCTTGCTTAATTACTTCGTTTAACTTTAAACTATTATCGATATAAAATTTTATAGAAGTCCATTTGAAACGAGGCACACAACTCTTTCATTGAGCGGGTTTTATGGCCCGCTGCCAACTCTGTTCGGATAGAGCGTCGCTTTGTTTTATGCGCCTCGCCCTGCCTCTTCTAACATTTAACACATTTTTATTGTAAAAACGGAACGTTTCCTTTAAGAGTACAACACTTGAATGTAAGTTTTTAGAAACTGTTGTTTTGCTGTAACTTTATAATAACTAAGTTTATATGTCGTTCAAATGCGGTCTTTTCCATGTTCTTCGGTATTCTGGTTAGCCTGGCTTACCTTTGTTCTGCTGGGTGAGATTTATAAGGTATATTTGTATAAGTCAAAAGGTTGATTTATATTTACATTTTAATATGCTACTCTAGAGTAATTACGGAAACTCAATGTAACATTAATTAAGTAAGAAACGAGTGGTGTACGCTCTTACGGACTCAGTAGTCGTAGGGAGGTTCAAGTGTTCACACAAAAGAGGGCCTGAGGGATTCCGAAGGGCCCTTGAAGGTCCTTGCCGGGAAGCCCGCATCCTGGCGCCAATTATGAGCCATTATGGCGGAACCAATAATAATATTAAAGTATATCGCGGAGATTAAAGTGCTTTGTCAATACATTACGCTTCCCTTATTATTTTATGTACTACTAGCATTCCGTTCACGGCTCTGCAAGTGGATTTTTTAGATTTTGAAATAATTTTTAAAAAGACGTATGAAGTAGCCTATGTTACCGTTGCCTGCCGTTTTGAGTTTATTCATTACAAACACACATAAATAAATAAATCTTTCCTTTTTATAATGCTAGTACAGATAAAATAATTCTGTAAGAGAGAATGCGCCATTAGCATAATTTATAATTGGTGCATCACTTTAATGTGGCTAAAATAGAAACGAGTGTAAAGTAATCAGGTAAAAGCGTAAAATTCTAGCTAATACTAAACTGCATACATGTTCGTGTCAGTTTCCTTATTCTTTTCAGACCAATAGCCGTTAGAAAATACTCATGAACTTATGAGGCAAACGAAACGTATTTGTAAGAAATCTCTAAGTTTTCGAAAACATAAAATTTTAATGTACTTAGCGATCGTAAAGAAATTAACTGAAAATGATAAATTTAAATAAACTTTTTCTATGACTCAAGTTAAATAACCATGTTCATTGAAACAATCCGTCGCCTCTACTGCCAACTAATGCTAATGTATTCCACCAGCCAGCAGCCAGTCACGATTGGCAACTATTGTAATGCCAATTCTGCCAGACAGCGTGGCTACTAGCTAGCAATGCATCAGACGACAGAGAGGCGCGTGCGACGGATTTGTCACTCTGTCCTCGCATTTCAGTTCCGATTTAGATGGCACGTTTCCAGCGGAGACGGTCAAAGGCGCCCGTTCGGACGCTGTGGAATGTGGTAATGATGCAAATTATGATGGCAGTGGATGTCGTCGCGTTTTATGATTGTCTTTTGTGTACATTATTTGGGCTTTTTCGTTTTTTAAAATCGCAATAGCTTGATATATAGTTTAATTTATATGATATATTTTATTTTTTTCGCCTAAAAGTTTCGTACATATATTGTAGTGTACTATTCCGATGGTAATCTTCGTTAAAATGACTTATAACCTACCTTTCTTTCACTTTCAATTATCACGGGGTCGGCTTCTAATCCATCCAGACTCACATCAATAACAGTTTTTACGCAAAGCGACTGGCATCTGACACTGACTTCCTGTAACGACTGCGAAAGATGGCACTGACAACCGGGAGCGACATTTTGCATGACCATCCGACGCATGAATCATCTTATTTTTCAGATAATTGAGTGATCGGCTCATACAGGCCTAACCAACCAGAAAACAACAACAACAACTATATAAGATAAATATTAAATAAATTATAATTTTGTTTCCCCGCGGGATTCAAACCACGACCTCCGGATTATAAAGCAAGTGCCAATACCGCTAAGCCACGGAGGCGGACTTATAACTTACCATTATCTTATCCTAATATACACAACTCTTAAATATGCTACGGGAAGGGACAATGATGTTACATGGTATCACAATAAGAAACATAAATGCCTCAATTGAATTGTAATTATATGTATTTGAGCATAATAATAATTCCCATCGTCAATTGTTATTAACCAGCGCATAATTTGTTACTTACTTTTGCAATACATCTTTTGGTTAATAATGATTTATTAAATCTAGCTACTATGGGCTCCGCGGTTTCACTCACGTGGTAAAAGCAATTTGTGATAATTATTGAACATGATATTTTAGTAAGCGCAAAAGTTTTTGAAATGCATGTCGATATAACTCGATAATAAGAGATTTTTTTACATACTTGAACTTTTAATTATATCTTTGATAATTCACATTATATTTTAAAATGGTAGCCTAAATGTAGTGTCCGACCGAAACTGTTTTTCCGGCCGAAACCGAAACCGAAACCGAAAGTTCGGCCGTGGCTTCAGTTTCGGCCGAAACCGAAACCGAAACCGAAACTTACGTGATCAAGTATAAAAATTCTTAAAATACTAGAATATGGAGCTTTTATGCCTATTATTTTGCTTTATTTTAGTCATGGAATTGTGTCTCCATTACACGTGTGGTAATCGTTTATTTCAGTTGCTAATAATATTTTTATGTCATAATCATCATCATCATCATCATCATCAGCCTTTGATAGTCCACATAGGCCTCCCCTAATACACCCCTATCCATTAGGGGGTTTTTGGACCGTATCCCACCACGCTGGTCCAATGCGGGTTGATGGGTGGACCGACTTTTTACATGCCCATCCGACGCATGGATCATCTTACTTTTCAGACAAATGGGTGATCGGCCCAAATTGCCCTAACCAACTAGGAAACAACAATGAAAATTTGTTGAGTCCCCGCAGGATTCGAACCCACGACCTCCGTAAAATATTTTTATGTAACAAAATATTTAAAGTATATAATTTTTTTTTCAAATAAACTTCTTATGACAATATGAGTTATTAATAAATAAATTAATAATTATGACTGTTGCATTAAAGACTAAGTATTGAAAATAAAATGATTAATACTTTGGTTTGTATTTGTAGTTCCGAGGGAGGATCAAAAAGTTGTAAAAATGAGATAGAATATAATGACTATGACAGCAATATATATATAATGACAATGCTTCAATTCCTTTAAAAAATGGATTGTCTTGGTCTTGCAAAAAGGTCTCCACGGCATCGTTTACTTGTTATATATAGTTTAAACGCATGTTTCCTCTTAAGTATTGTATAATGTGGAGAGAAGATGAAAGTAGCAATGCGCCAGATCTGGTGAATAGGGGGATGCTCGACCAATTGTACGCTAGCATGCTGAACGGTGGCCATCGCTAATGTAATGTGTACGTTGTCAAGATGAACCAGCTCGCCGGTTCAAAGTTTGCCTCTTTTTTATCATTGACAGCATTTCTCAACCTCAGTATTAAAGCTGCATGATCTGTAATGATGGTTCCACACTCCAGGTGTCAACTATCACTTCTGCGTCCTAAAATATACCCTGGCCAGGCAATATACCACGGCCACGGCATGCAGATTCTTCGGGATAAACCCGTGTTTCGTCCACTGTCATAAAACTAGATTTAAAGTTTTTAGAATCTTTTTTAAACTTGTCCAACGATATCTTTGAATTGTTAAGTCGATTTCGTTTCTGATTCTCGGCACCCATCATGTGAAGACTTTTCTCATATTAAAAAATTGTGTAAATATGCGTTGAGTACCTCTATATGAAATGCTCGTTTCGTGGATTAGATATCAGATGGTAATTCTTTTATCGCTAAAAACAGTTTTTTTCGAATATGGCAGCATATTCTTATCGTTTCTTGTTGATTACTGGCTTCGATGGACGGCTGCAACCATGTTCGTCTTCCGTGTACGTTCTCCCTACTCGAAATTAAAAAGCCAACTTTGCGACAATTGATTATGACAGAGTAGACTCTTCTCATGTTGCCTTTGAGCCGCAATAAATCTCTTGCATTGTTAACTTTTTATAACAGTGATTTTTAATAACAAGATCGCACTTGGGTATTATTTGTATTTATTTTTTGGTTACCAAAGAGATATATATTTTTCTCACTACTATTTGTTCCATCCTCGTCTTTCTAAAAGAATCATCAATTTCTTTTGTCAAACTTGAATGTTTGTCTGAACTAAAATCGACTGATCTGAGCTCGATTGTAGCAATGATACATTAAACTTTCGCACTATTTTGAAATTGAAAACACTTGTTAAACCAGTTTCGGTTTCGCAAAGTGCCAAATTTGGCCGAAACCGAAACTGCGTCGAAACTTGATTTTGGCCGAAACTCGGCTGAAACCGAAACCGAAACCGAAAGTTCGGTCGGACACTACCTAAATGTAATTTATATGTATGAGCTATGTTATTGTAGACTTTCATTAAAATTCATGTAGCAGTTTGCGCATTAAAGAGTATCTTTGCTATGCATGCATTTTTTTTATTGTTAGAAAAACAATTTCTATTTTAAAATTTTATAAAATTAGTCGGATATCTGTTTTTAAACATTTCAATATTTAAACAACATGTAAAGCCAAAGCCTCTTGTCATTAAACGACTTCTTCATATTACAGCAGACATAATATCCTCTTACATAGCATTATATAAGCACAACCTTTATAAATAAAAACAGTTTTATATTTTTTCCTTTTATATAATACTAATGAGCAGCTTAATTGTAATACTTTAAACTATTTAAAAAATATTACATATTTTGTGTCTATTCAATCAGAATATATTAATATTTTTCCATAAAATGCAAAGAAGTCGCTACAAATTCGATTAGTTATTGAATTACGTTTCGTTCACCTAGTAATTACTCTGGCTACGGTGCCCTTTCCCTTTCATTTATTGAACTTACCACACTAATTAAAGCATATTATATTGAAATTTTCACGGAACATGCATTAATTGCGCATTTTTACAAGAAACCCGTCACTGAGCATACAAAAATTGTCGACAAAAGACAAATAACGCCCCACGTAAACCGCCATCAGACAATAGCGTGTTCATGAAAAATATTTGCCGATTTCGTTTGAACACGTGTTTTTTTCTGTATAGTTTCACCTTGTGAAGGACTTTAGAACATTCGCCAACGTCACCATGTAAGTCTCAACATTTGAGTCAATAGATAAGGTAAGAGAAACGTGATGTGTATGCTTATTAAATTCAATTAATATTTCATTAATATGCTCACGTTGTTACATTTTTAACATTATGTTTCGTTATTTAATTGCATCATAATTCTATCACATCGATGCATCAATAGGACTTTTGAGCGTCTGTTTAAGTAACGCGAAAAACACAATTGTTTTTGGTCAATACCAATGAAAATTGTTATAGCATACTTTGTTGCCAGACTAAAAATTTATGATATTTCATCAAAAGCAGGTTTTTCTTATATTAAAATAAGTTTTTTATAACTAGTTTTCATTATTTAGCTTATTTAATTTTGGACGGCAGTGACGTCGAGCACTTATTCTTCAACAAGACCAATTATAGATATTTCTTATATTAATTTATTTATTGGGATATAATCAACAACAACGGTAACATAGAATGGAATAGTTACGTCCAAGTAAAGTATCAGTATAGGTGCTAATTCACAGTATCACAGTTTAATTTGGGTTTTAAGACGCCAGCGGCCCTTTGATCCGGGCTCACCGATAAGTGCTTCGGAATCAAATAAACAAATTTAAGATTAGCCGCTACGACTGTTTGTACGGAGAGGAATAAAAAGTTAATGTTATAACAGCACTATGTTAGCCTCTCTGTACAAAATTTAGGATACCAGAGATAACGGGAAAAAATTAAATTATATTGGTACGACAGACTTTTCTTTATGAAACAAAGCAATATTTTTTTTATGTTTAGTAACAAATATGCCTGGATGCTTTTTTTTACAGCTAGCAGTAATGTGCTGACAATGCTGTGTTCTGTTGGGATTTTTAGGGTTCACGTATTATTATGTTTTAAACCAGTCGAGCTTTTCCTTTTTTTGACATAAAAACTTGAATATGATGAATTAATAATAGTCTCAAAGGATTTTGCTGGAGCTGTTGACCCCGCAAAATGACTGCATCGTAAGGATCATTGTTAACAAAACCTGAATTATCAAACCAATTACATTTGAATAGTCTAAATTATGCAAATGCGAAAAACTATTCCTTCTAATAAGTTTCTTTAACTGCATTTTAATGAGTACTAAGTTTTTTTCTGGAATACATAATACCACGCATATTCTAAATGAGTGGTCACCACAATTCGATACAGCGGATGGACATAGGTCGTGCACGATGCTAGCCCATCAATCAACAGCAGCGCCGAATGCGCCCGAGATCAAAGGGCCCGCGTGTGGCCATCGCTTTGCGTTTTATACCGTTACCGAGAATTTCCTACGTCCGTGAATCCCTAAACGATCTCCGCTTTTCACGTTGTGCACGCAGATACGAGTTTTGACGGGAAACGTGACGTTTAACTGTACATCTTATGTGCATGCTCTCGATAATAAATGTAAAGTATTAACGGTTAAACTAAGATGATCCATGCGTCGGATGGGCATGTAAAAAGGCGGTCCACCCATCAACCCGCATTGGACCAGCGTGGTGGGATAGGGTCCAAAACCCCCTAATGGATAGGGGTGTATTAGGGGAGGCCTATGTCCAGCAGTGGAATGTCACTGGCTGATGATGATGTTGATGATGATTAACGGGCCGGTGACGGTAGTTGATACGTAGAAATTAACGAAATCTATGTAATATTATTATATCTATAGGCAGCCGTGTTTGCTTCAACGGTAAGATTGATAATTTAAAAGTTTATAGTCTGTTATATCTATGGATATAAATTTATGGTGATCTAAAGCGGTATAGTTTTGTCAATAAAATATGTTTTATACTTGCCGTCACATGCTTGTTGTTATTTCATGTATTTAGGCGATTACATAACGGATTAAATTTTATAGCGTTGGTTCAATATATTTTGTATACGACTTTCCACCTATACATACACACGATAAATACGAAAAAGTAGTATTTATTCTGTCTCATCTATGCTATTGTTTTGTCTAGTTCCTAATATTGTTTATATAAAAGGATAATAAAAGTAGGAATACAATAAAGAGGTAATACTATAATAGTAGCCATTCATATCACCTCCTTAAAGGACCCTGCCCCTATATATGTCATTGTCCTTATCGCATTAACGACCGTCATAATCCAGAATTGAAATTACGACGTGGGAGTGGGAACTTTCATGTCTCCCCTACATGGAGTCGGGCGAGGCGATCGACTAATTAACCTAATTGTTTTCATATATTAAAAATAACAATGCGGTTTATTTATGTATAATTGCTTATTTATTCTTTGCAAATCCAGACACTTGCATCATTCCGAATAATTATTAATGAATAAATCGGAATGATTTACATAGGTGGTGGCACCTATACGTCCCCTTTTACCGTCTGGGGCAGTATCACCGCGTTGCCTATTTCTGCCGCAAAGCAGTAGTGTTCAAAATACTTCCGGTTTGAAGGTCTCCGCAGCTACAGTATTTACTGATTAAACGAGACCTAATATCCTATGTCTCACGGTAAACAGCGCATTATTGATATCACTGGTATTGCCAATGTCTATGGGCATCGGTGACTACTTTCCACCATGTGGCCCGACAGCACGTCTGCCTGCGTAGCCAATGTAAAATAAAACATATAATGACAAATGAGTACTTTACCAACACATGTTATCATTTTTTAATTCCACTGTAGGTACTTGTTCATATCACTGGCAATACTTGTCTTCTAGCAACTGCAATATAAAGGTGTTTAAGGTGTCGTCTCCTGCATTTACGCACGTCTAGACTTGGTCGCTTGGCCGCAGTCTCATCCTGTTATAAAATCAATGTACTGCAGGATTCGCAAGTTCTCTTCCTTCTTTTTGTTTCCTTATTAAATATAGAGTCTGCGTAATTATTATTATTATGTGATTTCGTTTGACGATGTTTAACGGTCGAGCTAATGAACTTTGTCAAATAAATATTCTTACAATCGTTTTAAAATATCTTTAACAAATTCAGAAAGGATAAGAACGCCGTTAAGTTTATTTTCCTATTTATTACGTGCGTAATTGTTCTTAAAACTTTCCGACTCCAGCGGTCGTCAGTACTGCGGCTTAAGTGATCGGCCCGCTGCCACTTCAGCTTACTAATCCTATGGGATATGTCGGTTACTCTGGTTTTCTGACGGATCACATCATTTCTGATACGGTCCTTTCGAGATACTCCGAGCATAGCCCTCTCAAAGCTCGCTGAGCGACATTAAATTTGTGAACCAGTCGAAATGTAAATGTCCAGTCCGGCCGAATCCTTCTGTTGGCCGCTCCCTCAAAGATCTTTCTACTTTGATTGTAGTTACTCAATTCGAATTTAAGTACTCTTTACGTTTTTAAATAAAGTCAATATGAAAATTTACAAAACGTAAACGTGACCACGTTCCAGAAAGATAATCGTATAAAGTTCGT
This sequence comes from Lamproptera curius, assembly GCA_029286875.1. NCBI lineage: Eukaryota > Metazoa > Arthropoda > Insecta > Lepidoptera > Papilionidae > Lamproptera > Lamproptera curius. The sequence goes on from JAGSMT010000007.1 coordinate 260,769, forward strand.
GCTACCAGCTGGACATAATTGTTTACCCAAGCTACTACTTTAAATTTGCCGCCCATTCGTCTCATTCTGTCGTCATTACCGCTCGGTGTATTGTTACCACGTGTCACCATCGGTCGACTCATTAGGCGCAAGGGGCCGACCGGAATCGAGTCTTCCGCAACTGAAACATCTGCCCCAGATGCTGATATCGTGCTGAAATATCTAAATCTAGATATGTTGTGACACCATTGTGTTTCTGTTTTACGGCTGTAACCTATACCATACCAATACTGACTGAAACTTTTTGTATGTATTACTTGCATCGACTTTTACCACTATCTCTACACGAGCAAGTTTATGCATTCTTGTTATGCCTTCATAATAGTAATAAACTGATAAAATCTATATTTCGCCTCACATTTAAAGTCAAATTTTTTTCTTATTTGGAAGACACACAAAAACCGAACGATACATTACCAGGCGTGTTATCATTTAAGTAGTCCAATGCTTACTTAAATAATGAGCAGCAAAAAAATTATTGATAAAAAAATGTCATTAAAAATAACACCATACATACATACTTACATACGTTCATTTGTTATATATAATGTGGTGTTTTAATCGTTAAATCCTTCGTATAATCTGGTCGAACGATAAACTTGTTGCTCGTTCCCGGTCCAGACTGACGCAATGCGGATCCACTGCAACATGCATCGATCTTCAGCACGCTTACTTATTATAGGGTTACATTTATATTTTAGTCCAATATGTCTCAGCTTCAACGAAATAGTGACTTCATTTAAGATATTACTCTAAAACTGATTTGTGTTTTCTGTACTTTGAAGTATACTTTGGCAAAACTTCAACAACAGAGTTCGCCGCATGAACTTTTCTTTCTAAAGCTCTTTCCGGTCGAGTGTGCTTTATTCTCTACTGTTTCATAGTTCATTGTGAAGTCTAGACAGATTCGTTCGGCGTGCAGTCGGTGGAAAGCGTTTGCTTTGTTATGAAGGTCAGTTATGTGCATTTCCATTTGGGAGTGCTGATTTTTTTTATTCGTACGAATTACATTGTTAATATGTCGTATTAAATCAAAAGTCAAAATATTAACTTGCCAAAATACGGCATATACAGACTTTTAACACACATTCAGTTGATACCTATTTCACCACAATGCCATCATAATACTTATAAGGATCTAGTTTATATAACACAAATCGAAATTATTTGACAAACTTTGCAAAAACTAATAATGTTTTAAGCTTGCACTAAGGGAGTAAATAAACAAATAAACATTACATTTATATAAAGAAAACATTTTGCTACTATTTAAAGTTTTACTTTATTATTGTTTGACATATATAAAGGGTACTCAACAATAAAACAGTATCTTGTATCCATCACGTGCTCCGCCCGTTATGACTGTGACATCACGCCGTATTTCTGAAATGCGGATTAATTGCCATTGTCGAGCGTTAATAGATTTATGCGTGTTCCCATTGACTCAAACTGTACAAATGGAGGGTTATGGGGATCCGATGTCTTTGATGACCTCACCCTAATTCACTTGATGGTTTTGGGCCAGTTTTTATGCGTATAAATTCATCAACAATAGGAAAAAGACAGTAATTTTTAAGCAGCCCGCTTTTTTTATTGACGCAATGACAGAAAACGTGAAAGTTGTTTTTTAGTGTTATAGAAAAGCTTTTAAAAACTTCAATGTCAATAATATAAGATACAATTTATGATTTATAAATAGCTGTTGGTACATGGTGACTCATGTTAACAATGTCAGTGAAATATTCGAAATGCCAGGATTAAAGAATTGTCAAATAACGCGAACCAAATCTGACAAAGAATTTATTAGTAATATAAACTTTCTCATGAAAATGAAATAGATTAAAATGCTGTTTTAGTAATTATAAATATGAAACACATGCTAGTAGAATTAATAATGCCACTGGTAAGTTGTGATTCTGAATAGTGTCAAAACCTAATCGTGGAACGGACACTCGTCACTCAAAATAACTTTCATGAAAAGTAATTGTGAGTTCATGTTTCTATACATTAAAGAACGTGAGGTTAATATTAATTAAGTTGTCTTTGATGTCAATTGATTCGTTAACGTACTCTCACCAATAGACAACAAAGCTTAACTTGAATGTCTGAAGTTTGTATAACACTTCACTATATATTCCTGCATTTGGTACTCCCTGTAGCCTTCGGAATCGAACTTGGAGGACATTATTTTTATTATTATTATTAAATATTTCATTTACAGATTTAAAGTACAATGTAAGAAATAATAATGTACCAAATTCTTTATAAAAAGTATTTTCCGAATACAATTTATATAAGAATATTTCGAAGTTAAAACGTTCACCTAAGATTCTAAGTAGAACTGCCTAGATTAACTGCAAATAATTAAAAAATATTACTTCAATAGAGTTTATAGTATTGTTTAGCGGATGTATGTTCTATTTATATACGTATAATAAACCTGAACGGCTGAGTTTCGAACTAGGGTTGTACCGCGTGGGAACACTTGACATGTCTCTTGTAAGGTGCTTGGACGTCTTTTAAATACTCTTTTTAAGATGGCCCTTGAAATGCTAGCTTCGTGGGTTACACGCGCTCCTTTTAATTTTTATTACATTTTCTGCAATATAAGAAAAGATAGAGAATAATGAACAAAAGATTATAATATAATAACCTTTTATTTATTATCCTATTGCTGTACGAAACTTTAGTATACATGATATGATTGATAAGATCTATTGATACGCTGATTCTAACAATCATATAATAATCCTCATAATCAGCCTGTGATAGTCCACTGCTGGAAATAGCGCCCCCCTAACACACCCCTATATTAGGAGTTTTCGGACCGTATCTCTCCATAATGGTCCATTGCGGGTTGTTTTGTTGACTGACTTTTTACATGCCCACCCGACGCATGTATCATCTTAATTTTCAGACAATTGGGTGATCAGTCCAAATTGCCCTAACCTACTAGGAAACAAAAAATGTTGAGTCCCCGAAGGATTCGAACCCACGACCTCCGGTTTCTGAAGCACACGCCCATACCACGCGGCTACAAAGATAGATTCTTACAAAATAACATGGGTTTCTATAGTTAGTCGTTCAAAACGTTAACCAATTACGCAAACAGTTGTGGCTATCGGCTAACTCTGACGAGTTAAAAGTAAACGACAATAAATTGTTATTGTCGAACCACTTAAGGCTTTACTGGAACAATGACTGTGGGAAAGGAGAGGTCCGATTGCTTTCATACTGAAAAACTTGTCAGCGTTCGTTTCAAGGCTTATTGTTCGCTAATTGTCATTTGTATTGGCTGAACGAGCGGCTCGCGTGTGCAGGAAATTCGATGTTACATTGAGCTATGTGGGAAATTACATTATTTTCGTAAGGCGAAAGTGCGTTCCATACAATATCCGTAACATTGTATTGGATTCATCAACGAAATGTTCCATGTATGGTAATTTTTAATTGGCCATCAATATTTTTAGGGTTTATTAAACAACTATTAATTTCTTAAAGCATCGCCTATATTTTAAGGTATTAATGTAATATACAGAAAATACAGGCACTATTACTTTTTTTTTTCAATATAAAAAAGTTAAAGGTTTTTGTGGCTAATGTACTAACCTTTATGTTAACATTTTTTTTTAAATATTTTTTAGATATGGCAAATCGTTCCTATATTATATTTATACACCTTCTCTAATTAAAAACATTATTTCTCTGTGAAAATAAGACATAATTATACATTAGGGAGAATAAATCATATTCCTAAAAAGGATTTCATTAATGAGTTTTTATTCATAACAAATAATTCCCCTAAACCTTTACCAACCCGACGCGTGCTCATACTCATTCGAAAAGAGTTAAATTCAATTGTGGTTATTTACGAGCGATAGCCGTACATTATGCTGAGGGCGCGACCGTCGGTACACCCGTTCGATTCCCGCGATTTATCACAATCACGGCTCCTTACGCCATGAGCGGTTAATGAATAATGGCCATTTTATACGCAGCGTTGCGATCGATCTCGGGTCCTCCGTCGGAGGGTTAGGATCCTGGAGAGCTCCTTCGTCCCTCTTCCTCCCGTTCCAGTGCAGGGAGGGTAAGGGAGAACCTCTGGATTGATTCACGTGTCGCAGATGCTGCGACACCGATATGCAATAGTGAGCAAGGCGTTAAATAATTATTTACTTTTAAAAGTTTTAAGTTCAAATCAGTAATTCGCAAAGCACAAAGCAATTACATCAGTTATATGATACTTACTTTCATATTTTCCACTGGTTTTTGTATGTTGAAGTAAACATTATGTATTTATGGCCGGAGACAAAAAATATGGAAACGGTTTTTATATAAAGTACTCATTTATCATTGTGGAAGTCGTGGAAAATTTCATAATAAACTTTGGTCGTTTGTATATTTGTGTCACACTACATCATGTGTCACCTCAAATGTGATTTATGTAGGCGGTTCGAATGTCCAAAAACTGATGTTTTGATTGTTTGTTTACATTTCATCTTAGAGCTTGTAGACACATTGAGAGCCGTGAGAAGGCCAAAATGTCAAATATTATTGCATGATATTACCTATTAAAAATTGAATCATTTAAAATTGTGTATGAAATGATTTATATATGTAAGTTTATACTTTTTGATTTTTCTACGGTACAAGAATTACACTGGTTAATTATGAGAAATATAAAATGTTAAATATTGTACTTTTCAGCGAACGTTTTGTCTTATTTTACTATCATTATTTATTTTAACATATTATACCAATATGTATAATAACTGCCTCCGTAGCCTAGTGGTATGGGCGTGTACTTTAGAAACCGGAGGTCGTGGGTTCAAATCCTTCGGGGACACAACAAATTTTCATTGTTGTTTCCTAGTTGGTTAGGGCAATTTGGGCTGATCACCCAATTGTCTGAAAAGTAAGATGATCCATGCGTCGGATGGGCATGTAAGTAGGTCCGACCAACCCGCATTGGACCAGCGTGGTGGGATACGGTCCAAAACCCCCTAATGCATAGGGGTGTATTAGGGGAGGCGTATGTCCAGCAGGGGACCAACACAGGCTGATGATGATGATACCAATACGTAGCGACCTCCAAAAATAATAATAAATCTAATAAATTGTTTTGTTTACGCGAATTCCATACTATTGAATGAAATGGTAATAAAATTTACCGGTGGTAGGTCCCCTTTTTACAAGGGACCGTCTGGGTGGGTACCACCACGGTGCCTATTTCTACCGCAAAGCAGTAGTGTGAAAACACTACTGTGTTCCGGTTTGAAGGGCACCGTAGCCTGCGTAATTACTGGGTAAACGAGACTTAACATCGTATGACTCACGGTAGGCAGCGCGTTGGTGATACCTGTATTGCCAATGCCTATGGGCGTCGGTGACCACTTTTCATCATGTGGCCCCGACTGCTCGGCTGCCAGCATATGCAATAAAAAAAAGACTGAACAAAAATAACTTAATTTGAGATCGGAAATTAAAAAATGTACATAACGCGATAAAAGCAATTGAAATTCTTTTTTTAAAAATAACTCCTTTAGAAACCGGAGTTCGTGAGTTCGAATCTTGCGGGGAACAAATATGTGTTATCGTTATTTTCTAATTGGTTATGAAAATTTGCCCGAATTGGACTAGCGTGGTAGGATACGATTCATAATGTATAAGGCGTGCATTAGGGGAGGCCTATATCTAGTAGTAGACTAACACTGGGCTGGTGATGATGATATAGTAAGTAGGAAAAAATCAATAAAATCTTTATACTGTGTGTATAATCAATGCCATAGTAAAAGTGAACTAAGCGTGGTAGTGATTGGCATTCACTCGACTTTTAAATGAGGCAATAAGCATACCTTTACTTAAGTTATTTTATATAAAAGGGATTCCCGGGGGCGACCGTTCAGGGCCTAACGAACTTGACCTTCGCTGGCTCCATACGGCATGCCGCTGACCACTTTCCCGCTCATCGCACTCCGCCGAGTTGGTTTGGCATCCGCGCCCCACAGTCTGCGACGCGAGCTTGAAGCGATACGACGTCCCTTCTGATATATTCCACTTGTAACATGTGATTTCGTATGTGCTCAGTGAAGTTAAAACAATCTATGTACGCGTTGAAAACCAGATTTATGACTGACGTTAAGGTAATTATCATTTAGTGCGTAATATTTGAATGGCAAAAACGACTCGTAGTAAACTATTTTTGAAATGGTTCATTCAGATTTTGTCGTGTTTCTTTACCCGCAATAACTAAATTTATAAAATATATTAGGTTGATTTGAATGTAATGTGTGTCCACTATTTACTAATCTGGCAAATAACATTAATCGTACGTTTTGTGCAGCAAAACTTAGTTAATGAAATGTCATTGCTGGTACGGTTTATTGTACGTACGTTCTGGTTTTATTGACAAGAATGATTACTTGCTTTTGTGCAAATGTAATTTATATTCAGTTGTAATTATAAAGTTCAAGAACACTGTATTAATAATGTTTTAATTTATTATGACATACATTATACAGTAAACATGAATGAACGTTGCGGGTCAAAAGACAACTTTTAGTTGAACGTTATCAAGTTGTGTCACTTTTACCAATAATTTCGTTCCACGTTTCGTGGTTTTAATTGAACTCTGATAACACCAGATTTATGATTCAAATAAAACACGTTTCTTATGTAAGTAATAACGGCGTGATTCTTTTAATGTTTATGCTTTTTAGCGCTTTAATGTTTTTCACGCATTTAAAAATGTAATGAATATTTATTCTCCATTTATTATATAGCACTGATACAACAGGCAGATATAATAGTTTGATCTGCTCAAAAATAGGTATATACATATCAATTATAGGCATCCAGTCCAATTATGATAAGTGTACCTAGTAGTAAGAACTAAATTACAATATCATATTTAGATTTAACTTCCTCCTAGTGGTAAGGGCGTGTGCTTTAGAAACCGGACGTCGTGGGTTCGAATTCAGCGGGGACTCAGCAAATTTTTATTGTTGTTTCCTAGCTGCTTAGGGCAATTTGGGCTGATCACTAAATTGTCTAAAAAGTAAGATGGTCGACTCATGGTCGAATGGGCATGTAAGAATTCGGTTCACTCACCATCCCGCGTCGGACCAGCCTGGTGGGATACGGTCCAGAAACGACCTAATGGAGAGGGCGTGCAGTAGGGGAGGCTTATGTCCAGCAGTGGACTACCACAGCCTGATGATGATGATGACAATTTTGATTTGCATTGCAGACATAGGTATCGCAGATTTAAGCTTTATGCAGCTACTGTATCTACTTTAAATATATATAAAGTACGCATCCGATTCTCTACTTGTGTTTAATTGCATACAAGATAATATTTATTTAGACCTGTATTATAAATAAGTATTGTCTTGTTTATTTATAATAATAATAAGCATTTAAATTAATTGCAGTTTTAAAGTTTGCACAGAAAGTAAGTTTGTCTGCATTCATCTTAGTTATTTGTGCCCCGTTCATGGTGTGCATAGTGTAATATCGTTTCCAGATCTTAAAAAGCAGGCAATTTAATATTGAAAGAACGTCGTTCAATAAAAAATAAAAGCTGCTTAGCATCGTATAGGATCACCAATTGAACTTTTGTTGTGTCTGATAATTATAACGATATAACCGTTTTGTGTATCAAGTCTTCACCTTCAGTTGCAATTGTGATTTCTTTTTTTTTATTATCTCTATTTATTATTAAATAAATATAAATTACAGAATTTTATTAAAATAGCATTAAAACAACTGAGATTTGTGCTAATGTTAAAACAATAATTAACGTACATTAATTTTAATTCATAAATATACTAACATTTGCTATCTACAGTAGAGTAAAAATTTCTTTATGAGAATATTACAAAGGTTTCCTTAAAAAATATTTAGAAAATGGAATTGAAGAAATAAAGAAATTTCTACTACTAAATTGATAACAAATATTAATAAAAAATACGAAAAGTCGAGAAAAACCTTTATGCAGAAACCTTTTTAATGATGCATAATACATATAATAGTCATCATCAGCCCTTGTTAGTCCACTGCTGGACATAGGCCTCTCCTAATACACCCCTATCCATTAGGGGGTTTGGACCGTATCCCACCTCGCTGGTCCAATGTGGGTTGGTGGGTGGACCGTCTTTTACATGCCCATCCGACGCATGGATCATCTTACTTTTCAGACAATTGGGTGATCGGCCCAAACTTCCTAACCAACTAGGAAACAACAATTAAAATTTGTTGCGTCACCGCAGGATTCGAACCCACGACCTCCGGTTTCTAAAGCACACGCCCTTACCACTAGGCTACGGAGGCAGTTAATATAATATATTAATATCATCTAATGACATTGAATCTATCCATTATCGCATTGGTGAAACAATTAAAAAGCACGTCAGTGAGTTCGTACACAAGTAGTATCTCGTAAAGATCTCGATAATGCTGGCGATCATTTCTCTGATAAGCGTTATCAGTTGCATTCGTGAGCTCGGGCCTCACAACGCTCATTGTATCACAGCATCTTAGTGTTTACGTCATTTAGTTTCTAGTAAAAGCCCGTATTACTCTTATAGTGTTTTATTATATTTTGTAATTGGTTTCGTTGTTTTTTATTAGTTTAGTGTTGTGTGTTTATGAGTAAGCAGTATAGCTATAATAAAAGAGCTTATTTTGATGCGTACGAAAGTGGTATGTTTGATAAAGTTATTCATCATTAGAATAGATTATTTGTATTTTATAACTACTTGTATCTACTTTTTTTATCCACAAAATGTTGATAAAGGAAGTCGCCCGTAAACAAGCTAAAAGCGATACACTTTACCTGTAAAAATACGGTTTGAATCATGTTTAAAAATAGAAGATCCTTTATCGAAGTACAAATATGCTTTCCACGTAAGGAAATGTAAACATCTGATGGTGTGTACTTTTATCAACTCGTTATCTCAATAATTACTGTTCGTTACAGCTAGAGCAATGACTAAGTATGCATATTCAGACGATAGGTCTTCGCTTGTACTTTAATGTTATTCAGCTGGATCACTAAATTGTACAGAGTATGAACTTGTGAAGAGTATGAAAAAGGTAACTGATTCTTATTTATGTGAATAAGAAACTAATAATTCAATTAAAAGCCTTTTAAGGGATTTTATTGCGTTTATTTGAACTCCGACGTTTATTATTTACATTTTAATACTTTACAACTGCAGAGATCACAATAACCCGCTGTGTATGTGCTGTAAAAGTAAATAAACGCGATGTCAAAGTCATCTTATTCGACAGTATTAAGGGTATTTAAAACTAGCTCTTAAATACTTTCTTACTGTATTTTTATTTTACTTTATGGCTGCAGACTTAAGTCCCCGAAAAACCTCTCCTTTTTAAAAATTTCTGCATCCGAATCCCTTCGTCTTATCGCTCCAAGTTTTTGTCATTTTTCTGTTACACCTCCAACACTTCTATTTACTTCAAAAGCGTAATCAAATAATTTATTCATATGTAAATTAATCGTCGTTCATTATTCAGCTGGTTTAGATGCACTAGCCCCTCTTCGAGTGCGCGTTGTTTACGAATGTACGCGCGTAACCCAAACACGTCCGACAATTTCGGCCCGCGGGGCACGTTCGTCCGTGCGATCGGAACAATGGCCGAGCGACGCAACAACCGCTCCGGTTACCGGTTTACATCGTGAGTGCTTATGGTTAACACGTTTCGATTATCCACTTTTTGTTTGTACTGCTCTGTTACCGCCTCCGTGGTCTTGGCCCTTGCTTTATATCGAATCCTGTGGGGCAAAAACTTAGTGTTATCGTTGTTTCTGGTTGGTTAGGACAATTTGGGCCGAGCACCCAAATGTCTGTAAAGTAAAAGGATCCATGCGTCGGATGGGCATGTAAAAACTTGGTGTACCCACCAACCCGCATTGGACCAGCGTCTTGGCTATGATGATGATAAATTTATGTACTTTCCACTTACTAAGTATTGATCTTAGTATTTCATACTTAGTATAGTGAGAAAAGATTTTCCTTTGTAATTTTTCCGAAAAACTACGTAGGTATTGATCGTGCTTTCTTAAAAAGCTAAAGTACTTATAAAGATCTGTATTATACAATGATATTATGCATTTTGACATTTGACGCTAAACAATAAAATTTCATATTAATTGATAAGAAAACGTCACTCATTTAATACGATCATTCATTGTCAGTCCGTGTGTCATCGTATTGCGATAAAGATCAGAGTTTTCCTGATAGAAAATAATTTCTCACTTTATCTATGCCTTCGTTGTATTATTCATGTGTACATTATTAAGGCCTGCCTTCAGATTGAGAAGCGCGAAGTACAAATGTGGGCGTTGAAACATGTTGATATTATAATCTGACCGCTCGTCATGAGGTATGTTGTGTAATCTCGCGATTATAATTATCACGGCGTGAGACGACGCGACGTGACATAATTTTCCCGCGCTCCGACCAAAATGGCGCCACCGGAACTTAGCGGATGCGTTCGTCTCACGATCATTGTGATGTGTGAAGTAATTTTTAATGTAGTATATTAAATTAAAACTAAAGTCTATACATTTAATGCTATTTTTCTTTTCTTATTCAATTATTAGCGGTCCGTCCACAAATATATGTGGGTATGTGAATTCGTTCTAAATATTTTTTCAATTATCAGTAACTAACTTTTTTTCGAAGCTAAACTGTTTAATAACAATTGCTTTCTATATCCATTTTGTATAGGACGCAATTGTAAATATGAAGCATTAACATTAAACGAAATATAGAACATGATGCTTTTCGACATTTTATTTTATAAAGGCGTAGATTTGTTGATGCTAAAATTGAGTTTTCGCTGATACAAGGGCCTATTGATATACCTTTGAGCTATCACGTCGGAGTGACCAAGTGAGTTTCGAAATCCACTCAGGATGTAAGAGGTCCGTGACTCGCGCCGAAATGACTCAAGTCACGACCGCGTGACCTTGTGATCTGTTGTGGCTGCCTTGATCGATTGCCGATACTGGGTCAATTAATAGCTATCGATATTGACTACTAATTAGCGTAACGATTGATTGAATAATTTTATTGTTTAATTCAATAACAGTTATAATTAAATACATACTTACAGTTCGGCTTAATTGACTTGTAATAGACGAAAAAAGTAAGGCATGGTAGAAGTGACGTCATACGTCTAGCCTTCCCATTGATCAATTATTATTGATTATTGCCATCAAGATTTTAATCATTGAGAGATAGTCGACTAATAACAGCATCATACGTACAGTGCTGCTATCATCATCATCATCATCAGCCTGTTATAGTCCACTGCTGGACATAGGCCTCCCCTAGTACACCTCTATCCATTAGGGGGTTTTGGACCGTATCCCACCACGCTGGTCCTATGCGGGTTGGTGGGTTGTACACCGACTTTCAACATGCCCATCCGACGCATGGATCATTCTTACTTTTCAGACAATTGGGTGATCGGCCCAAACTGTCCTAACCAACTAGGAAACAGCAAGAAAATTGTTGCGTCCCGCAAGATTCGAATCCACGACCTCCGGTTTTAAAGCAAACGCCCATACCACTAGGCTACGAGGCAGTTACTCTAAGACATATACTGACATATGAATTAAAAAATTATAAGTAACGGTCAAGACGGTCCAGAGGAGTATCGGAACGAACATTGTGACACGCGTTTTTTTTATATTAGACGTTATAGAATTTTTAATATGAATATATATTTTAGTCTAATGTATTACGTAACTTTACGATTGAAACAGAAAGAGAGTCGCAACTCGCACAGCTCTCCTATTCAGTGTCACGGATCACGATGCGTTAATTAATTAATTAGCATAGCAAGCGAGTTTTATGCATTCTAACCTTTGCGCGGAATGTTATAAATAACTTACGTGTCGTGTTTGTGTTGCAATGATGCTAATTGGTCTATACGGAACAAGGGAAAGTTGATGAAATATGCATTTAGGTGGATGGACGTTATGTTATTAAGTTATTTGTCAGTATAGATTTTTTTTAGTATTTTAGTATTTAATGGCATAATAATCTGAGAGTATAAAGAGTATATATACGGGATTTTAACTCCATTTTTTCTCCTGATTATTAACAGCTTGTACTTGCTTTTGCGCTATACCTCACAGATTAATAATTGATGAAATTATTGTTATAAAGCCAATTGATAATTGTTATAACTGTAATGTAAGGACGTGGATATTTTTAATCTAAGTTTCTGGATTATCCCAAATTGTTTGCAATCTGCTTGCGATACTCAGTAATCGGCATAGGTCAATGAGCGTAAAATTTTTAGTCATTACAGTATGATCGGAATTTCTCTGTTATTATTTTGATTATTGTCATTACACAATTTCTAATTTGGATTGTTTGATTATTTTTATGGGGTAAAAGCTAAAGAAGTTCGACGTCGCCTACTGGTTAAAGTTTCTTGTCAGGTTTCCAACTGTCACTTCTAAATCTGTCAATGCTGAGTCTAAGTTATCAATTTTGTATTTTTCATCTTTGATTTATAGATTAAAGAATTTATTAGTGGCAGGCCAGAATCTACAAAAATTCTGTTTCTAAATGCTTCAAATCAGCCACTAGATCAAAATATGTTGCTTTATCTTACTTAGATTAATTAGCTCAAATCAGACTTAAATGGGAGTCTATTTTTTATCCATTTTTGTTTTCACCAATATCGTATAAATTACAGTTTAACGCGAGGCGGTGAGCGTTTTACTTTGCAATTCAAAGGGTAAAAAATATATATTTTACGGATATGATATCACTAGGAAATTTTACAGTCACTTCACTATTTTCTTAAATATGTTAAGGAAAGGCAAAGACACTTAACGATCAATCAATATTAGCTTATACGTTAGACTGCATATATTTTTTAGACTTTTAAGTTATATAATATATCCTCAATCACCTCCAGGTTGAACTGATCATGGTCACCTTCGTTTTTTCGTGAAACCGTGCCCCTCTGACGTCATGTCCGACCGAACGGTTTTTCTTCTCCAATTTCACGCCAAATCAGTTATTAATATTTCGACTGCGATACGATTTCACTGACAATTGTAATGCTCGTAACGACTGTTACCGTTAATGGTCATTTGAAATTGCACTTTCTGCGGAGCGACCTCTACGGCGGAGACACAATCGTTTATAGTTTTAAAAATATCTTGTTCTGGGAAGGTAATATATTATGTTAGACATATAAAGAAGAAACACTCTGTTAACTCTATAACACCGAAATGCATTAAAGGCTGCTCGGTCGTTACATACAATCGGTCTTTAAATACATCCTTCTTTTACTACTCTATTATTCCACCGGATTTTACATGAGATAATAGTAATGTATTGGCTTTAATGTGAATATAAAGATCACAAGTTTGTTTAATAAAAAAACAAGAGGCATCCATGTATCAAAGTTATGCAAGTTGGTTATTAAAACTTACCACAATTACCGAATCAGAAGTGTAATACGTAGCTCATGTCCAACTATTGCCGTTATTAATTACCTAGGTTTTCTCCTATTATAGTTGTAATAGGGAATCACTGGAGCATTGCCGGTTGCGCCACCTGGCGGTGCAGTTACGTGTTAATCGGTCACGCGAGTAGGAGCGCGCGGCACGCAAAAAACGCACCTCGCTTGGTGGGGTAACTCAGTTAGCGGTACTACGAGGCGTAACACTTCCTGTCCTTTAATTCCTTTTTATTTATCGATTATTTATCGAGCTATTAGTACATGGATTAGCAACAGTTGTTGGACGGAACTGCCTGCTCTACACCGCCTCTGTGATCTAGCGGTACTGGCCCTTGCTTCATGAACCGGAGGTCGTTGGTTCCAATCCCGCGACAACTTTGTGTTTTTGTGAATTTCTGGTTGTTTAGGACTTAAGGCCGATCACTGAATTGGTACTTAAAAAGTCAGTCCACCCACCAAATTGTACCAGCCTGGTGGAAAACGATCCAAAAACCCCCTGATAGATAGGGATGTATTAGGGGAGGCCTATGTCCAGCAGAGGACTAACACAGGCTGATGATGTAGCACTGAATTTGACAGCTATTATCGGGGTAATGATGACGAGATTTCGATTGATTTTTTTAAAGGAAAGAAGATTTCCTTAATTTGAAATTGACTAGTAAAATACTTGATTAAGTATTTATGTTGTAATGGAATAATTACTCCACTAGTGCGATTACAAGACCATCATAATGGGATATTACTTGATTAACGTAACATCAAAAAGTGGCGATTAAATCAGTGGTATTTTACGGCGCTTTTCTTGTGTGCTCAGAATTATGATTATACCATCAGAGGCTCGTCTCGTCAGGTTATATAATAATAAAAATATATTTATTCATGATTCAAAAGCAGGTCGGCAACTATAACATTAACATTAACCATAAATACGTAATAATAATTTAACGATAATGCTTGAATTGATTTTATTGAGTTTTTTATTATTTTCTTGGAATTCGCGATTGAGTGTATAAGAATTTAGGATTGCCAAAACCCCGACCTCCGATAGATTATATTGTTGCATTTGTTTAGAGCTCGTAATTTGACCAATACCTTTAACTAATGTCCACAAAATCGAAATATTTTATTGGAAACTTATTTTTTCACAATAAAGGTTTGGCTTATATGATTTTTCCTTAACAATATTTTTTATATCAATAATTTAGTTTTTCTTACAGTCACTCAATAATCAAGTCTTCCGCATATTTTAAATAATTCAGTTAGAATTGTAAAACCGTCTTAAATAATGAAATTTATGCACGTTACTTTGCATATAGAATGAGGTGAAAGACAAATAATAAAATTATGCGTTCCTGGTAACTAAAGGGTCACTTCCTAGATATGTTAATAAATAAAACATCACAATTCATTAAACGCCATGAATTCAAATATCAATATATAAACTTTTCATAGATTTGTCTTGTCCAAAGATTATGTAAGTGACTAAATCTTTTTACTATAACTTTCATTACGATCCCTAAAGTGTGAGTGTATACTTTATCATCTAGAACATAAGTCATAGTCAACATTTATTAACTTAAATTAATATTAAGCGTTCATGTTTTATTTACCTGAAAAGAACCGACAAATACTTTTCAAGGACGTATCTTTTGAAGTACACTAACAAAATATGGTCTATTAATAGTTAAAAAACTCTATACCCTTAAAACCTTACTGCAACTTTTTACCATTTACAATTAGTATTTTTTATTAAATGCAAACGGTTGTTAAATCTATATAATGTATAAAACTATAAATAAACAAGGTTGGCACAATTGTTAAACATATTTGAACTTTATAACCTAATGACACTTTGACAAATGACACTGAACACGCGTAACTATTTGACATAGTGTTAACAAGTGCTTATTAGTGTTTGATGTTTGCTGTCAATGTTTGAACACACCGCGGTGTCGGATAATCGTAGCTTGTCCGTTTGCGCCGTTTATGGTGTTGCACTAGTGGCGGTTTAGCTGCCCCGTTAGCGTGTGAAAATGTGAACCGCGGTTTCGCTTTTACGGTTAAAACGCTCTCTAAGATTTATCGTTTAATTGTTCCATATATATTGGCGTAGGCATGTGACGACCCAACCGCCCACTTGACGGCGGATCTGCCATACAGTGTAGTAAGACAGATCCGCAGTACAAGTGCAATTGGTCAATTACCAATCCGCCAGCTCATCGTGGCAATTATGAGTAGCTCTTTTTAATGGACGCCAACAAGATTGGCCGTCTTGGCGCTCATTAAAAAGGTCCATGTCCTGCAGTGGAATGCTAAAGGCTGTTGACGATGATGATGATGGTGATGATATATAGTAGTTTTGCCAGCTGTTCGGATCCCGTTTACTGTAAATATACGCAAGTTAACGCTTCTTAGTCTGAATGCGTGATGCGCTCGGCTCACTCTTTTTTATTGCAATAAATTGGTAGAACAGTTTAACGTTTACGCGACGGTGAACGCACTTGCTCGTTAAAATGGCGTGTTTGTGGACTACAAACTTTGCCTGTCACTGTTAGACCATGAATCTTATGCGGTTCTTTGAGCAGCGTTAGTAAGCTGCATCAGTCATTTAAGCACAAGGAAAATCTTTCGCAAATTTAACATGCACGCATAATTGAATGGGAATGTAAAGCCCATGTCAAGAAATATATGACAAAAATGACTAAATATTATGTGTTTGCTTCATCTATAGAAGTAAATAGCAGGAATTGAAATAAATATATCTTGAATAAAGATATTTGAATTAACTCCTCATTGATTTTTACTAGTAGATAAACGAACTAGAGCTTTACAAAGCGAAGGATATGAGTTACGAATATTGCACTGATTGCCCGTATACAGAGATGACTAAGATTCGTAAATAGCCATGTAAAACAATGTTCTTCGCCTGATCTTATTTTAATCATTTTTACTCTAAGTAATATCGGAGCATAACAGTGATGGAGGACTGTTCAAATATATCTTAACATACACTTAAACTAAATGAACTATAACATTTCTTACGTAGATAGCTTTGCTTGATTGCTAGTCGGAATTATCGCTCGTCGACCTTGAAACCACTGTGAAAATAGACCAAAGAACACCGTCTCGTCCCCATAGCGAGCTTGGACAACCGTTAAACCGTCCCACTGTGTCAGTGAGCAATGCTCAGTGGAAACCGCTAAGCGCCGTCAGTACCATAAAACAATTTGCCCGCAATTCCGCCCTCACTCTCGCTGTCTCCGCGTCACGGTCAAGGCGATCCGCTACAATGACTCTGTTATTCTTCTAGTGTATTGCACCTCTAATATAAAGCCGCTTTATTTTAGTAAAAAGGAGAATAATAGCTCTATTCCATAACTGTCATGGATAAAGTAGCCGTTTTTATTGTCGGTTAGTTATTCTTGAGTCGTAATTCTCTTCTTTTGAATATGCAATTTGTGCTAAAATATCATAACTTTATAACGGGTATCAACATTAATTTGATGGTACGTCGGTGGTACTATCAATTTTAATAATTGAAGTTCAGAGCCGTGGTAATGATACTCGATTTATATCTATTTTATGGCTCCATAATATTCACGTATATGTTAAATGCTTGTAGTTTTATTACTACCGGTGTTATGCATTTCCAGGTTTCGTACAATACGAAACTACTTTGTTGTAGATATACTATGTTAGATATATCATCTAAAGGGAATCTTTAAATATCAAATGTTATACTAAATGTAAGAGTTTAAGTATCCGTATCATCGATCGAGTTTTATCGACATTAGCTGATACATTATGTTAATTAAAAACAAGAACATGGGTGTAGAATGTTTTCTCGCAAAAAGATACACATGTAAATTTTTTAAATAGAAGCCTATAAAAGGTAAAAGATATAATATTTTTATAAATTCTTGTTAATTTTTGGAATTATACCGTCTTTCCGTAATACTTTGTAACACTAATCATATCGTTCCTTTGTTATATTTGTCAAATGTCACCAATAATGGACTTCAAACTTTAACTGTGTTATCAGTTGAATGCATACACGTCTACTCTATAGGCAATTATTAATAATTAAAACGGTTACCTTTTCTCGAACTGCTACGTACTTTAGAAATGACTTACATATAAATAACCTTAGTATTAACCGTTATTTTTTATACTTTTATCCAGCTTATTTTAATAAAATTATGAGCATTTGTCTATATCTCAAAGTAATAATAAAAGGTCTTTATGTGAAGATTTTAGTACAATTATGACATGTTAGGTGTTAAAATTGGAAAATAGCCTACCATTCGACAAGTGCGACATTATAGTATCGTTATCAGTATTGCTAGATGTTTGAAACGTATCCTAATATTTATTTAATTTATATTATTAATTGTCTTAAGGCCATTGATAGGTTTTGATATAAAAGTAAAAAACAAAACGGCCTGAATAATCTATACAACTAAATAAAATTCGAGTGTAACTCATACAAAATGATTGTTTTTAAGTGATTACATTGTGGTGAATAACAATTTTTTTTTTTATTTCTGTCCGTCAGTTTGTTCTGGCTAATCTCTGGAGTGGCTGGTCTGATTTTAACAAGACTTACGCTGGCAGATAGCTGATGTAACTGGGAGTTCCTAGGTTTATTTTATTTTTTTTTTAATATATATCTCCGGAAGAAATCGCCGTCAAAATCATCATACTAACAATGTAGTGATCGTATACTACAACAATATTGATGTCGCCAACCGCAAGGCTGCACAGGAGAAAGCAAACACGACTGTGTCTGTGCACCAGATTTAGATCAATTGCCTGCGGTTAGATAGTGCTCTTTGCTCTGAAGGAACCAGTTATGCCATTATGATTAGATGCTGCCCACTGATTGATGGTATGCCGATAAGTTCATGGACTTATTGGTCGAGCCTTAATGACTTTGGCTAATCTTCACTGATTCAACTTTTATTAGCTTACGATGTGTTGTTGTGATGAATAGGTCTTCGGTCATCTATTTGCAATTGTTGTTCTGTTAGCTGAAGCTGTCATTAATTATTTTCACTACAACTAGTATATACAATAAACGTGCAGAAAAATTAGTAAATTAGTCTTGCTTGCTTGCAGATTAAGTTTTAACTCATAACTAATAACTAATCATATCTACGTAAAAAAACGGTGGTTTAAAGGATCTTTGTGTCTTTGCTTGATTATGGTGACTTTGGCCAATCTCCCAGAGAGATTTATACGGATTTGCCTGAAAGTAAAATGATTTAAGTATAGAATATACATAAATAGGTAGTACTCATTTTCAGAAATAATACCTTGGACAATCAACAATGAGACATCAATGCTTATAATATGATCCATTTATCGAATACATTTCCGCTTTAATACCATAAAGTATTGGTTAATGATTGTACTTAGTGCTGGATCTATTTCAATCAAGTTTCAGGTTATTTAGGATGATTTAAACTTAAAAATAATTAGGGATATTCGTTATATTATATGTTAATGATCTTAAAATGTGTTACTATTCAAAACAACTATTCTTTAATTATTTTGTTTTCATATCAAAGATTTTCTTTTTTTTTTCAGATTTATCTCGATTGCAGAATGTATCGTGTCTTCTGACTGGTAAGTTACTATTTCGATTCCCTAACAGATCCAAAGGTTATTGTAATCTGAACGATAACAAACGAACATCAATAAATTTTTATATATATGTAAAGATTAAGATAATCTTTCGTATCAAGAGACACGTTGCGTGCTAATAAGTTATGACAAGCGCAAAGTCGTAATATCTACGACTCGTGTCGTGACATGGTGCAATGACGTCGTAAAATATGTAAATTTGTTTACACAAAAAACGGAACCGACCATAAAACTTGTATCCGATCGATCGCGCGTCGCCGATTCATGTTTATTTGGTTTTTATGGAGAATTCATCGATTGATAGCCGATACATCAACGGTCGGTAGTCATTTTGTTTATAAACATTTTGCCACGATGATACTCAGCGCGTAATAACTCCTTGGTTACTTAACTGCTAGGGATAAAATATTTTTTTAACAGATGTTTGATTTAAGACTCTCGTTTTAAATAACCTAGCGAGCAAGATATTATGTCAAACTTATTTGCGCCTTAACCAAAAGAGTGTTAATTGGTGGACTCCCGCCATATTTAATAACCACATAATATACAACTAATAACATTCGCATATGTTTTCACATCGACCGAGTTTGACATGACTTCATCATCAGCCTATGTTAGTCCACTGCTGGACATAGGGGTTTTTTGGACTGTATCCCACCACGCTGGTCCAATGCGGGTTAACTTTTTATATGTTCATCCGACAATTGGAAATCGGCCCAAATTTTCAACGACAATGAAACTTTGTTGAAACCCGCAAGATATGAATTCACGACCTCCGGTTTCTAAAGCACACGTCCTTACCACTGGACTACGGAGGCAGTGACATGAATTATTAGGCATAAATATATACAAGTATGTATATACAACTATATAAATACTATCTACGAAGAAAGGTCTGGAATCAATAAATCAAAGCATACAATTACATCAAAGGTGTGAATCATCGCACAAATTTTAACATACGTTTAAAGTACGTTTTAGTATTATTAGACAGTGAAATCTGACAAAAGACAAGCTCAGTAGTTGTCTAGTAATACCCACTGATTTGCCCAAGATAAAACACAGCTGCTTCTATAATTGGTCATTCGGTTAACGAAAACCGACCATGAAATACTAACTATAAGAGTACAATATTGGAAGTAGTTAAATTATTGTTATGCTGTTTTATCTACTATTTTTTTTTTCGTTAACTTGTTTAGAAAATGTATCGTAAATACCATCGTCGCAGTCACTCTACTGTTTATCATATCAATTTATCAATGTAACCTCACTGTACTTTATCCAAAGCCCAACCTACCGCAACGAACCGCTGGTCTGAACGATCGCATTACGGAACCTCGCCGCGTCTCTTTTCAGACTTAACGCAACTTGATAGAGCTCAAAGTGTTAAGCTGAAACAATCACGTTGCTTTCGAGGCGCGTCCTGCATAATAAGGGCACTTAGCACGTTAGGGTTGCTACTTTGACACTTTGTTTATGACGATCACGATACTAAAAGCAAAAACAGCTTTGTAATAATATTTCCGGACAACATCACACAGTCCCGAACTGTGCAAAGTCTGTTCTATGAAAACCAGATGACTGATAAATACATAGGCTTACTTTTCTTATGTAAATAAATATATATATACAATTAACTGCCTCCGTAGCCTATTGGTATAGGCGTGTTTAGAATCGGAGGTCGTGGTTCAATCCTTGGGGACTCAACAAATTTTCATTGTGTTTCCTAGTTGGTTAGGACAATTTGGAGCCGATCACCCATTTTGTGAGTAAGATCATCAAGTAAGATGATCCATGCGTGGGATGGGCATGTAAAGTCGGTCCACCTACCACCGCATTGGACCAGCGTGGTGGATACGGTCAAAACCCCTAATGGATAGGGTGTATTAGGGAGGCCTATGGCCAGCAGTCGACAATCAAAAGCTGATGATGATGATGATGATACAATGAGACCAACATCAGATGCCAGAAAGCACTATTAATCACATAATATTTTTCCCGTGGTGTGAATCTGACCCACTCCCTCTGGCGTAACATTCAGGGTACAACCACTACGCCATGTGGGTAGTCCATATAGATGTCTAAAGAAATTGGATTTATACAGTTAACTTCCGTGTTAGGGTTTGACCGAATCCATAATTACCTGTTCAAATCTAACTTTGTGTCTCTTAAAAATATAAGGGTATGCATTGACGTTTCCTCGTTAATAATAATATCGCGTGACTATTACTAGTTGGCATTATTAGAACTATTACTATTATTATCATTAGCAGCCCTATTACGATCTCTTGGCTCGTGCGTCTTTTTCGGGTCATCAGAGCAGCAATTTGTGTACGCCAAAGGACCACTGCGGCTCGGAGCCCATTCGGTGCGTGACTATTACCTATTTGTGGCGACGCGTTAACTGGGTAATAGGTCGAATTGTTCAATTTGTTTATGAAATATCTAACCATAATCGTGCCTTATCCTTTGAGGTCAGATAGAGTGGTTCATGAATTGGGTAATCAGAGTAGCTTAGGGTATGTTATATTTGTGATTACTATATGGATTAATATCGAGTCGATTCGCTATTTTAGTTCAACTGAATCATCATCATCAGCCTGCTTAATCACTCTGACTCATTGGGGCTTTGGCATCGCCTCTTCATTGAGGTCTATGGTATTCGTCTGCTGATTTATGGCGGCCATTGTTGTTCGACTTTTTTCACCAGGAGTGCCACTCTTCTCAGACACTAGGATCGCCAATTTTCAGTTACAGATGAACCAACGAACTTGGTTGTAACTAAGGACCGAATACTCACCGACCCGGTTTACAGTCAAGTAATCAATAATACGAGGCATACTAGAATGATTGAGTAATGTAATAAGCTAACATATGCATATTCAATAATTAAATGATTGAGATAGAGCATAGCGTCCTGCCTGAGCTAAGCATTATGGCGTGTGCTAGAAACCGGAGTTGTAGGGTTGAATCGCGGACCAACAATTTGCATGTTGTTTCCTGTGGAATGGCAATGCCGTATCACCCAATTGTTGAGAGTAGAGTGATCCATGGTCGGATGGCATGTAAAGTTCAACCCACCAACCCGCATGACAGCTGTGGGATAGTCCAAAGCCCAATGGATAGAGGTATGAGGCTTATGTCCACAATGACTTATACAGGACTTGATGATGATCGATGACATACTGAACACTTTTCCTTTATTCCTAGATCTATGTTCGCTTTCGCTAAAGCTGTCAAATGAGTTTCGATGAAGCAACCATTTTCGTCCGTGAAAGTTGATAGGATTAGCTTCAGCCCATTTAGAGGTTGGCTTGAGCAAATTTAATTTTTTTTAGTTGATTCGTTGAGGCAACAGAGTGTTGGTGATCTCTTGATCATAAATACTGGTTTCAATTATTAAGCTCACAAAGTTAAGCAATTGTAAATAAATAAAATTTCTGTTTGTACCATTAAAATATTTATATTAAGGAACTTACGATTTAACAGAACATCAATACTTTATTTCTTTTAATTTTGCTGTCCATGTTTTTAACTTTCTGCAATGGCTGATCGGATTTGGACGGGGCTTTTACTGGAAGATGGCTGATGTAGCTGGGAGTGGCTTAGGCTACTTTTTATTAGATTTTTTTTTCAGTTTTTTTGTTTGTTTTATATGGTATCACGCGGATGAAGACAACAGCTTCAACAGCTTGTATCAAATAAAATAGAGATAACTTACAGCCTCATGGTGGTAAACAGATTTTTGCTTTGATTTTTTAGCAAAGAAACAAAGTCGTTTCATAACGTATATCTACAAACAAAGACGAAATAATTATTTGGTATTAATTTGTCATGCAACATTCTATCCCAAAAATACAAAACACTGTTTAAAGATTTGATAATATTTCAAAATAAACAGCAGTAACAATTAATCAATTGAAATAGCTTAACACATCAATAAAGAAGCTCAAGTTATAATCATTGAACACCAAACGACCCCGTATGTCTGTAATCCGTCAGTGCTTTGAGTAGTGACCGACAGCGCCAAGGCCCCCCGTGGCCCAGCAGTCGCGGGGCAGGATGGTGACCGCCGGTGACCCAGTTCGAACCGTGATTGATTATGTGGTTTATATTCATTCCTCGCCTCGGTGCTCTTCTATGGTGCAGAGGCCATTAATTAATTCACCATTGGCAAGCTTGGGAGTGAAGTAGTAAATATGTCAACCGTAAAAGGAATTTGTTGGAAGATCTCTAAAAGATATACCTTTATATATCCTTTATATTGAAATGTGCCACAAGAGGCAACGAGATGGACTGATTTAAAGTACGGATCGCCTTAATGTGTTTTTTTTTTTTAATTAAGTTTTTTTCAATTATCAGCAAGTGCCTATAAGTTTAATTATTCTAAACTTTCATGATATCGAGTTTTATTTAAAAAGTACGGGTCGGTTACTTTTAAATAAAACCTTCGAAATTTAAATATGGATGCGATATGCAGTTAATAGAAGTTGAATTTGTATTTAAGCGTTATGTTATTTTATTTATTGCAAAATGAGATAAATGTTATTGATAAAAAGAAATGCTATTATTGGCATGTAGGCAGCAAAGTATATTAACGATTCTGTTTAATGTTTTACTTATAATTCATCATCAACTGACTTAAAAGTGTTAAAAATCTGCCGAGTTGATGTTATCGCATCGTTCGCGGCTACTCATTAAATCATGTTTTAATTACTTGAAAGCTCGATAACGGACATGTAGTGTGCAGTTATTAAACCATAAGAAGCAGGAATAACCAAAAGTGGGATAATATGTCATGGTTTTTGCATATGATAGATAAAATCTTTTATTTAATTGCACCTTTCTACACCTGGTCCGTTCTTTTCTGAATCGTTTTGTTTTTCCAAAAATGTTTGACTTTAATATTTAATAACATATGTTATTGAATTATGAGAATGTTATTTAACTGTCTCCGTAATCTAGTTGTAGGCTCGCAGGTTAGAAACCGGGAGTCGTGGAATCGAATCCCGCGGTGACTTAACTGCTTTTCATTGTTACTTCTTAGCTGGCTAGCAAGGCGAGTTGATTACCTATTTGTCCGTACGAAAGGTTAGTTGTTTTACGCGTCAGATGTGTAAATTCGGTCCTGTGCCTTATCTCTCTTTCGTAGGTTCGGTCATCCGTCTCACCAGTTTCTTGCTCTGTTATGAACACGTGACCACACTCAAACAGTGAGACATTATTGTGTATTATAACATAGTTGTGTTATAATATTACGTATGTAAAGTTACGACAAAACGAAGACGGGATATTATATCTGAAGACTACAGCTCGCCATTGTTCAATTTATAAACAGACCATCGAATTCAAACGATATTTATGCAATCAGATTCCCGTAATGGATACTTGATGAAGTGAAAATCTCGCCACAGCTTATCATATTGTAACCCGATCGTGTTTCATTATGTGAACGATTCTAATCCGGCCATGGTCGAGCGTTCATTACTGAAATTAACTTACACTCCGCGGGTGCAGCAGTCAAAGCGCGAGATTGTCTTTTATTGTTGGAATAGTTGAGTATATATTCGTTTGAAGTTGATTCTGTATCGAAATTGAAATGGGATATCTGGTTCAGCGATTCATGTTATGTTAGTTTGTTTGTTTGCTAGCCATGTTAGTTTGGTGTTTATAAATGTAGAATGCAAGTAGAAAGGAAACAACTACTTTAAACTTCCTTACTTACTAAAAACCTTAACATGAAAATAAATGCCCTGGCTTGGTCGTCCCACAATCTCTTGTACAACACTGTTTTAAAGCGTGTAAAGTACACGATATTAAAAGTGACGATACATAAATGTCTTAGGAAATAAAAACCCTTAATTAACAATACATTGAATTTATCTGAAACCTAAATTTCTTTTTAGACTTTAAAGAAGGTGCATTTTAGTATTTTTTATCAACTTCCTAAAGGAACGAGAAACTCGATTAGGAGCAAATTTTTATATTGTTTGTTTCATTTACATTTCATCGTCTTCCAATTTATATGAAAAAATTTTTATTACGACAATACATAATTATGTTATGAATCACAAGAAAAGCATTTTAATATTGTATATATATTATTTTATCAATGCTTTATCTTTGCACTCGACATTTGTGAGATGAAAACCGTCTCCCGTCGATAACTCAAGAATTTGATGCTTTCACTCGCAACAGACATTGTTGCAATATCAACATGATATAACATTGCACGTTATAGTCAATGAGAGTTAGTCATTGAGCGTTAGTCATTGGACGTGGAATGGTGTGAAGTCGTGACTAGATAGTGGCAACGCGAGTGGCAGCCTTGGCACCTCGGCGGCCGCGACCCCCCTGCGATGCTGAACTGTATCAGAGATAAGATCCATCGAGAATAATGGACTGACACTTTTGTAGTCGTGACTGCTTTGCATAATCCTTATTGAACTATGCTCTTCGACTTCGTAGAAGGAAAATCGATCGCTTATTTGGTAACATTTGGTGCATTGTCGTCATCCGAGTGTTGTTATACAAAATATTGCACTGCCGCTTTGTTACTAAGACAGTCGTTTGATGGTTCCGTAGCTTATCTGTGTCCATCGCCTATTATATTAACCTGTATGTTGTAATTTTTCTTTTAATTTTACACTTACCAACACTTTTAAATGAGAGAAGCAATAGTACACATGTAGTTAATAGCTTTTACATGTTTCTTGCGTCAAATTTCAATTTAAAAACCAACTCTGTTTTCATTTAAATTTATTTTAGCACTTATAATGTTGCCATAGGTGGGTCCATCATTGATGCAAATGTGTTTAAAAAAAGCAGAAAATTTTTAAAGGAACATTTATTTCATATTGCACCGGTAGACAAACTTCTTCTTCCTAACATTTTTGCAGTGATGTCAAGCGATTAGGTCCTAATAAAGACAGTAATGCCTAGTATCACTCTTTGCACGGAACGACTTATTCGTAGGGATAAACTGCAACGATGAATGGATTAGATACCAGTCAATTTCATACACCGATGTTCTATAATAAATTACAAAGATATATTATTAATAGTCTTAGCAACCGAGGCGGACTTTTTTAACGCTTATCCGACGTATTAATTAAGCAATTGTGCAATTGGTCGTCCCATATTGTCAAAACCATAAAAAACAAATTTAACAAGCTGTTGGATTCTAACCGATAACGACAAATTTAACATTTTGTAAAGCCAACAACACTCAGCCGTGGCGTAAAACGACATTAGACGGATAGTCATTACGGGCTATAGAGGAAACCAGGAACACGTGTTCCCGACAGTTGATGATTTAACGATAAACAGCAGTCAGGACACCACGGCTACTGTCTGTATGTACGTACGTGTATCCATCTTAGTTTTACAACGTCCCCCCACTCCGGTCCTGCGACCAAACAAACAGACGAACGTAAAATAGATTCTATATACGGAATTAGTGGAGGTGCCACTCACCAATCACGTGTGTTTGTTTTAGGAGAACGGTTATAATTAGTAGCGTTTTAATTGTTTGACATACTGAGACAATTTATGTTACGAACAAACAGTGTTGTATCGATTTATGTGTAATTAAGGATATCTGAATTAATGATTACCAAACAACGCCGGTTTTGAAAAGTTATTTACCGGTAGTAGGTCCCCTTTTTACAGGAGACCGTCTGGGTGGGTACCACCGCAGTGCCTATTTCTGCCGCGAAGCAGTGGTGTGAAAACACTGCTGTGTTCCGGTTTGAAGGGCACCGTAGCCAGCATATTTTCTGGGTAAACGAGACTTAACACTCTATGTCGCACGATAGGTGGCGCGTTAGCGATACCACTGGTATTGCCAATGTCTATGGGCGTCGGTAACCACTTCCCATCAGGTGGCCCAACTGCTCATCTGTCTACTATGCTATAAAAAAAAGTTATGTAAATTAGCAGAACGTAATAAATCGACTATTACGGATTTTTCGCGTTAGTTTTATATATTTTTCCCGACGTTTCTGACACTTTCCAGCATTCATCATCACGGGCAGACTATGTTGATATATGTTTAATAATTGATATGATTGTATAAATGTTGATGATTTAATATGCATAATAATCGCGTAAATAAAAGAAGTCATTTGAAGATAACAAGAACTCTTTCTAAAAACTTATTGTACAACATTGCTTTTGATTATCATTTTTTTTTTGACTTCGTCAATAGGTTTATGAACAGAATAAATATGTCTCGTTTAACAACTTTAAATATACAATGGAAATGTGATTTCTTTATCAAAACAAGAAAATATCTAATTCATTAAAAGCGACGCAAAAATAACATGGTTTTATAACGTATTTCATTTGAATAAATTAAAAAAACCACTTTTGGACCACTTGTTATCGCATAGAAATTATTTGATATCTTGGCAGTAAAAGTAAAATGAAATTGAAAGTTTATATATTTGAGAAAGAGCACGTGTCAAGGAGTTGCGAAATGCAGTTCCATTTGAATAATAATACAATGAGGCAAATTTATTTATCTTAAATATTCCGAAAGCTGTTTAGTTTATCATTAGTTTAAGAAGCGATAAGATGAGTCATTAAAGACATCAACAAGTTTTTTATTTAGAAAGTGAACAATTTATGGAAATAAGTATTTTTTTGCGAGTTTTAAAATAAACTGTATACATTTTATAAGCCATTTACTAATGTGAAAAGATCTAACTGCTTACGCATAGGTTATGTAAAAGTAAACACCAGAAAGACTGATTACATTAACGTTTTAGTTAGTATTCTTATTATTGTAGGAATTATTTTGTAAGTGGTCCCGGAAATTTACATTCCTCTTTTTTATTGGTTGAACGATAAGACCTTATGTTTGTGCTCTGCCTGTAAGAAATGTAAGAGTAATTGCAACAATCCGCTCATAGCCCTGAGACGTTAAATGTAACGTCTCGACGGAGACCAGAGGTCTCCTTTTCCGGTTTTTTCTTCAGCTATTGACAAAATATACAATAACAAAACTTGTATTATATGTATAAGTGTAGTCATATCTGGCAAAGAAAATATTTTACTATAATATTTTGATTATTATTATTACTTTACATAGCCATTTTCTCAGGTTAGCATAAGGTCGGCTTCTAGTCCATCCTGATTTACCTCAATACAGTTTTTACGCATAGTGACGGGCATTCGACCTCCACAACCCAAAGTGTAAATTGTAACTAATTCATCCATAGAATATATGGATATGAGTTCACAGAAAATATAAAGGCACCAACTTTATATAACGACTGCCAAAGATAGTTTTGACAAACCGATATAGATTATCATACTTTTCATACAATAAGGTGATCGGCCCATACGTCATCAGCCTTTTTAGTCCACTGCTGGACGTAGGCTTCCCTACTACACCCCTATCCATTAGGGCGGTTTGGACCGTATCCCACCACCATTCCATCCCATATTGTCTTAGTTAACCAGAAAACAGCGATAACACAAAGTTAATTTCCCACGATTCAAACCCACGACCTTCGGTTTGTAAAGCAAGGGCCAACTCCGCTAGGTCACAATATCATTATTATAAAACAATAAACCGGATTCAAATCGAGAACTATGAGTCAGTGGCCGGATTTCGCTTAGTAAGACACCGCGACCCATTTGCATTTAACATATTCGGTTCACACACGAAACGCAACGGTAAAGCGAACCGGGGGGCGAGCTTAGTATGCGGCAGGGCGTACCTTGTCGTCATCTCCGCTCAAATTGGGCTCCTCATAAATGATAGTAACGATTACTTGCTGATACGCGTAAAGAGGTTCAGTGAGACATAGTTTAGACTATATAGACTTGGAATAAATGTTATCAACACTGCCTCCATACTCCGAACAATCTTGAGGGATTCAACAAATTTTCATTGTTGTTTCTTGGTTGGTTAAAGCAATTTGGGCCGATAACCCAGTCTGAAAAGTAAGATGATCCATGCGTCGATTAGCATGTAAAAAGTCGGTCCTGCGCCTTACTCTTTCCGGTCGTGTCGATTATCCGTTCCATCGGGCTTTGAGAGTATAAAGGCATAGTGAGAAGACCTGTGTTTGCGCGTTCTCTTGTGCACTATAATATCTCCTGCGCAATTAGCTGATCTCTAATTTAGATCCGCTGCCGCAGTAAATCGACTAGGAGGACATTAATGTCACCTACATAGTGTTCTTATTGATTAATTGTCACGGACACTTCAGTCACAGACGGCTTATAAGAACGATATGCGTCTGAAGCCGCGTCGTTGCTATGGTTACATTGTTTACGATTTTTCCAAGTCTTATTCGGCTTAGCTACAGATCGATTTTTAATCACTTTATAAAATAATGAAAAGGAACCTCATCGTTTAGCATACGCCTATCTATTATTATAGCAGCCGTTGTACCTCAAATAAGTTTCTATGGTATGTTTCTTTTCAAGATTACTTGGCTTAGGATAGAATTGAAATATTAGGCAGACTTTAAAGTTTAGCACCATAGTCCCAAACTGCTATAACTCGGAATAGGTGTTTTTTATTTAGCTATCAAAGTAAAAGCCGGAAACACCATCCGTCGCTGTCTCATTAAATCGTCTAGTTGAATCGTTTCGATGAAAAACTATCTCCTTATTAAAAAGTCAGATACTTTTTTGTATCGTTGTATCGGAACATCGAATACGATAATAACGAGTGCGCCGCAAGATCAGCCATTTGTATAATTAACTAGGTTTTGCTTGCGACTTCCTCTGCGTGCTGATATAAAAAAAAATTTTGTTAGTTCTTTTGTAATAAAAAAGTAGCTTAGTTACTCCCAGTTACATCTACTATTTTCTAGTGAAAGTCTCGCCGAAATCTTAGCCAGAACAAACAGACAGACAAACAAAAATTTTAAAATGGCGTTTCGTTGTTATGTGTATCGGTTATATATCACAATGTTATAATTTAAAATGGTTGTTTTGATGTTACAAACAGACAGTGGATTACTCAGCTGTATTGAACATGCGCCATTATTTGTGCCGGAAGTGTGATAATTCAGGCATTGCGCTATTTGATTAAGTGTGATATGCATTTCGGTCGTGTATTCTAGTGTCGTACTCGGATCAGCGAAAATTATAACGGGAAATGTAACGTATCTCGCTCACTTATTCTTATTGTGTGTCGGGAGTGAAATAGATGTTTTGTGTCGCTGAAATTGTCTTGTTATTTACAACTTTATACTGTTCATATACTAGCTTTTTATATTTCAAAGGTATGCTTAGGAAAAGATTTCAATCAAGAATTAATTTCAAAATAGCATCCAAGTATAAAAATTTTAACATTTAGGTCTGCCAAATTAGATTCACATAAATGGAATACATGTAAACAACAATGACAACATATTCACAATGATAAGTACTCATTGAGATGTCAGTCACGGAGTGACAGTCGCAATAGCTTCCGTTTTAAGCCGATTTCTTGCTATGGGTTACTTGGTTTACATTTATCCCGTCTCTAATTTAGCTAAACTATAGTTATTCTTTTATATATTAAATAAAAGAAATAACCAAATGTTATGATAATGTAACAGCGATATTGGAATT
Organism: Lamproptera curius; assembly: GCA_029286875.1. Taxonomy (NCBI): domain Eukaryota; kingdom Metazoa; phylum Arthropoda; class Insecta; order Lepidoptera; family Papilionidae; genus Lamproptera; species Lamproptera curius. The sequence continues at coordinate 291,552 of JAGSMT010000007.1, forward strand.
TAAAATTGAGATATTTTATCGTACTTTCAATATTTACTTTCTTTGTGATATTGTTAATTGAAGAAAAATAATGTCAGTTTACGTATTACCCAGTGCGTGTTACCCATTCGCGTGAAACCCTAGATATATCTAGAATAGAAGCAGTCTGTCTGTCTCGAAGACTGGGTCTGCTAGCGAACGAGATAGCGGGACTGTTAGTGAATCAGTGAGCCAATTCAACTTGGACTTATTGAGAGCGCTTGGCATGCTACAGAATATAAAACGCGCATTCTTCAACTGTGAATTGCTGAATAGTTTAAATAAGTAGCACATATGGCCAATAAAATCGTCTAGTTGTAGGAAAGATGTCGTCTCTTCTGTAGCTATTTTTCAGTGTTTGTTGAACAAATTAGTTTCTGCGATCAGACGATGTGAACAAAATCAGTGCTTTACAATATTGAGTCTTAGATTGAATAGTAATATGCAATTGGTGGCTGTAATGATATTCATAACAAGAGTACATTTAGTACAATCTGTTTCTTTTAAGTTCAAAATGAGAGTTTTTTTTAATAAAAAAACAGAACCTATTTGATAAATGTGACATATTTATTCCTTTTGTTGACGAGCAACACATCACACATCACATCATCAGCCTTTGTTAGTCCACTGCTGGACATAGGCCTCCCTAATACACCCTATCCATTAGGGTTTGGACCGTAATCCACCACGTAGGTCTAATGCGGTGGTGGGTGGACCGACTTTTTACATGCCTATCCGACGCATGGATTATCTTACTTCTCAGACAATGGGGTGATCAGCCCACATTGCCTTAACCAACTAGGAAACAACAATGAAAATTTGTTGCGTCCCGCAGGATTCGGAACCCACGACCTCCGGTTTCTAAAGCACACGCCCATACCACTAGGTACGGAGGCAGTTTGACGAGCAAACTATCTGCTATTGATTATAGTTTAAAATAAAAGTGAACGCAAAGGCATCCGTAAAATGAGCATTAAACCAAATTTTCACTTTAACATTTTTTAGATAACGGTTTAAATAAGGTCTGTTATGAATAAACCCGTTATTAAATAAATATTGATTATAAAAAGTATTTACATGTACCGCTATTGAATTTCTCATCTTTACAATAATTAAACGCATCGTACTCCATCGATGATTACAATTTTATGGCTTGACGTACCTTATAATTTTAAAGTTTGGCCTCTATTGATAATTCGGTCCGTGTCATGCCCTAATTTTATAAGAGTTCAATACAGAATTTGTTATTATTGATTAATATTACGAATTTAACGCATCGATTTTGTAGATTAGTGGTTTCTTTAAAATATAAGTATGTTCTGAGTTTAATGTGTAGAGAATAACATAAAGGACATAATAAAAATGTTATTGATTTATAATATTTATTTTCGGGTTTAAAATTTAAAAAAAAGTTAAGCATATTATTGGTATATCTATTGTAGTCTCATATTAGCCCTTTACAAAAAATTGTTTAAGCAAATAATTCAATTTATCAGAAGCAATAAAAATGTTTCAGTGAAATATCTAACAAAGGCTAGAATAATACTAAAACTTTAATAAAATACGCTCGATTCATAAAAAAGTTATGAACGAAATTCCCGAGAAAATAATACAACTATACAGTTTCAATACATACAAATGTAATAGCACAAAACGTTTTAATAAATGTACCAATAAATAAAATTTCAGATACACCATTACGATCCATACATCATATAAGTCAAACAGTTACTGTGCCTCTAGTATATTTTTAGTTACTATTAGCTTCACTCTGTGGCGAATCCTGAATGAACATTGGCGTCCTTCTCGGCCCACGCTCCTTCCATTGAGGAACTGGTCTGCTCGGACGTAACTGTGACAATGAACCCCTTGCGTACTAAGCCGGATAGAGTTATAACTAAAGTAGTTCAATTTAAATACCTTTTCGTTTGCAAAGAATAAGTGGTTGTACACTGCAGACTAATCATCGAAATTTTTATGTTACAGATACGTATCCTAATTAATTTATTTATCCATAATAGTCATGTTGGATGGAATGATAGCGTGTATAGGGAGCACATGTCCAGATGGACTATCAAAGGCTGATGATGATGATGATGCTGAATAGTCATTTACGTTTATAACTATCAACTACATTCGTAAATAAAAAAGGAAGAACAGGAGCCCTGACTATATTTTTTTCTGAATGCCGTTTAGAAATGTTTTAGCCCGCATAAGAAGTATGTTAAAAGCTAGCATACATAATAAGATAACAGCTACAATTTCTACTGATTTCTGTCTAATTACCATGTTTTATTTGAAAAATAGAGTTCATCAATTTTAGAGCAAATTTCTCACTTCAGTCAAATTTAATTTCTGTGATAGGTTATGCTATCAAACAGGTAAATTTGAATCTTTATATTTTGTTTAGGCCCGTCCCGGCTTCGCTTTACAATGTTACATTGGTTGGAGAATAGTTTTGTTACAGATATGTTCACTTTTTATTACTCAATACTGGACGCAACTTGTACGATAACCACTAAGACTGTACTTTTCATATTAGGTTTGTTTTAGTGAATATTTTTATAGATTTAAATTTTTATAATATAAAAATCTTTCTATGGAAAAAATATTGCTCTAAATCGGTCCAGTGCTTTTGAGTAAATTAATTACATTCAGAAATACAGATCTATTCTTTATAATTTAAGCGTAAATTACAATTCTTATCAGCTTTCTACAATAGAGCATAATTCTGCAAAAGCATAAGCGATGCTTTCCCTTGGACTGCTCACGCCTCCAGCTGTCGCCTTCGACGAAGTAATAATTTTCTTTCTTTGAAGCCAAGCTTGTAATCGAAACACTTAGCGCACTTTCCACAATGGAAATCTTATATTTACGCTTAGACATACAGAAATATCTTTACTGTACTTCTTGAATATCCTTTATTATATTATTTTTCTGCAAAAGTATTCCGAGATTCGGCTATAGAATTAATAACCTTCGTTACGGTATTTATTTTCTACATAACTACTGATTCTTGGTCCTAGTTTTTCGGAAAAGATGACTTTATAATAAGTCATGAAATGAGATTAAAATGCTTTTATATTTGTTTTACTGTTGAAACCTGTTTCTCTAAACATATAGTTTGAAACCTGAAATGTGTTTATCGATTTCGTCGACAAGTTTTAGTTGAACGCAAAGCAATAAGGCCGTGCGTTGCTCCATTGATCGCGGATGCAACAGGACGCCCCGGTGGCCACCGCCGCAGGGCAGGGCTTCCGCTGCGCCCGACTTCGCTCGCGGTGCAAGCCACTAGCGGATACGTGTCTTATATGCGTAGGAATAAATTAATGATAAAGATATATAAGTTATGTAAATAAATGGTAGCATCTCTGATAATCAATAAACGAGTGTAATACTTCTATACTGAATAAAGATATTTTATTTATATTATATAAATAAAACTATCTAATATATGTCAAAGAACTATCTAATAAATCTCCAAAAAAATTTTATATTTCTTAAATAATATTACTTCGTGTAATTATTGAAATATTAAACGTAATTGAAATAGTGGTGTCTGAAGTTCTCTTCTTATCGCTAAAACGCTCTGAGGAACGAAAAATATATATATATATATTATGTTAAAATCAGAAAATGTTATTAAATTGTTTGAAGTTACTATATACATATACAATACAATGCATTATTTACTAAAACTTAAATTTTAATTCATTTTACACAAAAAATGAATAAGCTATTAACTTGTACTGACACTCGCTCCAGTGCACTACTATTCACGTTGCATTTAACATGAGACGGTCGCCACAAAGGAAACTAACTCTAAATTCTATAGTTATAAGGTCCTTTATAACCGCAAGATTTAATTTGTACCGTCACCGACGCATCACATTTTTTGTATGGAAGCGTCCGTAACCAGAAACGGAAACCTGACTTCTGTCGTTTCTTCTATTTCGAGTGTTTGGTGTTCGTTCGCGTTGAGGAAGGACGCCCGCTAATGGATTCTAACAGCGCACTTTTGGTCGAGTGAATGGGTTTCACTTGGGATTAAAACCACGGAAAAGGCACGATACTTTTGGTTTGCTTTTCGGTTCCTTAAACTGACCAAACCTTAGTGGTTTTATATTGCAGAACATGTAAAATGCGAGTAATGATAAAGTAGGATAACGTTTTTCTCTAATTACCGCATGTATCAAATATATTCTAGTTTTTGTTAGGATGGTACTACTGTCTGGCAGGTTCAATTTTTTTTTATATGAAAATTTTATACACATAATAAAATCTTGACTGACTTCGTAGCTTAGTGGTAAGGACGTATGCTTTAAAACCGGAGGTTGAGGGTTTGAATCCTGCGGGGACTCAACAAATTTTCATTGTTTCAGTTGGTTAGGGCAATTTGGGCCGATCACTCAATTGTCTGAAAAGTAAGATGATCCACGCGTCGGATGGGCATGTAAAAAGTCGGTCAACCTACCACCCCACATTGGACCAGCGTGGTAGGATACGGTCCAAAAACCCCTTCATGGGGAGGCCTATGTCCAGCAGTGGACTAACACAGGCTGATCATGATTGTGATGAATAAAATCTTGATTTGATCCAAAATAGTACATAATTTTGGGAATTATTTTATATAGAGTTTATTAATATACATTGTTTTCATCTTTATGCTATATGTTGCGATGCTTTTTATTTTTTTTTGCCGTTGGAAAAATCCAGCTTACGGATTCCCCGCCGCCAGAGTGAGGGGACAGCAGGGATATGTGGGGCTCCCCAGACCAAGATGGGGCGGTCGGTATACCCACTAAAAACCAACGGTTGTTCCTTTCTCATGTCGCTGTGGCCGGGGCCGGGCGCCGATCACAGTCTTCGGCGACCCCGGCGCGACGTGGCCCTCGCCACTCTAGGCTCCTCTCTCCGGGTGTGTTGGGACACCCGGACCATCGCTTAGCGCCGTGCCGGAACAAACAGCACGGCGCTCCTCTTGAGCCCTTCTTGGGCGGCGGGCACCTCTTGACGGCCGCCCAGGGCTCAGTGTCAGGGGAAGATTGCACGCGTACGCCACTCTTCGGCGCCCTGGCCTTCTTCGCGACCTTCGCACTCTAACATCCTGCGCACCACGGCAGGAAGCGAAAGGTCGTCCACGACATACGCAGCTCTTGGCGTTGCTCGACCCAGGCTGAGCACGCTTCCAGCGCGTGTTGGGCCGTCTCCTCGGCACATACGCCACAGTGATGGAACTCCTCTGTAGGCTCCCTACCGGCCACGCGGCACAGGTACCTCCCGAAACAGCCGTGTCCCGAGAGAACCTGCGCCGCGCGGAATGTTAGGGAGATATGTTGCGATGCTCCCTCAACACCGCCATCTATTTGTGCTTGCACAAACAAACGCCGCGGAAATGCGATGAAAGGAAAGCGAAACTGCTCCGCGGTCTGAAAAGGGGGTCGTGTGGTTCCTTACACTCGGTGGTTCTTGAGAAGTATAGTGGTTTATATGTTGTTCCTAATTCTAAGATTAGTAAGATTTCTGATTTCCTGGTACATGTTAAATTATAGTATACTTCTTCGGTGACTTTGTAGTAAAGGAGAAATGTGTATCATTAAACAAGCACGCAGTAGTTTTTATAAGTCGGTCCACTTTGTATTCTGGCCGGTTATATGTTACTGTACTTCTGTTTTTTGGGAAGATGCGTGTTATGCCGTGGGCGAATTGAAAATAATATATAGCATATCTACTTCTTATTAAAGTCTCAAACTGGATCAGTTATATGAACCACTATGTCAACTGCCCCAGATTGTGACAGGCCGAACGAACTATAGGACGCAATTGTCAGTTCCTCCCTTTTATCTTCGAATGTACAGCTTCCTTCGGTGTTAAACGAATCGGTGTTGCTTTATTGAGCAATTTGTTGTCTCGATGCAACTGACCTATTGCAACGTACGTCACCACTCATTGAGGCAGTTATAGTAAATGGTCGACAATGGTCACCGCCAACCCGTCCGTCGCCACAGCGGGTCAACAGCACCGCAATTGGAGACTCGTTAGATGGTCAGTGGCCAATTGGTACTTCCACACTTTCGAGCTAATGGGTGGGGGCGTGGGGCAGCGATGACGTCACGGTTCTTGACGATCCAGCATCGAACCTAAGAGATGAGAGAGAACCTTGTGCTTACGCTGGATAACATCCGTTTTAGCATCTAAAATTACTTATATTAAAAAAAAAACTTCGTGTTGAACTGCACAAATTTAGTTGTTCTTTATGAAATAATAGCTGTTACCCGCAATTTTGTCAGTAAGTAGCCTAAGTTACACCCACTTACATCAGCTATATTTGAGTGAAAGTCCCACCAAAATAGGACCAGCCATTCCAGAGATTAGCCTGAACAAACCAACAGGCAAACAAAACTTTTAAAATATGTTGTTTTGTTATTTCTACCAGTTATCACTATGTAATCATTTAAAACCATATTGATGTTACAAGCTGACGGGCTCAGTCATTATAGACAATAAATGTAAACCATTTATAATAAATATAAATTGTAGTGTATTTATGTTACAAGCCATTTTAATATTACTTGTTTATTATGGTCGAATAGCTTTTTGTTAAAATTGTTTTATTGACAATGATGACAATGAATACTATTACTTTTTTACTACTACTTATTGGTTATGTTTGCATACAATGAACTGAAGTAATTCTTATTCTCGACTTTGATTATAAAACAGATGTAATGGTTGAAACGATAACTTTATGTAGCGTAGGAAATAAATTTTTATATGGCTTTTTGATCACCGTTTTTTTATTAACGCAATTGAAGCAATTCGTCTTTTCTCGATGTAAATGACTATAACGCGTCTCTTAATTGTATTTATGTCATCATGGCAGCAAAGTCTGGCAGGTTTTCGCAGAAAAGGAGATGGGCCGATAGCTTTAGCTCATTGTCTAAGTGAGTATGGCACCTCTGGACGCCTCGAGAATGCGATTATCCAATTAAGGAGTCTCGCACCGACTGGATGGACGGAGCAATGCTCTCGCGCGACCCCGAGAGGTTTTATTAAGTTTATGAAAAAGGTATTGAAGACAATACAATCGTAGATAAAAGAACGATGTAAGTCGGCTGTCACAAAACATAAAAGTTGTGGAAACTCCTACTTAACTTTTGTCGAAGTACTGATATACTTCATTTTGCCATCATCATTAATATTCCAGACAGAAATATATTATGGGAAGTTAAGACTACTACGATTCTTTATTTGTTTTAATTTATTTATGGTAGACTAAAAACTTATCAAACAGATAAGAGTGATGCTTTTATACTCTTTACTACAAATACTAAAACTATATTATATTTGACGATTAATTCCACACTCACCAACGCGAAAATACATTAATTCTATGCAATTATTAGACCTTTAAATACCGTTGCACATTTCGGTTTGCATCCATACTAAGTAACATACGAATTCTTCACTCAATTCCTTAATACAAAATATCATTTCTATATTTAATTTCTAATATATGACCGCCGTGTTTTTTACACCTATTCCCTGGACCTTCAAACCGCTGACAGAGTTTGACTTACATCCTTAATGTTGCGTTGAATTTTATTCAAGTTTAAGCTTCAGACTATAAACTCATTAAATGTAAATTCGCGTGAGAAGAAGCATGTCGCAATGACATGTACTCAGTGTACACTAGGCCGCTTGACAAGTGGCCGCTGAGCGGAGTGACAAGTGAGTGACGTGACGCCGCCTGGGGCCTGTCACGCGACATGGACCCGCTGCCAACTATCGCTTGTGCAATGAGCTACACACCTCAGGAGCACGAGCTACCTAGTTGCTAAATCTAAATGTAAAGTTGACCGAATTTACGTGTGGGCGTGTGCCCAAGTCCTGCGGGAACTCAACAAATTTTCGTTGTTGTTTCGTAGTTGGTTAGGGCAATTTGGGTCGATCAGCGAATTATATCGGGATACGGTTCAAAACCTTCTAATGGATAGGGGTGTATTAGGGGAGGCGTATGACCAGTAATGGACTATCACAGGCTGATGATGATGATGACGATGATAGTTATACACATTGTCTGAAAAGTAAGATGATCTATGCGTCGGATGGGCATGTAAAGAGTCGGTCCCGATTGTCAAAACCATCTTTGGAACAAAGGATGTCAGAGCCCTAAAATTTTCTGACAACCAATTTTGACTCGGAATAGTGTAAAAATAAAATATAACAATCAATCAAGCAGTTGAGGAAAACGGGTTCTTATTAGCAGCGGCGGACTAAGTCCGTCAGAGGCCCAGGGGCAAAGCTGAATGAGGCCCCAAGCTTTAAGCAATATGTATTTCTACAAGTTTTTATTCAGTTTACATTTGTATGTATAAGTATTTATGATTATTTCGTTAAAATCTGGCAAGCTTAATTTTAAATTCGGCTTAAAATATTTAAGCTTTAATAAACATAGATGTAGATGTACCTACAATTATCATCATCATCATCATCATCATCAGCCTAAAATAGTCCACTGTTGGACATAGGCCTCCCTAATACACCCCCATCCATTAGGGGGTTTTTGGACCGCACCCACCACGCTGGTCCAATGGAGGTTGGTGGGTGGACCGACTTTTTACATGCCCATCTGACACATGGATCATCTTACTTTTCAGACAATTGGGTAATCGGCCCGAATTGCCCTAACCAGCTTGGAAACAACAATGAAAATTTGTTGAGGATACGAACTCACGACCTCCGGTTTCTAAAGCACACGCCCATACCACTAGGCTACGGAGGTAGTCGGACCTACAATATGGACTGAATATGGTTGAGGAAAATAAAATACAAATCGAACGACAAAAAAAGGTAAAACAAAGGTAGTTTTATTTTCAGTAGATATGAAGTTATTTATTATATGTGTTTTTGTGCCTCCAATTTACAGAACTCTTAAATAACTTCTGTCAAATCAATTCTTTTGAAATTTTCTTTCAATCTAAAGTACGGCTATATTAACCAGTCGCTCATGACCCATTGTAGATAGAACATAATTTTTAAGTAGTTTAAGTTTCGATAAACTTCTTTCGCATGATGCAACCGAGATGCAAATGGTCAAATTCACTATAAAGATTTAATAAAATTTTAACTGCTACAGCTAGAGCGTCATCTGATGCCTCTAGCATAAACTTTGATTCAATAATTTGGAAAATATTATTGATTTGCTTCATAGGCTCGTATCGTGTCGACAATTCTGGTATAAATCGATCTATGCATTCAAACATTCACGTCTTATTTCTTTTGAATCGTTTATTCAACACGATGAGCTAATTCACCCGGCTTCGTTCTTTTTACCTTCCTCTTCCTTGTTACTCTATGTCGATGTCCATATCATTGAATTTTTGTGCCAAAAGTTACATTAGCAAAGCATTATCCACAATCGTGTTTCGGTCACTAAATACTCATTCAAGGCTTTTAGTTTAACGATTCCTATATCAAGAGTCATATCGAGACTGCAAATATTAGTGAACTAAATTTACTTTTCCAGTATACAAAGCCAAAATTGTATATAGGTTATAAAGGTAAAATCACAAACACGGCAGGAGCAAGCTTGTTCCTGATATTGTATCTAGATTTGCCTTTGTTGGATCTTTCAAAATGTTCCAAACACTTATAAATTTCTATGTTTTCTTTTACGACTTTTACTGACTCGTAATGAGCCCTCCAGCAAGTATCAGATAAACGTTTTAAATTTATTCCAGTCTTCTCTTCAGTAATTGCCATCTCTGTGCAGATGATGAAAAAGCGAGTACAATTTCTCTACTGTTCCAAAACACGTGACGCTGGAAGGAACGCCTGCAAACGCATGAACTCCTCAAAGATTCAAGGAATGATTAGAACAGGGACTGAATAGTGCTTTTGGATTTATTTCTCGGTGGTAGGTCCCCTTTTACAGGAGACCGTCTGGGTGGTACCACCACGGTGCCTATTTCTGCCGCGAAGCAGTAGTGTTAAAACACTGCTGTGTTCAGGTTTGAAAGGCATCGTAGCCAGCGTTTTATTGGTAAACGAGACTTAGCACCCTATGTCTCACGGTAGGCAGCGCTTGGTTACCACTGGTATTGCCGATGTCTATGGGCGTCGGTGACCACTTTCCATCAGGTGGCCTGACTGTCGTCGCCTGCGTATGCCATAAAAAAAAGAACGAATCTAATGATTTGACTCATTTGGTCTGTTTTACTTTCGTTAGGAGTGCTGTCAAAAATTATTCCGTAATATTTAGCCTTATTAATATCTCATCATCATCATCAGCCTTTGATAGTCCACTGCTGGACATAGGCCTCCCTAATACACTCTACATTAGAGGGTTTTGGACCGTATCCCACCACGCTGGTCCAATGCGGGTTGGTGGGTGGACCGCCTTTTTACATGCCCATCCGACGCATGGATCATCTTACTTTTCAGACAATTGGGTGATCGGCCCGAACTGTCCTAACCAACTAGGAAACAACAATGAAAATTTGTTGAGTCCCGCAGGATTCGAACCCACGACCTCCGGTTTCTAAAGCAAACGCCAATACCACTAGGCTACGGAGGCAGTCTTAGTTGTTCTTATATCTGCAATAATTTTTTGCCCATTACTAACCCAAACATAGAATAAATTCATTTTGTATGCCTTTTGACAAATAAGATGGTACTCTCTTTGATCCACCAGCGGCCTCTTCTAGGTTTAAGCAATGCTTTTTCAGCACCGGATCATATTTCGCTAACAACTGTACTAATTCTAAAAAAATTCCCCTGGTTTCCGAAGAAATATCTTCACGGTGGCCTCTGAAAGCAAGATTTTGTTGGGCTAAGACTAACGTGACATCTAAAAGGCGATGTTAAATGTTTCCCCATTTATTAGTTTCATCGTTATTCCTTTTTCACTTCACAAAGACCAGAGACGAATTTATTTGTGTGATTATCAACCTCACATGCAAATAACCGGCAGCAGTAGCAATATAATTTCTTTGTTGATGGTGAGTATAGCATCCATTTCCTTAATTATTTAGTCTCGTTTAAATGTGAGTAAAACCACTGCAAAGTTAAACAACGATGTGTTCCCTTAGTACTTTCACCTGGTCTTTCCACAGATTTAAAAGGTCCATCCTTATTTTGAAATACTTCACTACCCTTCTCGATAATGGAAATTCGATGTGCTCTGCAGCAGGTATTGGCCAATATGCAGCATCATTGGATGAGAAGACCTCTTACTTAGCGACGTATTCGGCTTCCTCAGTATTTTCTTTTAATTTATTAGTTTTATCATTCTGTGTTTCAGCATCAGTCAATCGGATTTTGTATTAACATTACATTTAATAGACTTTTCAACTCTGTTTGCTTCAATATCAATGATTTGTACATTGCATCCTGATTCATCAGTTTGACTAATTTCTTTGGCAACGCAACCTTTCTTCTTATCAAAGTTTCAAAGGTGTTTGGATGAAGATCCAACGAGTGTATGAGGCCCATGTATATTTTTCGACTTAAGTACAATGTAAGTGTAGGCGTACAAAAGTGAATTATTCACGCTTCCTTCATTCAGGGGAAGTACCAGATACACAGACAGAAATCCCCCAGAGTATCTGACGCGTTCAGAATAAAAGTTTATTAGTACCACGTAAACACATTCGATGGCTGAAGTGGGCTAATCTTAATGAAATCATGAAGGTACTAAGCATATTTTTAAAGTATTATGAAAAACGCGAAAAACATTTGGGGGCCCCCCAAGACCTGAGGCCCGGGGCGAGCCGCCCTTCCGTCTCTGTTAGTCCGCCACTGCTTATTAGTGAATCGCGGTCATCGTCATTTTTCCTGCGAAGTATAGCCTATAAGAGTTCCGGACTTGTTGGCACTAGTTTGGGAGTTTGACATCAGATTTTATTTTTTTTATTTTATGTTAATTCCCTTATTTGGCCATTTTATAGAGAAATAGATACAGTACGTAAATTTAAAAGCAAGAGTCAATTAAGAGTCGGTCAATTATTGTTAAGTAGTAATAAACTATAGCTTAATTCTTAATTAGCTAGTAGCATCATATTTTAACAGTATCCATGTGGTTCTAACAATAATTTTGGTATTCCTGCTCCAGATTTTTTGGGAGTAAAAAGCTACCTAAGTACTGTCTTACTTCAAAGAGCTGTGTCCTAAAACTGCAATGCTCTCAAACTGAGCTTTCAACCTTTGACCTGAGTTAGCGTGCCTACTGCCTTCCACGCCCTAGATTTGTAAAGCATAAATCATAAATTAACTGTGCATTCAATATCGCGTGACCACCCCACAACTTAAATTATCCAAAATGACTTCCGCTTGACATATCTTTTCTTTGAAAGTATTCACCTAAAAAGTTAAACGGAGGTTAAAACGATCCGTAATAAATGTCCCCGGATGCAAAATACAAAAGTGTCATAATTGTTTTCTTTTTGCACTTATTTTAATAGTTCTTTTTATATATATTTTTTTGTTTTACATCTACGATTTGATTGATAACTAAAGTACCTTTCAGACAATGAAATTGTCACAAGTTATGAAAGTAAGGTAAAAGAATTCAGCGCTTACTTATATTCATGGATAAAATATGATTGTTTTTGTACATACCTATATTAGTATACTTTGAAGCCAAATCAGACTCGGAATCTAGATAATTATTGTAAACTGTAGTGGCACCATACTTTCGAGGCCGCTTCGTTGCTACGATACATTGTTTACATAGAGTAGAATTTGGCTCTGATATAAATAGAATTATTAAAGTTTCAAAGATCGAATCAGACAATCGTAAAAGGCAAAGCGACGTCGGTTCGTTTCATCTATAATTTCCTATATGGCAGCAGTACCTGCCCGTCCCGGTTCATGCTTTGCTTTATGTTCGACGACTTCGTGCATCAAGGAAAAGGGAACGGAGCACGCGACGAATTATTAAGACTGTCCTTTTTCCATTGTTGTTTATTGCTTTAATACACGCGACCGATAGTTGATGGGTTTTTACGAAAGAGACAATGTACGTTGCTCTAATGGCTAACGTCTTAACTGTACTATGTCCCTTTCCCACGTTCATTATTTTTAACTAATAATGACGGCGCCTAGACCGCCTAAAATATTGGGCACGACATTTTTTGGGTGAGTAACTGGGGGGGATTTTAATGGGGAAATAACTTAAAATATTTTAAATAAAAAAAAAAAGTGAAGGTTGGACGCCGGAAATAATTTTTTTTATTATTTTTTAAATTAAAATAAAAAATATCAAACGGCCACCTAGTTTTGCCCGCAGGTGGTTTTCCAGTTTTATGCACCAAAAAAATTTGTACCGTTAACTCACAGGCTGGTGGACCCATGATAAATGTTGAGAAAAACAACAAGACAAAAGTAAACAAGTTATTTCAGATAGTATTTATTATATTTTTGCTCAATTTAGAATTAATACTTTCAAATCATTTTTGAAATTTCTTATTAAGTAGCTATTAACCAGTGCCGACCCATTGTGATGACATAATTTATTAATTGATAAACTCAGAGACGAGTAATGGTCAATTCCTATAAGATTAAAATTAACTGCTTAGGCGTTCTGATGCCTCTAGATAACTTGATTCATAATTGAAAATATTATTGTGCCTTCGCGACAATTTATAAACGATCTGTAATCCGCTATTTTGAATCGTTATTCAACATGATATCGTCTTTTTCCTTCCCTCCTGTTACTATATGTCCATCATGAATTTTTGCAAGTACTTCAAGCTATCCACAATCGTGTTCGCTAAACATTCAGCTTTTTAACGATCTATAAAGTCAGACAAATAGAACTAAATTATTTCCAAAACAAATTTATAGTAAAGGAAATCAACACGCAGAAACTGTCTGATATGTATATTTGCCTTGTTGATCTCAAATCAATTAAATTCTTTTTTTTGACTTACGACTGAAGGCTCACAGATCAGATAAACGTTTAATTTATTCAGTCTCTTTCAGTATCATCTTAAGAAAAGAGTAATTCTCTTCAAAGATGAAGACGCTCAACGGACTCAAAATAGGAATGATAGAAAGAGAAATGCTTTGTTATTCGTGGTCCTTTCAGAGACGTTGGGGACACTGCTTCTGCGCGAGCAGATTAAAGTTAGTTGAAGCACGCACGTTTTGAACGATACACATTCAACTCATGCAACGCAGCAGTAGCAAAATTTTTGTTGATGAGATAGATCCATTTTATATTTAGTCCGTTAATGAGTAAACCATGCAAGTAACACGATGTCTTAGTACTTACTGGCTTCAGATTAAGTCCATCCTTATTTGAAATACTTCACACCTTGATAATGAAATATGTCGAAGGTATTGGCCAATATGCACATTGGAGAGAAGACCTTATTAGCGACGTCTGGCTCCTCAGATTTTCTTAATTTATTAGTTTTATCATTCTGTGTTTCAGCATCAGTCAATCGGATTTTGTATTAACATTACATTTAATAGACTTTTCAACTCTGTTTGCTTCAATATCAATGATTTGTACATTGCATCCTGATCATCAGTTTGACTAATTTTTGGCAACGCAACCTTTCTTCTTATCAAAGTTTGAAAGGTGTTTGGATAAAGATCCAAAGTGAGAGGCCCATGTATATTTTCGACTTAAGACAATGAAGTGAGTACAAAGTGAATTATCACGCTCTTCATTCAGGGAGTACCAGATACACAGACAGAAACCCAGAGTATCTGACGTTCAGAATAAAAGTTTATTAGTACCAAAACATTGATGGTGAAGTGGTAACTTAATGAAATCTGAGGTACAAGCATATTTTAAAGTATTATGAAAAATCGAAAACATTTGGGGCCCCAAACTGAGGCCCGAGCGAGCTGCCCTTCCGTCCTGTTAGTCCGCCACTGCTTATTAGTGAACGGGCCATGTCATTTTCTAGGAAGTACCTATAGCTTATTAAAGTTCCGGACATTTTGCACTAGTTCTGGGAGTTTCATCATATTTGTATTCCTCTCAGATTTTTTGTAGTAATTCCTAGTATTTGCATTTTATAGAGAACATGATACCAAACTGAAAATTTCAAACAGAGTTCAACTTGACAGAGTTGGTGCCAATTCTTCAGTCTAGTTGTAAATAAACTATAGCTTAATTTTAATTAGCGTGACCACACAATTCTTAACAGTATCCATGGTTCTAATAATCTTTTTGAGTATTCCTACCTAAGATTTTTGGAGTTAAAAGACTACTGTACATGTCTTACTTCAAAGAGCGTCCAAAACTGCAAATGTTTCTTAACTGAGCTTTAACTTTGACCTGAGTTATGCCAACTGCTTTCCACATGCCCTAGATTTGTAAAGCATAAATCTTAAATTAATGTGATTAATATGCGTAGACCACCCCACAACTTAAATTATCCAAATGACTTAGATTGACATATCTTTTCTTTGAATACACCTAAAAGTTAACTGGAGAGTTAATCGATCTGTAATATGTACCTGGTGCAAAATACAAAATGTCATAATTGTTTCTTTGCACTTATTTTATATACGTTCTCTTATATAATAATTTTTGTTTTATCATCACGATTTGTATAATCAAAGCATCGTTCAGCAATGAAATTTCATATAGGAAAGCTAGCTAAGTAGAATTCAGCGCTTATTTACACTTGCATCAGAAATATTCAGGATAAATATAGATTGTTCTTTTGTAATACCCATATTATGATGACTTTTGAAGCCAAATCAGACTCGGAATCTAGATAATTATTGTAAACTGTATAGGCACCATACTTTCGAGGCCGCTTGCAGTGTCGATACATTGTTTACATAGAGTAGAATTTGTCTGATATAAGTCATAGAATTATTAACAAGTTTCAAAGATCGAATTAGACAATCGTAAAAGCAAAAGTCGACGTCGGTTCGTTCATCATAATCTCATCCTATATGGCAGCAGACACGCCTCGTCCCGGTTCACTGCCTTTGTTTTGACGTTCGACGACTTTGTCATCAGGAAGGGAACGGAGCACGGACGAATTATTAAGACCTGTCCTTTTCACACAATTGTGTTTATAGCGCAAAACACGCACCGATAGCTTGATGGGTTTTACGCAACATGAGCATAATTACGTTGCTCTAATGGCTAACGTCTTAACTGTACTATAGACAGAATCATCACGAGGTGCTGCAAAGTGTGACTACACGATTATATCAAAGTAAATACATGATATGAATACTAAATTCGCTAGTCTTGTTAGGATATGTCTATAAATTTATGCTAACAAATTTTAATTAAATTCCTAATTTTTATTGTAAATTGCGAAAACTTATTAGAATGTATAGACGTGTTATGTACATGCTAACACATTCATCAGCCTTTGTCAGTCCATTCTGCTGGAATATGGTCTCTCCCATATATGACCTTCTACCTCATTAGGTTGGTTTGGACTGTATCCCACAGAACGTATTTTTTTACTATCCATCACACGCATGTTCTAATTTTAGCGAATTAATGATGGTCAAATTGTCTACTGAACAACAAATAGAATGAAAATTTGTTCTTAACAATGAACAACTGATACTCTTTTTGTATAAAAACAACAAGTCACTGTTGCAATAATCAGATTTGCATTTTCACTCATCAAAACGCATCTGGTAGAGTGTTTCGTCGAACACAAGCGAGTTGCTTTGACTTTTAAATATACTAAACACGCTATCCTGTGTAAATATTCAGCTAGTTAATATTAATGCGATGGACCGTTCCTAATATTCGCTGTATGATAATTCACGTTTGAATCAAGAACGGAGCATAATCTGAACTAAAAACACAATTAATCGTCAGCGTAGAATGACCCCTCAAACCGTATTTTTATCAGAGATTATTATATAGAGTCTTTTATCTATCCCTTATTATCCATTCCCTGCGAATGTTATTCAATGGTTCTATCGAACTTAGATACAAGTGGATTAAGAATGCGAAATTGATGCTGCCTACCATAACATATGTCAGTGAAAATGACTTTACCACTGCTTATTTGTATTTTATTATAATATTGATTAGATTATCGAAAAGTGTAACGATTATATGCTTGCCAACAAAGATATTTAATCGTTGTTCTGGCATCATATATGGCAGGTTTCCAGACTGCTCGATGTACGCTGCTTTCTTAAAAGTATGCGAAGGCTAAATCAAGTGCTATTCGCTATATGTTATTTCGTAGTTCTATCAGTCTGATAATAAAAAGTTGTATAGAATGATAGCTTAAAATTCTGTGGGATAATTCTAAGAAGTCTAAAAATCTTATAACTCGATGACTTATTATTTTGTTGCTGTTAGTTGATCCTGTTAAAAACTATAAGTTTTACAATAAATCATTTAGTATTTCTTGCATGCTAACAAAACTCTGGTAGAGGTATTCAGTCTCAACCACAAGTGGTGTCTTTTACGACGCTTTTTAACATATACTAAAAAGGCACATGGAAGATATTAGCTTTTAATAATGGCAGATTAAAGTGTATAGAATAATCATTCGATTACTGAATGCAACGCCAACTGATAGGCTAATTTGTAAACCTAAAAACACACACACACTTAAATCGGTCCAGCCGGTTAGAAGGACTCCACTGTCAAAACCCGTATAATATATTATTATCAGAAGAATTATATATATAATTTACTCTCTTTTATACACCTAATTATGCTTTCATTCCCTCGAATAGTGTATTTGTTCTATACGAACTTAAGCACTTAACCAAGTGGCAATTAAGAACTGCAGAAATTGATGGCTCGCGCTGAAACCATAAGATATGTTCACGGACAAAATGATATTTACCACTGCTTTATTTGCATTATTATTTACTTATAATAACATATGACCATGATTATCCGGAGAAGAGGTGTGTTAGGCAGCGTAACGCCTCTTGCGCAACAACACGTAAGGTTTCAATGCGTTAGTCCGACATCATAAGCAGCGAGACTTTCTCCGCAGACTGGCCCCGACGTGTCCAGCCCGCTTTCCTTAAAGAGACGCGCCGGGAATGGATTATGCATAGAAATCAACGTGGCCATATTCTGTGCTATATGGATTAGTGTTGCGAGGTTCTACGACGAGATTGGGGACCGGAAGTAGAAGCAATGTGAGCATTAGTACAGCAATTGTTTGTTAAAAAATTCTGTGGGGATAAATTTTAAGGTTTAACAAGATGTACTCCTATAACTTGATGATTGATTGATTGATTGTTCTTGCCTGTAGTGTCCCACTATTGGGTAAAGGACTCCCTTAACGTTTTCCATTCTTGCATGTTCTGTGCCAATCGCTGCCAACTATACTTGTAGCGATGGAGTTCTTCCTTCCATCTCGTGGGTAGTCTACCACGTCGCGTCTTCCGGTCGGTGGGCATCCATGGTGATCATGTCTTTACTTGATGAGACATATAATAAAAAGATAGGCGAATAATCTGTCTACTTTACTTGCCTTAATCTAATCTTAGAGATATTATATATATACAGATTATTAATTTAAGATACATAACAGCCATAATTATTTCTTTGGTTTACGCGAATACATTATTAAATGAAATGACTCTTTACGAATTTTTTCGCGTTTATTTTACATATTACAGACATTTAAGGAGCACAGACTAAAAATAATTAATACAATTAAGATCTGGAAACCCCGCTTCAGCACTGGCAACAAGATACATGACATCCCAGTCTACCCTGTGACCACGGCCGCTGAAATGTGATCGAAACGTCGGGAATTTAAATATATAAAATAAACGCGATAAAATCCATAAAAAGTAATTTTATTTGATAATATATAACAGCGAATAAATATTAATTAAAAAGCCACACTATTAGTATTTCAACGAAGGCTGCGTTATTTACGCTCATAAAATACGTGTAGGTGTCAAAACAACTTGTCTAAAATCGTAATTGTCATGCTCGTAGTAGCTTTTCCGAAATATGGTTGTCGCTTTTGTATTTTAATCATAATCTTCACTGACCTTCGAATGTTATGGCAGTCGTTAGAAGAGACACAATGCTGGCCCTTGTCTCATATGCAAGTTAGGCTTAAAAATTTATGACGGCACTTGGCACTGAGGCCAAAAGGGTTGCCATGTTGTGTTGTATAATACATTTTGTAGATATTTTCTTAAAATTTATGTTATTTGATTTTTCACAAATTTTAAAATGTTTGCTGGTAGCCTCAGTTTAGTTACTACCTACTTGTTAGTGTTGGACAGGTACTATCTATAAAAAATCAGACACACTTTAATTGTTTCATTAAAGAAAATTAATTACGACAATGTTGTTAAAATATTTTTTTTATCTGGCAACCCTGGCTGCTAAATGAGCCTCATTACGTCGCCCATTAAGCCGGTGCCACCGGCTATTCCCCAAATCGCAGTTGCAATTAGCGCTCAGTATCAGTGACGTGCACACCTTGTCCGCAGAGCGCTGTGCCGCCATGGCGTACTACCGTTGCGGGCCCACGGCCATCGGCAGCAGGGCCTCCTGGTCGGTGACGTCACCCGCCGAGGGCAAGGGCTACGAGAGACCGCTGAGCGGCAACTTCGACCGCATCTTCAACGCCTTCGAAAGGACGAACGCCTTCGAGTATGTCCGGAGCACCTTCGAGTCCAAGGACGAGGCGAGGGGCGTCGGCCACGCAGACCTGGTGGTGAATAGGAAGATGAGCAGCAGTTTCGAGAGGGCTGACTGCGCCCTGGCGGCGCAGACGCCCTGCTCGGAGGACGAGGACTTCTACAGGGAGAAGATCCTGTACTCGCAGGCGAGACAGCTCTTCCCTCTCCAGGAAGACCTTGCTGACTGGATCAATAAGACTATTGGTAAGTCTTTTCCTACTTGCTTTCCTTGTTACTTTAAAACAATAGTATGAATAAATCTTACACAACGTATGGAGCCTCGGTTATTATTTCCATGAAAATTTTTCATTTATCACTAATACTTGCCGGTTACTAGTATCATTTTTCATCTTTCTCGTAATCTCAAGTGTTACTCTTTAATAGATTTAAATTAGTATATTGGTAAAATGATTTTATTGATGTCAATTCTTGCATGAAGTTATGATCATATTCATTATGGTGTGAGGGATAGTCGCACGATATTGATCGTTAATTTAGAATCATTCTAATTGAAGTAATATTTATAGTTTTTCAAAATTCTTAGAAAATTAATCTTCAAATGACGCAACACCTATTAGTCAGCGACCGTTCATAAAAGTCCATTAATTAAAAAGTCTGGCACCATTTACTAATTGTTAAACAAAAATAGATTAAAAAATTATGGAATGTAAACTACGTTTTATAATGATTCATCACGACTTTATTGAGCATATAGAAATGACGAAATTATTGAGGTCCCTAATATACATATAGTGACCTCGATTAGGCATGGACATCCGTCAGCTTTTGTTGGGATCCAAGTCGCGTATTGTGGTGTGACCCACGTATGATAATGGCATGCAAATGGCTCTTCTTAAAGATTTCCACCGTATGTGGTCGGTACAGATCTTTTAAAAGTCGAAGTTTTTTATAACTATAAGAAATGAATGATCTAGCCAGTGTCCCACTGCTGGGCAAAGGTCTCCCTTAATGTTTTCCATTCTTGCCTGTAATAACTACGATAAGTTAGGAATCAATGTAAGTTCTGTCATACCGAAATTGATAGGTTTCATCCAAATATATTTTGTTTCGTTAATGTTTGGATAGTTATTATGTTTATTGTTAAATACTAATATTGAAATATGCTTTGTTGCCTTTTTTGAGAAATGATAGACAAACATACAACAATTTAATTTCGCATATAACCCAGATACGAAATGCGGCAGCGTGCGTTGAATTTGCTACCAAAATGGTTATATGAATTATGTAACCAAAAACAAAACGTTATGGTTTCTATTATAGCTCATACACGTACGTGAATATTTTGACAAATAGGTAGGTTCCGCTTTGAGGAGGCGACGTTGGCTCTTTATACCGGTTGTAAGAGCAATATTAAAAGATATCAGAAAAGTTATCTTATTATTAATAAAAACCTAGTTAAATTACCGTAAACAAAACCTAAACTAGAACGGTAGTGAGAGGCCTCACTGCAGTAATTAAAATTAACGCAGATTTAGAAAATAATGAATCATTATCGCTTAGCGGTTACCTTAATTCCAATAGTAGTCTGTATATTAATTAATACGAAGATTATATTTAGATGTTAGTGTTTAATAGGAATCTTTTTATGCGTTATTAATGTTTACCTTTACAAATTATCTTTGCAATTTAAAAAGCTTAGTTGTAACAGTTCATTAATCAACGTTTTAAAAGGGTTTCCAAAAAAATATTTAGTACTTTATTATCGAAGCACAAAAGAAATAGCCCTGGTCAGATTAGATTTTGAGATTGGTCTTCCATTTCACATTTTCGTAATGCTCGTTAAATAAAGTTGAAGATAGTTTTGTTTCTCTTTTTAAAGTCTTAATTTCGTAAGACAATTTTCCAACGCGTAGGCCCACAATGACGGACACGCGTCTCGACCAGAGCGGACGGAAAGCGTGCAAACTAATTTCATGGGTTTTCTCTGACCGCCATCTTGCACGCGCTGAGTCCGAACCGTAACATGGGAGATGTGCCTATGAATACAAACTCTCACTTGGACACTTTTTATTATTCAATAGACAAAGAGAATGCTGCTTTTGCTCTGAGGTTTACCTAAAAACAATTGACGATGAGGTTGCTTTTTGTCACAAGAGATGTTTAACACCTTTATCGTTGAAACACTACGCTATTTCCTTTAAAAAAATCTGGGTTATTAATACCTCGTCTAATAAGATGAAGATTAGTGTAAATTGACTGATTAATTTTATTTGTCAACGCAGTATGATCTTAAATTGCTATTGACCTATGATTTTTTCCGGTGACCGATACGCTTTCCAGCAAACGTTTTACAGGTTTGAAAAGCAAGGTCAAGTTTTTATCAACAACAAATCGTCATGCAAATGATCGCATTTGCATTTTGATTTGTCGGAACGGTTAATTTAGTAGTAAGTAAAACCCTTATAGTACACGATTCTGATATTAAAGTAACAACGGGGTAACATGATGATGGATGACACGATGATCTGTGACGTTATGATCTGTGACGTTTCACAGATCATCGCAACACATACATTACTTAAGGATGCGTCTTATATTGTTTATATATAATTACTTCATTTCAACCATTTGATATAACTATTATAGTTATATCATGCACCATGTGTTAGTTAAAAAAATATTAAATGGAGTTTACATCAGGTTCCACCTTGGTGTACGTAAATGTCCCATCTTTTACGTACCTCTTACAAATACATTTTTTTGGATTTCAAGTTTGGAGAAATATCCCGATATAGTAAAACTCGCCCTTGCATTATGGATCCCATATTCATAGGCCTTTAGGGAATGTGGAAGAAAACCATAATTACGTAATAAATAGATTTATACATTACTAGTGCATGAATAATTTTTGTCAAGTAATCCATCTTTCACGGTCAGTTACAGTGACCTAATTATATTCCTACATTATAACTGAATCGATAACAAAATGAACTAACATTAACAATTGACATGCGTTACTTCGCTACAAACCATTATTTATATTAAGGGTACAACATAAACACTTTTCTTGTTGTATTGTGTTGCATAAATGTATGTATATGTATTCGAAAGTCTGCTATGCGGCGTGTGGTCTTTGTTGACCGCTGATTTCAATCTGGACGAGGCACGAACGACCCCTGGGGTCACAAGGTCTCGGACCTTCTCATTGAGCCTATTCGTTTCGCTAACATAAAGAACGAGCTCTTATTTCATCACAAGAACGTGACAAGTGAGAAATTTCGTTGACTCTATTATTTTTAGTACGGTTCGTGTTATTGCTAGTTTAGAGATCGTATCATTAACTATTGTGTCCTGTTTGAATGGGACGAAAAATCGTGCGACTTATGTTTATGAACATTAATGCTGGTTTTTTAATAAAATTGTTTCTGCTAGGTTTTAATCAAGATTATTTCATTTCACCGAACTGAAAGAAAGATAAAAAAGATTTTGGTTGTTACATTCAATTTAAAGGACTTAATTAACTGTTCTTATATTATTTTTGACAAACTCCAAAGGTTTTTTTATCTGTAAATTATATTTTAATGTTTTTAATATATTTTTGTAAATTATCGGCGTTTTACTTTCTTATTAAGAAGGTTCGTACTAATTATGCAGTTTCCCTTTTATATGTTAGTTATATAAATTTAACGTACTAGGTTGACCTACATCTAGACTGTCGTGTGTATGTGACAACAAGTGAACCATTTTATTAATTAATGGACGACTACTCAAACGTTGGATCGTATTACTCCGTTTTAGCTTAGTGCCTATGCCCAGTTAAATATGAGCTATTAATTGAACTGAATCTAGGCTAGGCGCTAACCTCTTTGTTGGTTCAATAAATATACGCGGCCGAGCGTATAGTTCTTGTGTAATGTTAAATGTGTTGGTTAATTATGATTATATTATAAAATATGTTTGAAACAGAATTATATGAAAAATTCGAGTTTTAATTATATAAAGACATTTAGGATAACCGTGAAACACCTCACCAATTTGTGTTTGTGTGAATTGAGTCACGTTGAGGAAGTGTGATTCAATAATTTTTTTATAACTTGAATGTCTTTAATTATAATAGTTTAATTATTAGCATATCATTCGCTTTTAATTAATGTCATTGTATGTCCAGTGCAATATTAGTAGGTGTATGTCAATCATTCAACCGATGTTTCTATCAATTACAGCACACAAAGGTAATAGCGTAGTTAATTATCGATCCAACAGCAGTTTGGCAACTAGTGTGCAATCATTATCCGCTAATTGCTCACTCCATTGTAAAAACGCAAGCTGCCAAACCTGATCGGCCACAGCCGCTCCTTCCAGCCAAATTTTTGTTATTCGGTTAGGACATGTCCGAAAAGTTTGTTAATTAACTGAAATATTATTTAATTGCTAAATCACTTAATAATACGCGCAATTTTATGAACGGTTACGCTTGCGTTTGCGAGAAACGGAAATAACTTTTTTTTAATTAATCGAGTTAATTAATTATGACACGTTTAGCGTGACGTGATAAAATATATTCAAGCCTAATTCGTACGATATTAGAAATAATAGTAGAACGTTTAATGTGAGGTAAACTTTTTTATTTGGTTAACGCTGACATTACGTCATTCCATACCAATTTAATATATATTTTTAATTTAATCATAAAACGCTTTGGCATAAAACTTTGTATACTTTTAAAAATATAAGGCGTAGGTAAAACGTCGCAAATATAAGTAAACGTCATGTTTTTTAATGTCTGTCCAGGATTTACAAATCACGTACTTTATTTTTGTTTTTCTTGATTTTAGGGGTTTAACGTTGTCATGGAATTTTAATTTCGATAATTACTTTCCAATATATAGTAGGTATTCTCTTTTGTACCTTTATGATTAAAAGTTTCGAAATGTATGTTCTGCGGTTCGTTTCCCATTTACTTGATATCTTTCTCTCTAGTATTGCCCTAAAAGCATTACCTTCTAAGCCTTGCCTTTCTATTATAAACTTTATTTTGATAGCATAACGTTCTTTGTAGCTTACGAGAGGTTTAAGTGTAGTTAGTAAGCTTTTTACCGCGGCTTGAACGAAGACAACCCATTATCGACTCGACAATTGACACAGTCCGTTTATTTTGTGATGTTTCCTCTCAGACTTAATGAAAAGATCACATTTTGAGGTAGGGAGAACAAAATTAATTTATTATTGACAATAACCGCGTTTCAATACAGTGTATTTAAAGTGTAACCGCCACTGCCCTTGCTTTATAAAGCGGAGTTCGTGGGTTCTAATCCCGCGTGCAAAACGTTGTTTTTTGGTTGGTTAGGACAATTTGGGCCGATTATACAATTTTCTGAAAAATAGGTCGAACGATCGTCGGAGGGCATGTAAAAAGTCGGTCCACCCACATACCGCATTCAAAAAATCTCCTCATGGAGAAGTCGGACATTAGGGGAGGCCTATGTCCACCAGTGGACTAACAGATGCTGATGATGATGGTTGTGTATTTGGGGAAGCTACAAATGATAGGTTTCGAATACTTTATTATTATATTTTTTAGTTAGTCTACGTAAGTGAAAATAGCAGTCATGTAATAGAGCATGTCTGTTGCCCTCGGGTCATTGAAATTCATTAGTGAAAATTTTTACTTAGTTAGTGTTTACTATGACAGCCTTCCATGCTAGTTACAATAATAGTTTAGTAGCCTAGCAAATAATTTGTAGCGTTTAGCGCCGCATTTTATTACCAGGGCGCATCACTAACCATACTATGCTTCGTCCATCTTGTTAAATATATTTATAAACATCGATTATATCGCACCGTTTTAAAATGATATTTAACGTATTAGAAAAAACTTTAATAAAATCACGACCGCTAGTCTGTTGAACTATTAGTGATGCTCCAACGGAAAGCATAAAGCCTATTGAGGAGCAAGAACTAGCCTGCAGTACTTGGAACGGCCGTGGTAATAAACCGTCCGGTTTGGGGCGCCGTGAGTCAGGGGAGGCTCGTGGGGAAGGCCGGCTATTAATAGAGATGTTAATGGCCGCCGGCGATCGGTACTGCCAGACTACCGCTGCGTATCCCGCAGACGGCGTTGTGAATATTCAATAGTCTAAGCGTTTAAGACATAAGCGTGAGCGGTTAAGGTATCGTACAATTTGTATGTAGCTGTGTATTAAGTCCAATGCAGGTCTAAGGCTACACAAGGCCCATGTATGATTCCATGCACCATGAGTAGCCTTAGGCATTAAACGATTGATTAACTCTACGTAGTCGCTTTTTAATATTTGTATGATTTTCATCCCAACGCAGATAACAGAACGCAGAAAACTACATGAAGTAGTCATCATCATCACCTGCCTGTCTGTGTTAGTCCACTGCTGGATATAGGCCTCCCCTTATGCACGCCTCCTCCGTTATGGGGTTTTTGGACCGAATCTCTCCGCTGGCCCAATGATGATGGATGGACCGACTTTTACACGCCCATCCCACGCATGGATCATCTTACTTTTAGCCATTTGGGTGATCGGCCCAAAATTGCCCTAACCAACTAGGAAACAACAATGAAAATTTGTTGAGTCCCCGCAGGATTCGAACCCACGTCCGCCGGTTTCTAAAGCATGCCCATACCACAACTGCCTCTGTAGCCTACTGGTATAGGCGTATGCTTTAAATTCTATTTAAAGACGTAAATGAATACATTTCTATAATTTACTTTTCTGCGGTAATTTGGTAAAATAAAATTTATACATTCAACAATATATTTACATCACGGGCATCAATATGCCCGTAATGTAAATAATGCTTAGAGCAATTCGAGCTTAGAGATAATTAATATTAACACCAATGTGTTAATATTACCAACCAAGAAATAACAATGAAAATTTGTTGAGTCCCCGCAGGATTCGAACCCACGTCCGCCGGTTTCTAAAGCAAACACCCTTACCACTGCGTTACGGAGGCAGCTTAAGTATTACGAGCACAATTCCATTTAATCCGCTACATCTCTTGATTTGGGCGATCTCTATAAACGCAGCCTTCTAAGGGTATAAACTGCGTTAAGCGTGCCTCTCGCGTGTCCATACAAAACGACCGCGCGTGCCCATGCGCGTCACGCTCGTGAGCCCGTCGCGTGATACTTCCGTGCAATGGGGCACGCATGCACGCTGGCGTCTTTTTTTGGCAATTCGTCGTCGCCGTCGTCTTGATAAATAATACAACATTAATTTATCCATTATTACTTATTCGACTGTACACCTCCAACGTCAAAATTGTACTGAGAAAACTGCGTACGCGGATGCACGCGCCGATGCCCGCGCATAAGCACGCGAACGTGCTCACGTGCGTGCACACGCTTAACGCAGTTTATGCCCTAAGGATTATTGTAATTTATATTTGAAGATCGTCGCCGCGCCCCCAAAGAGGCGATGCATCGACACGTACAGCGATGAATGTATCAATCAACCGTTATCCTGTTGTTAAATATAAAGTAGAGAATTATACGAATCGTTAAAATAAAGTTTTATTGTTTTACTGTATATTGTTAACAGGTTTAAGTTCTCTTTGTGATGATTATAAATGTACAGAGGGAGATTAATGGTAAAAAAATTGTTTAAAAGCATGCAAGAAACGGCGACAATACCAATTTTTAAAGCACTTTTTAAGAGTGTAGATATTATATGTTCACTACAATAATAAGAAGTGATATTTAAGCGAATTAATTAAATTGTTCTAATCAATAAATAGATAAATATTTTGGATCAATAACAACGTCTAGTCTCAAATAAAGCATTATACGGCAACTAGTCATCTAAATCTTACGAAAGAAGTGTTACTTTTCGTTATATTCCTTAAACGATCATTATTCAAGATACAATTCACCTCGCAAACTTATTAGTAAGATTGTAAAAGTTAAAATCGCAAGTTCGCATAGCACTTCACAAAAAGATTCGATCATACCATATGGGTAGAGAAGGCAACATTGTATCGAATTTCATCGCCAAAAAACTACCAAGCTGCCGATGGTCGAATTTAATAAGCGACACGGTATCCGATCGAAGGCTGACGACTCTCGGAGGTGACCATCGACGCTCTGTCTGGTTCGTTTAAATGGGATGGGAGGTCGCGGACCACCGCGGAGCCGCAATTTCCCACTCGCTTGTTGAATGACGACCAGATCGGGTTGCTAATTCGACGTGGACATTAACTTAACGTTTCGTGTGATTGAGCTTTATAATGTATACACGATGCCTATCTTTTACTTACTCCTATCTGCACATACTGTCTGCCTTTAGTGGTTTTTCAATAAAATAATTAAGTGACTACTTTTTTTATTCATGTTATTCTTTTCTGTAAATTACCTTGTAGCGGGGTCTTTGTTGTCCCGAATAGTTTTTCGTTGATAATTAAAAAAAATTATAGTTTGATACACTTCAGTCGTTTTCTGATACAGGATTCGCTTATTTATAATATGTATGATTAACGCTTACGTCATTGTGACCTACACATCTTTCAGACTTTGAATAACGCTTATTTGTATGTACCTAACAAGGATTTCATGATATTCGGATCTCATTCGGAATGCGCTTTCGTATTTCCACTTCCCTTTTGTTATTCGATGTAATTATGTCTAAATGCGGCTATGGATTAACATTGTCCCCTATCGCTATTAAACTAAGTAAGTAGACTGAAAGGCCGCGCAGGTCATGGCGGACTTTGTCGTGAAAGTATCCCCCGTGGGAGATTGTTGTTCAGACGATAGCGCATTAATAATTTATGTAACGTGCCGGCAATGCCATTAGATGAATAGAATATTAATAAGCTTCGTATCCTAGTTAAATGGGCTGATGCTTTAGAAATCGGGGGCCGTAAGTTGAAATCCCTACGGGACAAAAGAAGTTTGTTTTGTTTTTCTCTTCTGTTTGCTAATTGTTTGCTAACACTGACTGATCATCCGATTGTCTTAAAAGTAAGGTGGTCGATGATACATTGGACTGGCGTGTGCAAACTTGGTCCTGCGCCTGATCTCTTTATTCTTTTATCTTGCTACAACATTATAAGGATGTGATAGTGTAAATTCACTGGGATTAATTTCTCAGTTTATTTAGTAATAATTTATGTACACAACTAATAGTTCATAGAGTTCTTTATTATATTTTAGACGAATTAGACCTTTATCATTGTATTTTCATTTTCTCGGACGAAGATTTTATACGTACAGTATAGTCTCTTAAGTAAACTTCAAGGTCCCGTTAAAGTTATGTCAAATACGAAGTAGTCATACACAATGAAATAGTTTACATTTACAGTTTAAATTTAATAATTTAAAACTATCTTGTTTTTTACTCAGTGTCTTATCTGCAGACTAAATGTTTCTCGTGTCGTTATCTTGCCCGTGGTAATAATAGTTCATCGTACGTCAAGCTACTATCGTTTGACAAGTACCGTACATTTCATCAGTTAGAAAATATAATTGCTTGAACTGCAATTAGTCAAACGAGCCTAGCCCTAGCAATACGATCGTCAACTCGATTATGACACCGCGCGTACAATTTCACGGTGCATCGCGCCGATCTGTCGCCCGCCCCGCCCTCGTGTGCTGCCTATTGTGATCAGTTCGACGACCTCCTAACGTTCAATCTGAGTTATTTAACTGCATTCAGTGCATTTCTTTTTTAAAAGGCATAGTGGAAATGAAAAAATATAGTATGGAAATGCTGTGAACTAAAATGCAGCGATTTGATTCGGTATACAGTTTTCGCGAATTTATCTTTGCAACATTCACAACCACAGGAGAGACCGAGGTGATGTTTTTATTTTACAAACAATATTCAAAAGTGAAAATCGTTATGCCATAACACGACGATGGTATATTCGATGCAAGGTAACTCCTGTAGATAGTGAGGATAAAATATTTTTAATATCTACAAAGAGGTGCACTTTACGCATTGAAATCTTATTGGTGGGCCGCAGACGAACTCAATCCCAACGCGATGTTTGACCAATAAAAGAGCTCGTGGTTTTGGCTCCAACTAAGTTTGTTATTAGACGTTTTTAATGCCATTTTTCTTCTTATTTTCCAGAGTATAGTTCACTATATAGTCCATTGCTGGACATAGGCCTCCCCTAATATACCCCTATCCAATAAGGGGGTTTGGACCGTAGCGTGGTGTGACGCTGGCCCAATGCGGGTTGGTGGGTGGACTGACTTTTTACATGCCAATGGATCATCTTACTTTTCAAACAATTGGGTGATCGGCCCAAATTGCCCTAACCAACTAGGAAACAACAATAAAAATTTGTTGAGTTTTCGCAGGATTCGAACCCACAACCTCCGGTTTCAACAGCACACGCTCATACCACTAGGCTACGGAGGCAGTCGATTTGAGGATAATACAGATAAATGAGTGTTTTATGCCATTTAATTTATTATTCCGTTCCCACGTACGGTCGTTCTGGATATCGCCCAATTCACTTAGATTTAAATAAAGTTTTTGCTGCAGTCTGGCTTACGTTGAGTTATAAATGTTTTCATTTAAGACCCTTTACTTTGACTGATAAATGTGGCTTACGTTTCGACTAACAATTATCTGTTATCAGTTCCAAGATATACGTTATTTTTATTAAAATAAGACAAGATCATATGTAAAGTCGCTACTTGACGCATTGCAGTATAAAGAATATATTGGGAGGTAGATATATCAATTTGTCACTTACGTGCGTGATTTGAATTGCGTTTAATTTTGATTGTGTAGCAAAATCATAAAATATTTAGTTTCTTAATTACAAATATTTACAATGTGTTATTCACACACTACATGTAATATGTTATCTGTTCGTTCAGGTACTACATACATAACAGGCGAAAATTTCTTGGACGTCCTGGACAATGGTGCGGAGCTCTGTCAATTGGCGGCCGTCATCCACGAGCGAGCCAGGGAGGCCCTGGACCAGGGTCTCATTGTTGGGGTGAGTGCAGAGTGATCATTGAAATGTCTCAATAAAATACGGTCCAATAAGTTTTAAGATATAAATAATATGGTTTTACGGATGATACTTTCGAAGACAGACAATCCGTCTCATGGTCGTGGCTAAAAGGTCGGGTATAATTTTGAAAAAATTGCTAAGTTATTAAGTGCAATAAAACCCGGAAATCTCTATTATTTACTATGTTTTACCTAAAGTATTATTTTAATATATACAAAACTCCATTGAAAAAGTAGTGACTCTTACATGAAATAAAGTTGTATTTTATTTGTTTCTCGACTTTAGGTTTATAAAGTAATCAGTCACTTTAATAGGCCACGGTGATGGTTATATATATTTATAGATAGTAACTTTTAAGGCATAATGTTTTTCGTGGAAAAGTTATAAAACTTTTAACAGAGTTGTCGAATTTCTCAAAGAGCTTGAACGCCGTTATGTTAACTTACACGCGAACATTATTTTAAAACACAGCGTACAATGCAATCGGAATGAATGCTTGGTCGAGCTATTTGAGTACATTCCAGCGATTCCATGCCGCAATTAGCCGTCCGATGGTCGATCTGTCCGTACGCCATAAATAGGCGAATATACCTGGAGGCACGCCAGTATTCTTAACATGCGTTTCGTATTAGTTCGCACCGTTTATGTCCCTCCGTTTACTTTCCACGGCGTCGCCAGAGAACTATAATGCGTGCCATGATTGCTCTGAACGCACAGACGGACGCATTACTAGCTCACAGTATAGGACTTTCACGTGCGTTGCAGATATCTATATTATTTTCTTCATCCCTGTTATTTTGTTGTTAGCATTGTTTATAAAAGTGAGAAGGAAAGAGATGTATCGGTCTGTCTTTGGACATGGCAAATTGAAAAACCATTGCTGTGGCAAAACTTTCTTTAATTTGCTAGTAAATTGTCATTGCCAAAATTATAGCAGATCTTGTAAGGAATTGTAAATCTTAATAAGTAATGAAAATACCAGTGTGCCAATAACAAAACTTACGTAAAACTTCTTTAACTCTTTTATGAAAATATAAATGAATGTTTATGTATGCACTATAACTTTACTACTATAACTGCTTCATATATAAAAAAATATCAACTAAAATTTAAATCTATATATTCACTGCTTCATCACATTTTTCGTAACGCTCCCCCAAGCATTTGCCAGTTTATATGATTCGTTTGATTACGTAACTAATTTTAAGTTTCCTTTCCAGCCAGTGCCCCAGGTGCGCGGTCGTTGCTGGCAGAGGGCAGCTCGGAGGAGCTTCTTCTCTCGAGACAACACCGAGAACTTCCTCACCTTCTGCCGGGAGCTCGGCGTCCACGAGAACCTGCTCTTCGAGAGCGATGACCTTGGTAATTCATAATATATCATATAATACACGTATTATTATTACACTACATTCTGATAAGGTATTACTCGTCACTTAGAGACAAATTCTTTTATGTTTGCTAAATTTTGCTGTCTATCCGCATTGCACTTGAGGTGCAACCGTCTCTGTTATATGAATCAATCGATCTTTTTCCCCCTCCAGCTTTTCATTATCATCTTAGACAAAAAATTGTAAAGCAATTGCAACATGGAGCATATCTTTACATCTTATAAAGATTATAAGTTTTTTATTTGTATCCGAGTCTTATAAACTTCAATGTACCAGTTCGATAGTTATCCATCTGACATCTCATACAATCGGTTTGCAGTGTTGCACAACCAGCCGCGGCAGGTGATCCTGTGCCTCCTGGAGGTGGCGCGTCTCGCCACCCGGTACCGCGTGGAGCCTCCAGGCCTCGTGCAGCTGGAGAAGGAGATCGCCCAGGAGGAGAGGACTCCGGCCTCGACTCGGCCATGTCGGGCGCCGCCTGGCAGTTCAGGGACTTGACACCGCCGCCTGATGACAAGTGAGCACTTGACTACATCACTCTTATATATATAATTCATTGTCATAAAATATATATATCCTCATCTAGGCCAGCCTAGTTACGTCAAAAATATTGGACGAATTATTATATAATTACGAATTGGACTCGTATTGATCGCATATTTTTTGTTAAAGTCAATTATTTGACTTAATTTAGTTTTGCTAACTGAAGTGGACAAGAACTTTGTAACTGTTTAAGATTAAGAATCTACAGAAGGAAGAATATTGTATCGATATATTACTGAACAAAATAAACGGGATATATTTCTTGGCCCTGTAGATCGATTGTTAACATCACTAATGTTATTATCTCCATTTTAATAGCCATAGCTGTAGAGTAAACTTTGTATAAAAAGATTTTTACTTCTTGCTGTAATTATTTATATTTAAACCTAATTGACTTTCACGCTGCCCAGAGTGGAAACATTGCGCAGGGAACCCACCAAATCTCAAACTCAAGAGATGTAAGTTTACGTATTAATAAGCATTTAATGTTTGTTTTTCTTTATTGCTACGAAGATGTTGTAAACACAAAACATGAAAGTCATAGCGTTATACGAAAGCCATGTGATATTATAAGATAGTTTTATACATATGAAAAAGCTGCATGTTTTCTTTCAGTTACAATTCTTAATCCATATAACCTCTTTCGTTAGTAAAAACTAAAAAAATAAATGTACTTTCTTCTACAGACCTACCACTGATCTGTCACCATCACCGGAGCCTAATGATGGTAAGTTTTCTTGTCATTTGTGTTAAATCTCTTTATCTTTTCCTAAAAAGCCGGTACTAAGAGAAACCTATAGAAAACTTTTGTTGATTCGTTATGGTATTAAAACATGTGTTTTTTAAACTAAGAAATGTATATATCTTAAAGTTTAGTTGAGAAAAAATTAAATATCTAAACTAATTAAATTTATGCAGCTTTTATGAATGTCAATCTGCCGCTAGTTCGTAAGTTTTAACCTGTCCGGAGAAGGACAGACAAGATACTCTGCGGTCGTAATTATTTTCTATATAAATGTTTAATACATGACAATCATAAATATTGCAACGGGCAATGCTCTGCTTTAGCACAACTGGCGGCCGATAATACTGACGCGGAGAGTACCAAATCCGAGGGTACCGTTGACAGCACCGATTCTGACGTTCCTCTCAAACCGACCAACGAACTCGACAAGAGGGTAAGTACGAACCGAATCACATTAAACCATTCACCAATGCATATGACATGCTCGTTTCTAGGTTTCGGTTAGATCTCATAAGCAATCTTTATTTGTAGACTTGCTTTAAAGATGTTTCGTCTCCATATTTTGTGAAATTATCTGCAATATATTATCATTGATTAACAACAGATACTCGTGAACGTGTTGTTTATGCACACGTATTGAGTTTGTGCTATTTCTTATCTACAAAATTCATTCGGTACCCTTTGTGATGTTGCGTGTATAAACACTTAATCAGTGGGCGCTTATACCATCACTTAAAGTATATCAAAAGATTAAATGGCTCCAGTATTCCTAGCGCACTGAAAGCAATGGTTAGGGTTGTTATAGATATCAGAAATAAACCTAATAAAGTTCTATTCATTTTGTATGGGATCTTGCTTTCTATTTTTACTTTTTTGTACACAACAAAAATATTTGTTTAACAAAAGTTCATATACCAGTTATTAAGGTTATGACTCAAATATTATTCAACGAAATGAAAAAAATGTGATCGGACCAGACAAGGTAATGCTGAAGTTTCAAATATAATATAAATTTTATAAACGTGCGAACACATAAAATGACAAAGCACTGAAAGCACTGTTGCACATTGCTTATAGTCACTTTTATTTTGTTGTGGTCATAGATAAAGTGATGCAATGTAAACAAGTAATCATGATAATAGTAATGAATGTACAGATTAGAAAGTAGTATCAGCACTGTATACATCTCTATAGTAAAACTAAATTGGACTAAGAATTGAATTAAACAAAGTCACTGTTATTAAAGAAGCGGTGTCTTACATATGACTTTGTCAGCCATACACACCTACTTAAAACGGTAAGGCGGGAAGAATTTGCACGCTCGTCAATCGCCGGAACTCACCGATTGCGTTGGGTGACGCAACCTATGTCTCAGAATTAGGCGCGACCTAAACGGTACGATGTTCGACCGGGAGCTCAAGAATCGCTTTGATCTCGATATCAAGGTAATCAGTGAGAAACTCACCGATGCGATGCATCGGTGAGTTTCTCACTGATTTGATCGCTGTGACTGTTTTGATCGCGGAGCACTGCTCAACCGCTCTCTCCCCTACCGAAACGTCTGGAACGACTGAGCCATTCCCCGCGGATGATGGTGACGACAACTTTGTCGACTTCAGCATCCGCAGCGAATCGGATATGGAGGTCGAGGCGCTAATCAATCCCAAATCCGACGACGGCTTTAAAACCGTCAAGTCAAAGAGGAAGCGCAAGGTCCGCACCTCTTCACCTGCAGGCCACCAAACCGTCGACCTCCCAGTCAGCAGAACCTACCCCATCCATACATCCCGCCAATCCTAGGCGTCCCCCGGCTCCTCACGCCCAGCCGTCCCAGCCTTTCCAAGCAAGGCTCCACGTAGGGACCCTCCAATTTATCTTCCCAAAAAGGAGAAGTACATGCCGAGATTCGCTCGGCCCTGTGCAATTATATAAAATTTGAGGTCTCTGATAGCAATCAGGCGATCAAATTACAGTTTACTACACGCGATGAATATCGGAAGGTGACTTCTTTCCTTAGGGAGAAAGGGCACCAATTTCACACACTCGCGCTCCCCGATGAGCGCGTACTTAGGACAGTGGTCAAAGGACTGCCTAAGGAAATCTCTTGCTCCGAGATAGCATCTGCTATTAGAGAATTAGATATTCCCGCTCTTTCGGTACAACGTATGTAACACCCACGCACCAAACGCCCCTATGACATGGTGCTGGTTACGCTAGAGCGCTCCAAGGAAGGTAAGCGCATATACGATGTCGAACAACTGTCTGGGATCAGCCGTATCTCTTTAGAGCGGCCGCATTCCAATGGAATCCCAGGGCAGTGTCATAGCTGCCAGTATATGGTCACGCTTCGCAGAACTGTTTCACCCGCACTCGTTGCGTTAAATGCCTCGAGGATCACGGCACTACCAGACCCAAGGACAAAGAAGTCTTTGCCACTTTCAAGCCCTGCGTGCGTTAACTGCCGCAATCCTGGCACACGGCCAACTAACTCGGCTGCCCTAAGGAACCAAAACGCAGAGTTCCTGCAAACCCCAGGGAAGCTTCTTCCAGGCGCCCACCAAACCCATTCAACAGCACCGCCTTCCCACCCCTCCGTCCTTCCAAAGGTGCCTTTGCTAGCTATAGCAATGGCAGCACTGACAATAACTGCGCGTCATTTCTAAAATCGATACATCTCTTTGATCTAGACGAATTTAATCAAGCAGCAGATGCATTCGCCGCTGTCGCCGGCGACGCTATGGCTAGTAGGCATAATAAGTTGTGACATCAAAGCAGTAGTCAAAAAAAAATTAGATAGAAGCGTAGCTGGAGTTTCTAGCGCCACTTCTTCCAGCGCCAACGCTTTTAGAAGCGCTTCTAGGTTAATGACATTGTTATTATTCAAATATCACTTTGTAATTGACACCTCGATGACAACTCAACAATAGGAATGCTATATGTATGCTCGTCATAAATTACACGAATGTGAGAATAGTTGCAAAGATTCGGTGTTCGGGTGGTACCCAGTCTGCAACGTGGCGATCGGTGCGCAGGTGCAGCTGATGGGGCGGCTGATGGCGCGCGGCTGCAGCTGCGGCGCCGGCCGGTGCTCGCGGCTGCTCAAGGTGCGCAAGGTGGGCGAGGGCCGCTACAACATCGCCGGCCGCAACGTCTTCATACGGGTGAGATGTTGCCCTTGCACTCGGTGTGGCGTTCGCTTTATAAATCACCGCAGGTGATGTGTTCGAGATGGGATAAATTCACTTTAAATGCAATGCTTCACGACTAATATCATTATTTGATCACATAAGGACTGTAATTATTATTTGAGTATTGGGATATTTCTTTCGATGATAATTATAACCGAGCGTCAATTGTTGTCGGCAGCTGCTGAAGGGGCGCCACATGATGGTGCGCGTGGGAGGCGGCTGGGACACGCTGGAGCACTTCCTGTCGCGCCACGAGCCCTGCCAGGTGCGCCTCGTGGCCGCGGCGCGCCCCTCCCTGCCGCCCCTCACCACCACCAGCACCAGCACCACTAGCACCAGCACCGCCGCCGCCCCCTCCCCCTCCCCGCAGCCGCTCTCCTCCGACGAGCTGGATGCGCCGCGCCCCCTCCGCAAGCCCTCCATATCGCCCGCCAGCAGCAAGACCTCCGTGGCCAGCAAGGGCCGCGCCTCCGGCAGCGCGTCCCCCGTGGACAGCAAAGCGTCCTCCGTCAGCGGCGAGACCTCCCCCGTGGTGAGGCCCAGAGCCAAGGAGCCGATGGAGATGCGCAGAACCTCCACTCCGAACAAGACGCGCGCTCTCAAGTCCTCGATGACGTTGCCCCTGAAACCGGAACCGCCGGCGGAGAGTCGCAACTCCGTCCAACGCCCCAGGAAGCAGTCGGCGCCGTCCAGCTACAGCACGCCCAACACGCCCACGGGCAGAGCCAGCAGGACGCCTCCCGCGCAGCTGCGCAAGTCGCTCACCGCCAGCACCCTCCTGCACGCGCCCAAGAAGGGCCCGCAGCGGGAGGTGGAGAAGAAGGTCGCGGCGCCCTCCGCCCCGCCAGCGGCCGCAAGCTGCGCAGCCAGAGCCTGGCCTCCACGCCCGTGGAGGAGCAGCGCGGCGCCAAGAAGACGCGCAGCATGAGCCTGGCCACCTCGGGGAGGCCCCTGCTCAAGAGCGTCTCGCTGGCCACGGACGGGCCCCTGACGCAGGCCGCCATCGAGGAGAGCGTGCGAAGGTCCCTGGAGGCCACCTTGGTGGAGGAGCGGCCCTTCCTGCACATCAAGGCCAAGTACCGCAGCCCCCCTCCGCGGGAGGTGCCTCCCAGATAAGCCTCGCCGGGCGCTTGACGCGGGGCCTCCGGGGCCTGGTTAGATCTCCTAAGCAATCTCATCCCCTTTACCTGTAAGTAGCTGTAAGGAAGTAAACTGCGTTCACTCGACGGAGACTAGTCATAATGAGTTGGATTTTTATTATTATCACTATCATATTGTATTCTATTAGTAATTGTAATGCCCTAATTTAATCACCGCTATGTAATATTAATTGTAATTCATAATTATTTCAATTTGTAATATTAATACCGATGTCATTATTGTTTCGTTCTTCGTAGATTTTGTTATAAGTTTTGATAGATTATTTTTAGCGCCGCGATCAATATTAGCGCTTTTAGATTTCGTAATAAAAATATTTTGAGTTTTAATTTTTGTTTTTTTATTTTTCGTTTCTTCATCGCTGTTATTCTTCACGGATATCTTCACTTCATTACATCTAGATATATCATAATGTGTTACTTAATATTGCTTAATTGCTTTCTAGTAGTTGCGTATACATCAGTCTCTAAATTAGTATCATTAATATTTAATATAATACACAACAATATGACATGGTAACACAACACATAAGATACGCCACCAATGAGAACGCCATTAAGCCACAGCCTAATGAAAAAATACTATATCATATTTGACAAAAATTTTATCAGCTATTTGTGTCGTCACAAAAAAATTGTATTTTAAAAAGCCACAAATAATCGCGATGGTACAAAAGTGATTTAAGTACATATACACATATTTTCATATAAATGATAAATTTTCATGAGGTTAAGAGAATATTTTTGCACTAATGTTATAAGTAAGGGAGCACAAAATATAAGACCGAGTAGACTAAAATGTTACGATCGACATCTTCAGATAACAAAATAACAGCACAACACACAGCATGAAAACACAAATACATAAAGGTAAAATAAGGCAAGTCTAATTAAGGGAAAGCATTAGGAGGTAAGTAATAATGTAGGAGTGAGAAAAACTATAGCAGGGATTTTATCATAGTAATAACCTTTTTATAACAGTTTTAGACAGTCAATTTAACCATTAACAAATATGTATCACATTCTAGTTATTACACTCAATAAATTGTACTTGTACTATTCTGTTAATTAACAATTGCGTTACAAGTAATTCGTGGTGCTTGCTTTGCAGAATATACAAACATTGTTTTAAGAATCTACTTTTGATTATCTGTAATATTCACTTTACGTTTTACGCCAATAAACTTAAGTATCTTACTCACTTATTTAATGATATTTACAACGCACGCTATTAGTATTGTGCCAACGATTTACAAATGTTCAAAATGATAATAAACTTTTGATATTGAATGAACGCAACTGTTTTTATTTGCTTCCCACCCTATCTTTCTTAAATGAAATAACTGCATCTAGAACAGAACTTGAATATATATAGAAAAGCATAACAAGTAATAAAACTCTTTGTCATTAGTAGAATGCACATTACAACGTTTTAAAATGTAGAGCTTCGATCGATCGATGCACATTTGCCCAAGCCTATAAACGATGGAAGAAAATATGAAAGGTAATAACAATCACATGCGTAAAAACTGCACGCAAAAATATAAGCCAATTACAATAAAACACAATTGAATTCATACATAGTTTTCGTTTACAATAAGTATGTAGGCAAATAATCTATGCCTTTCATTCTTAAAAGTTGTAATAATGCAATCAACAAAAGATACATCTTATCTTAAATCCGTAAATATTACTTAAGTATTAACTATTTATATGTTACCTTTAGTTTTATAAAAAAATTCTTATCTTATATCTTAAGATCTTAGAAAATCGGAACCCGTATTGCACATTTTTGAATATTTAATTACGTCCGATGATTGTCCATAGTGCCTGCGACCTGCTCAGCCGCAGCCAGTGTCGGTGCCGGAATTAGTCTCCGTGACGCCGCACAAACGACGATACACTTACTACAACAAGATGTTCAAACCTATATCCTACTCGTTGCCCAAACCTCTTAAGATTTCCTTAGTTTAAAAATACATAATGACCTACTAATGACTTTTTATAAGTACCAAAGTTATTCTTAAGCTTACGTAAAGAAACTGTAACGAGGCTAAAATGTTTAAAGTGACTACGGCGGTGGTTTGTTTTACTGCAACCCCTGGTGGGTTGCAGTAAAACAAATGTTATGCTCACGTTTTAAGTAATTTAATACTTTGGCCTTTTGGCTCAGTGTAAAGCAGAACAGTGAACTCTTAGCGAATAACCTAATAGTAATAAAAATCGCACAATAATAATGTCCGCCAAGTGAATTTTGACGACGGCGACCATTATATTTTAGAGATCATCAGCCAACTAAGCAGGAGAGATTATAGTGCACAAAGTTACGCGCAAATACAGGTGCTCTCTCTACTCCTTTACACTCTTAAAGCCTGATGAGACGGATGACCGACCGAGGCGCAGGAATGACTTTTTACATGCCCATCCGATGTTTGGATCATCTTACTTTACAGGCAATCTCGTGACCAGCCTGCATTGCCCTAACCAACCAGAAAACAGCATTGAAAAGTTGTTGAGTCCCCGCAGGATTGCAGTTTCTAAAGCGCAAGCCCATACCGCTATGCTACGGAGGCAGTTAAGGAACACTTTAGCAAATCAAATACTACAAAATATATAAGATACAGCTATAGCTCACTGTAAAAATAAGTTGCAGTGATGTCGAATTGGTCATATATCTCATAGGACTACTAACAATAGTAGAATTAAGATTTTTATGCAGAAACCCCATTATTTCAACTTGGTAAATATGCAGAACGTCGAAGGATGCAAGTTTGTTCTTCTTGATAGTCTGCGAGAGAGGCCTATGCTCAGTTCAGTAGTAAATCCAAACGGGCTGACAAAAGGTTTACGAAACTTGTAATGAATTTTGTGTCAATTTATAATTAGCAATGTAAACCACTGATGAATCACGGTCGGATCTACAAAATTTTTAATGATTTGAAAATCGTTTCATTATCATGTATTTTATCAAAATTAGATTTGAATAAATTTTGGTTAGGCTTACTAAAGTAATATTGATAATCATATATGTCTTAAAAAATTAACGCCTTTTAAGATAAATTGGTTAAAAGAGGGACACAAGACAAAAAATATTAATTTTATCAAATTTCTGTCTAGCTCTATATTTTACATAATCTTTTCACCGTTCTAAATAAGTTAAATTCTACATGGCTAAATTTTAAACGGAAATATCCTTAATTTAATACTTTCTATAAATATTACTGTCGCAACTCCATATGTACAGCTAAAAGTAGTTGCACGCACATCATTATTTGGCCCTTTGAACTTGTCACCCAAATAATTTTTTTTAAAAGAGATCAAACCAAATATTTAAACCGAAGTCCAACATCACACATTATTCAGTAGTCGCCAGCCATCAAGGTGGTGCTGATGGTACTTGGCATACAGTCGCGTTGAACGGTAACAGAATGTTTCAGCAGGTTTTAATCCGAACAACTCCTCGGAGCACTCACCGTTGTATAGCAGGTAGAATACACAGAGAGGGAAAACATCTCTCCGTAATATCAAAGAATCGAGACGATCGGTGAGAGCCTGGTCGTCGACGATTTGAGCTGCCCGACGCTGTATGCAGTCGAAAAGAAATCGAAGTTGGTACTTAGGTGCACCCGCCCTGAGATGAGAACAGTATTACATGTGTAGCCGGACTTGTGCTTTATAAAGTAGCAGCAGATGGGCCGGAAGGAAATACTGTCTCGCTCTACTAAGGCCACCAAGTTTTGTGAAAGCCAATTTAGCTTTTTCTTCCAGATGACCGCGAAATTGAACCTCACTCGAGATGTCGTCGCCAAGAATATCAATCAAATCAGCGCTACAGAGGTGAGTGCCTTCTAACCGAGCGAATACGACAAAGGGTATCTTTTTTGTGGTGAAAGCGCAAATTTGTGTCTTAGTGGGATTGAATTGGACTAAATTTAGTCGTCCCCAATTCGAGATTTTATCTGGTAGAATATCTACTTCGGACTCAAGTTTGTTCCGTTTTTCTTCAACGCATACCGAGAAATATTTGCTTAGCCGGTATATAAAGTATCCCCAGTGCTATTACATGCATACCAGTGAACATTGCTAATGTGCAAAATATCGTTGATATGAATCAAAAATAGCGATGGGGATAGCACACAGCCTCGTGAGACACAAGCATTCACAGGTACTGAGCCGAGTCGGAGCATTCACCGACAACATCGACTTTAATACTCCGATCCGTGAGAAAGCTGGATATCCAACTGGATATTTTCTCAGGCAGCCCGTAAGATAGTAGTTTCTCTAGAAGTGCCCCGTGCCAGACCCGATCGAAGGCTTTCGCAACAACTTAAATCACTGCCACGGCCTCCTCCTTGCTCCACCTCCGCCCAGTCAGCCCACCTGTGAGTCAAGTATATGAGGAAATCACCAGCCGAACGACGTTTTCGAAAGCCGTATTGGCGATTGTTGATCAGGTGGTGATTTTCTAGATATCATAAGAGCATTGAGCTTGTAGCTACAAATACGATCAGCGCATCATCCTCCGTATAACACGTTCGTCATTTCCGGAAGCGCGCGGCGCATAAGGCAAGTCGCGCCCAACGCACGTGTATAACTCCGCCACAATGCTGCCGTCTCTTTCTCTCATTCATCCGTCACCTTTACAACACCCACCAATTGTCCAACTAAGATCCATATGCTGCTATCTATTTCTATCATTCATCCGTAATTTTACTTGAATAACACCGACCAATTGTACAACTCAAATCGGGTATAAATGTAGCCCATTTTATTTAATAAATCCTACTCAGCTTCGGCCCGCACATCAAGCAGGTCAAAACAGAGCGGCCTACGTCCTAGGTCGCCTGTTCCCTTTAATAAATCCCAAGAGTAAGCTGTCTCTGCGTAACAAGGTGTTGCTCTACAAAACAGTTATCCGTCCTATCATGACTTACGCCAGTCCGGTGTTCGCTCATGCATTCCCCACCAACATCCACAAACTCCAAGCCCTGCAAAACAGGTTCATACGCAGGGCCACGGGTGTGCACTTGACCTGCACGTGGACCTGGAATTGCCATCCATACGTCAATATTTGAAACAAGCATCAATCCGATATTTCGACTCGGCTTCGCAACATCCGAATGAGCTGGTACGTAGCGCCGCCGCATACGTACCACGCAAATTAATTCATCCTAAGCATAGGAAACACGTTCGATATAGGCGACCGCGCCATGTACTAACAGACCCGAACGACGAAATAACGATCGTGCAAGCGCGCGTTAAATCGTACATACGTAACACTTTTTGCCCTCGCCGCCGAGGGCAAACACACACTACGTACGTTAGATATCGGCACGTAACAGGCCGATTTTCAGCCGTTAGATCGAGTGGTTTCAGCTAAAAATTAACATGTCCTAAAGCAACTGATCGAGCCGAGGTTCGGGCCACCGGGCGCCCTCGATACATGTTGCTGACGGGTCAGCAAAGGACCAAAAAGCGACTAACCGAGCCGAGGTTCGGCCCTCCTGGGCACCCTCGATTAGATCGCTAACGGAAATTAAACTAGTGGCAGCCCGAGCCGAGGTCTCCCTCTAAGGACCCTCAGGCTAAGCCAACATATGAAGAGGTGAGCTCTGTGCACGCTTAAAGTTGCACAGCCCTCAACTCCGCCGGGTTGTAATGGTTAATTTCACCAAGCGGAAGCCATCATATAATAATAATAAATTAATAAACATTCTACGCTACGCAACACTACGCTTCAAGAACAACCGGAGTTTCATTCTCTTCCCTCAACCAGCGACATTGAATCTCCTATAACCTGATCGCAATCAGCTTGTAGTTGGGCGGATCTGAACTATCGCCTTTTTAAGAGAAACGAAAAAACTGGTGCCAACTCAGGAGCACATGTCGTAAGCACTAGAGCAGAAATCTCTTCGGGCCCACTTAACTTCTGGATATCGACAGACAATAGTGCTTCAAGTACTGTAGTTGTGTGAAACCGGATTTCCGGCATTGAGAGCTCACAATGTGGGATAGAGGGTGGTCTATTGCCACCAGCGTCCGGCGTCAGTTTTACGCAAAAAGAGCACCCAGGAGATCGGCTTTCTCTTTAGCGGTGTGAGCCAGCGAGTCATCCACCCTATGCAAGGATAGTAAAGAGGGTTTACAGAAATAACCTTGAACAGCTTTGGAAAAAGACCAAAAGGCCCGACTGCCCGTAGGCAGGCGAACCAGTCTCTCACCAATTCTGCCAAAGTGCTTTGACTTTGCCAAGACGATGACTCTTTTGAACAATCTGGAGACAGAGTTGTATTCCCTTTTAAGAGCACTGGTATTTACATCCTGTGAAGTTATGGCAGCGGCCCAGGCTCGATAACACTCCTGCTTCTGGCGGGACGCCACCTTGCAAGAGCGGCCAAAACAGGGACGCGATCTGCCGCCAATGGGAACAACAGAGTGTGGAACATAAAGCTCCATCCCTGCTGCACGACATCAGTGACAGACTCAGCGACGTTACTAGGATCGTCCAGTGAGAAACACACCCGCCTCCATGGGTAGGATGCAAAGAAAGATCGCACGATCCTAACGGAGTGTCAACATCTACCTGAAACTTGTCCGGATTCGTGGTCAGCAGAACATCCAACAGTGAAGGTAAATGAACTGACACGTTTGGTATTAGAGTAGGTGACGTAACCAGTTGCGACATATCATATGCTAAAGCAAAGTCATAAAGATCGTAGATACCCTGCGTGACTTAGGCCATTCAATGTGATGGGCGTTAAAGTCACCAAGAACCACGATTTTCGCTGATGGTAACTGTTGAAGCACGGTATCTGTAGCAGTTTGGACATGGTCCATGAGTCGTGTCAGTTTCTGAATCACCACTATGGGACCTATATAGGCACGCATAAATGCGAGGGTGGTCGTTGCAATCTATCCGCAGCAATAAGATGGACAGATCCGTATCTTCAAGAGTGCCGAGGCGACGAGAACAGGTATCCACTCTAACGTACACAAACTCCACCACGGGGTATAAAGCGATGTTCTAATTCATACCCGGGTAGTGTAGATAGGATGTGTCAGCCTGATAGGAGATCCGCGTCTCGGTGAGAAAGAGGCCGGCTGTCTAGATGTAGTGGACGGCATTGAGGTATGAATGGAGTCCTCTAATGTGAGCGAAGTCCATTGTAAACGCAGGTATTAAGGAAGCCTATATAAACTACGTTTATATCTTAT
Organism: Lamproptera curius; assembly: GCA_029286875.1. NCBI lineage: Eukaryota > Metazoa > Arthropoda > Insecta > Lepidoptera > Papilionidae > Lamproptera > Lamproptera curius. The sequence goes on from JAGSMT010000007.1 coordinate 336,406, forward strand.
GTCTTTATATATAAGATCAATCAAGAATCCTTAAGAAAACTGAATAATTCGTAAGAGAAAGTGGAGTTGTCCGAGTAAAAACATTTCATACGAAAATCAATTTTGTTTTGTACTTTCCGCGAACACTTATAATTCATGTTTATAAGTTCCTTCTTACCTCTCTCCGTCTTTCTTAAAGATATACAAATATATATTTTAAGTACATTAACATAAAATTAGTACATGTACGTTGTACTCTTCTTTAAATAAAGTAAAATTTCATGAAAAACTGTACGCCACATTGACAAGCGCTGATCAAATGCGTATTGTAAAATGTCGCATTTTAATAAAACGTCGGTTACATTGTCTATTTAATTTCCATTACCTTTTTTTTTTCATTACATTCCATTTTTGGCTTTTGGTTAAACAAGACACGTTGTATGTTATAAACTGTGTTTAAATTCAAATATCTTCATTCAATAAAACAAAGTTTACATTTGCTTAATCCTCTAAATCGCTTTGGAATAGGACGCATTAGACCTGAGAAGAACCAGCGAATAAAACTTAGCAGGCTATTTTTTGTCATCTTTTAAAATAATTAAGAAACAATGTAAACATTCATATTTTGTAATTTGAAACAAAACCTAGAGCGAGCATTTAATTACCAAGCTATGTTATGTTTACGAAAAATCAATAATGTAGTATAGGTAATAACCTTCAATACAAACATTTAGTGGGATTTTGTTGTAAAAACGTATACGTTGCCTCATAACAGATTTCTTCATTCCTCAGAATCTAGTTGATAATTTTTTTTTGTTTAAAATCATAGCGTTGGAATAACAAATAGGTAATAGCTAAAACGTGAAATATAACAAGCTATGAATTCAGTGTTCTCGAATTTTCAATAAAACTACTTGTATTGTTTTAAATCAAGTAAATTACTTATTAATCTTATTATTGTTTCGTTCCCGTCGATCCATTGCTGATCTCATGCAACCATAATCTAAAATTCGTCCACTTTACCACTTACCTCAGAAATAAAAAAAACACAAAATGTTAAAGATTTATTAAAATACCTTCAATAACCTACTACAAAATCAGAATACTTAATGCAGACGTACATAAATGCAGATAGAAAGAAACATGTCCTACAATATAAATCATACCATTGTATGTAAAATTGATAGCATATTTCATATTATTTTCATAAATCATGATAGTTTGGCATTTTGATTAATAAATGGCTTCGACCAATAATACATATGTTCCTTATACAATATGATATTGGAGTATGTAATAAACTATTCAAACAATAACTGTCTTTTAATTTTTTAAAAAGCCTCGTATAATACACAGCTTAAAATAATCTTTATACTATAATGAGAGTATAGGCAAGTATCATCATAGTAATAGAAGATTATAAGATATTTCATTATTCTGTAAAAAGAAATTATATTCTGAAATTTATTATTATGAGTAAATATTATTGGACAAGTATTAATATCAAAATTTCAAAACAGACTATTGATGATTTTTTACATATATTGAATTTGTTCAGTGATTATTAATGGTTCAATCAGTGTCTATTACATTGTAAAATTACTTACAAAATGTTATTTTTTAGATATTGCCCTTATTATCGATAATCATTCTTAAAGCTAAGATAAATTATTATTTTGGTATAGAGTACATATTGTTCAAGCTTACAACTATGCTAAATAAGCGATACAATGAGATTTTATTCATATCAGTATTCAATCATAGTGTTTCAAACAAAAAGTGCCTGTTATGAATAATTAAAATTGTAATACATTTGTTTATAAGATACAAGCATTTTCCAAAAATTTAAAACTATTTATTTAGTTTAACTAGTAAAACTAAAATAATATGAGTTTAAGGAGTTTTCATCAGTGCAATAATTGGACATTTGTACTCTGTGTACATAATGGCTCACTTCTTCTTGCTCTTGCCGAGTGTCAGTGTGTGGTGAGATTGGGTCGTTTGCTGCTTGCGACGGTTGAACTCGATTGTGTCGTCTTCAATCTTCTTGCGTAATTCTTCCAGACGTTTCTTCTCTTCCGTGTGGTCCTTCTTCAGTTTGTCGAATTTCGCATGGAGCTGCAACATAAACATTGTTTGGTTTTTCACTTAATTAAATAGTACGTTTTTTACTTATTCAATTTATGCATTAATAAATTTGCAAAGTAGTAGTTCAATACAGAAATATGAATATTTTTGAAGTTCTTTACAGGTATTATTGTGAAACAACAGAAAAGGTATACAAAGCGAACTACTAGTACTATGCTTATTTCAATTTGATTCTCCACACAGACACCATAGTAGAAAATGTGTTTTGTAATAGTGTTTACTGAACAGCCTCCGTAGCCTAGTGGTATGGGCGTGTGCTTCAGGGGTGGGTTCGAATCCTAGGGGATTCAACAAAGTTTCATTGTTGTTTCTAGTTGGTAAGGCTAATTTGGGCCGATCACCCAAATGTCTGAAATGTAAGATGACCCATGCATCGGATGGGCATGTAAAAACTCGGTCCACCCGCCAACCCGCAGTGGACCAGCGTGGTGGGATACGGTCCAAGTACCCTCTAATGGATAGAAGTGTATTAGGCGAGGCCTATGTCCAGCAGGGGCTAATGATGTATGATGTAAGTGTATAAAAAATTATAATGCCAATTAAAACTTAAAAAGGAAATCTTGCCTCTTTTTCGGCCTCCTTAAGTTCTGCTTCCTTCTCCTTGACTCTCTGCACAAACATCTGCCTCATCTCGTCCTCCTTCTGCTGGAGCTCGGCCAAGTGGGCGCTGCGCTTCTGCTCAAATGTCTGCTGGAATGATACCTGCAACCAAAACATATAGCTAATATAGTAAAGATTATGTAATATAGACCCTCGTTTTACAATATCGGTTGTGGGTTTGAGTTTACTACATATGTGTTGATAATGGGTTGATAACTTAGTAGCCTTAGGAGAAAATCTTTGTAGACAAAACTATATTTGACAGCTATTAAAAAGGAAGTTATGGCAACTTAAGGATATGAGAAACCAGTATTTGAAATTCAGCAAAACTGAACTAATCTACTATTGAAGCTAAGCTAGTTACCAGTTAGATTGTGAGTTCAGAATAAAGTTAACATCATCTCCAATCATGTTGGTTTTTGATGTATTGTTTGAAAGTATAAAATGCATTCTTCATAAGTGATACAATAATTGCTTCTGCTCTTTTTCCGCTCCAACCTAGTGGCATATTTATGACTTCTTTTTCAGTTAGTCCCTACCAAAACATTCGTAACTTTTCTGTTATCACTTTCTAGCTATCAAAAGCAATATGGTTGGATTAATTACTTTTGAAGAGAGATGAATCACGTCCCTGAGGGGTAAGTTAAAATTTAGTAGTAATGCAAGGCAAACAGCAGAAGTTTTTGCTAGTTCTCCTTAGGACAGGTCTAATTTTAATAAAGTAACTCTAACTTTGAGAGTTTATTGGTATATGTGTGCAGCAATCCCATCTGAAAACGATTATAGGAATATTCCTGTATTACATTTCCCGTTTCGACAGCCTTACATAGAGTCTTATGTATAAATGTTAAATAATATGCGAGAGGCACCGGCTTGTTGTCGGCGTCCACGTCGGTGAAGCCCATCTGCTGCAGGCGCCGGCGCCGGTACAGCTCGTAGTGGCGCGCGTGCGTCTTCTCGCGCATGTCCTCCATGTTGGTGCGGATCAGCATCTCGCGCAGCTTCACGAAGTCGCAGTGCGACTCGTTCTCCACTGCCACATTCCATGTTCAACGTTTTATATATTTTAATAAATTGACATCAATTATTTAAATTTTGAATAAAAAAATTTAAAATATATACTCAGCATAATTTCAAATTAAATTCCATTCTGTTTCATTAACTATCTTACAAGTATTATGAAAACAAGAATAGAATAAATTATTATTACTGTAGATTCAATAGATTCAATGGATATTAATGTAACTTCCATAAACCTAAATAAAAAACATCTAATTCAAAAGAACTATTATAATGATATATAAACTAATAAAAAAACATACTATTACATAGCAAACTAACTTTATAAAGAATAGAGAATTATAATATGCAGTTAATAATCAAGATAATTAAACAACTATTGATATTTACATCAATACAGGTTCATAATCTAAACCAATATATAATACCAATATGGTGAGAATTATAATACTGTTCCGGTTGGAAGTTGCATCAAGATTTGTCATTAGCTTGTGTAATTATTTACTTATCAAGTTTGTTCTACAAGTACTGTCTATACTAATTACTTGATTGTATTGACTGTACACTTGCAGATTGTCCAAATACAACCATTCAGACCACATTTTGACTACTATTTGTTTGGTTGTACATTTCTTAATACTTAATTTTATTTCATCCTGAAAATAAATTTTCATTAATAAGTTGAATGTATGTTATTTATATACTTAAGAATGATTAAACAAGATTAACCAAGGTATAAAATTTATTTAGGTCCTAAATAATATTACTTTCTTTTTGAATTTATGTTATTCTTTAGAAATATTAACTCACTTAAATCAATGAATTGATAATTCAGACGATTGATTATTACGATAGATACTAAAATCACAAACATTCAATGTTTCATAATAAACATGTGTCATCATAATCCAAAATGTTAAATAATATATAACATCTATAACAGTCAATACTCACACATAGACATTTGATTTCATCTAAACATATATAGCGAGCGCGAGGATAATACTTCTATAATACAGATATTTGAATGACAGTACTAACCTTGCACAGTGCCCCATGGATATTGACGTGCTCGCACCGTCTTGTTGCCGATCTTGACGAAATCAGTGCTGCCGACCACCGCAAAGGGGATGTGAGAGTTCATGGCCCCATTCACCTCGGAGACGGATTCATCATCTACTGGGAACTGGTAGATCTCTACGCCGTTCGCTTGCAGCTCTTGCATTATCTTCGACTGTGGAGTACACATTGATAATTAAAATTGACAATACTCTCGAAACTATTATTTATTTAATTAGACACAATAGAACAAAACCAAGGGAATTTCAATATACCTTTTGCTTAGAGGGTGTTGATTCCATTCCCACTATGAGAAAAATATAGTTTTCCTTGAGTCTGGGTGTGTAGATGTCTACATATATTGTATATGTTCAAAAGAAAAGTTGATAAATACATATATTGCTCCCTTTTATTGTCATAAATATTAATGACGACTATTTCACGACGGATAAACGTTTTAAATGAAGTAAAAATTTAATGTATACCTTGAATTTCTGCAGCTCGGTCTTCGATATGGTATCGGCCTTCGCGATTATAGGTATGATGTTCACCTTGGTGTCCAACTTCTTCATGCACACCAGGTCGATCGATTTCAAACCGTGTCCTGAAAGATTACAAATTTGATGAATTAGACAGCGGCCATCACTTAGGTCGAATAAGATGTATAAAATGTAACTAACTTAATTTTTTCAGTGATAAGCTGAATTTTTTCTACTAGGATCGTTGGATCTCAAGATTTTTGCCCGTGACCAAAGATGTTCGGAACAGTCTGAATATGATTGACTAAAGATGACATTCTTTACTAATTCTACTGAGGACCAATCGTGATATATTTAAAAAAAATGTCAATAACATGATAACTAACAAAGTTTTCCGGTTCACGTTTAATTGGGCCTATGGTCACAGGACCGATTGGGAAGGGTTTAAAACGATTACTACTTAATATAATTGTAAAATAATTTAACGGGGTAAAATCTGTAAAAGTGTATTGTTTATTGTGAATAGTATATACCAGAGCAAAAAAAGAGCAAAGCAATAGAAAGTGTTATGTCATTAAAAACCATCTCAAATAATTAAATATATGATAAATTAAAAGCGTTAACTAAGTATGTAACTTTTTTAACATAAACCTAATAATTATTAAAATCAAACAGCAGGAACTCAATTCGTTTCCTTCCAATCCGTAACGAATTGCAAATTTCCTCCGCGTTATGCAACAACTGTACAGGATAACGCCATATTGCGACCGGGGGAGCGATACGCGCTTACGTGTTTTGCTAGAGCCGCTAAAACAATACGCGAATGTCGTACAATATATGTTAAACTTCATTCAATTCATTGTATTGTTTTGTTCTTATGGTTGGATGAACCCAAACACGAGTTAAGTTTATAGAAATGTGGATGCATTGCTCAAAGTAAACGCAACGCTAAAGAATGAAATCAACGCAAAGGAAAGTATAGTTTGTCATCCAATAAGAAAGCTATGCACTTCTACTACGTGATCTTTTATGTAACTTAAATATGTATTGCATTGTTATATACGACCTTAGCTTTCTATAACCTCCTAATAAGAAAACATATATTCCCTTAAATTTGTCCACAATAGTTATTTTAGTATCAGCTTTAGTTCTGTGTCTCTCGCTAAGGCCTTCTTTAACTTTTTCCACGTCCTCCATCTCTTGCTGTATCTTCCAGTTCTTTTTTTCCCCAAGTCTTTGTAAGTTATAATATAACGCTGATTGCGTATTTTTTTCCAAAAATTATAAGTTGGTACATGAAAAAAAAACCTTCAATATACATTTAGTTTTTTATTTAACATATTAACTTAAAATATCAATGTATATCGAACGAAGCTGAAAGCCGCCAAATTACACGCGAAATTATATACGCGAAGTTTTACAGTAATGACAAAACATCCTCCGTCTCAAATCGCTTCAATCATTAATTTTTACCCTCGTCACGTAACGTTCCACAAGCGAGATGCACCGAACCCACTTACGCGGACGGTGACCGACATGCGGCGATCAAAAGTGGCAACCACCGTTACGAACGATGCGACGGTCACCGCTGGTCATTGCGATGGTACGTTTGCCCCGAATACGTTTGTGTCAAGGACACTACGCATTATTCCACGGACGAGACATTGTTCCAGTGAACTAGAAAGTGAAACGTACCAGGAAACGAAATTTCACCGGACCTTCGGCGTCGAGTAGAAACAAAATGAACAGTGAACTCTAACTTTGCATTTCAAAATATCAAATGTTCAGTTTCATTATTTAGTTTATTACGTCCAATACGGCTACGTCTATTCATTATCAATACATTTCAAATGATATATTGCCTTGCTTCTAGAATTATGCAAAATGGTTACAGATCCTAATGACAGTCTTTATGTAACTAATTTCATGTCTTGTGTATCTAAAAAATTCTTCACATCTTCACTACCTCAATTATTACCTCTCTTCTAGCTATTCTCCATAAAATTATAGCGAGGATGGTTCTATTACAGCAACCGGTATTTGATCTCCATAACCCAAAGAGTAGAGTCCATTTAATGGATAGACAAACAAATGCCTAAGATGGTCTTGATAACCAGGACCAACTTATTCATTCATCAGCCTATAGTGTCTTATAAACCATTAACACTCCGACTGCCTCCATAGCCTAGTAGTATAGGCGTGTGCTTAAAAGACCGGAGGTCGTGGGTTCGAATCCTGCGGTGGAACTCAACAAATTTTCATTGTTATTTCCTAGTTGGTTACGGCAATTTGGGCTGATCACCCAATTGTCTGAAAAGTAAGATGATCCATGCGTCGGATGGGCATGTAACGCATTGGACCCCCTAACGGATAGGGGTGTCTTAGGGGAGGCCTATGTCCAGCAGTGGACTATCACAGGCTGATGATGATGATGAACCATTAACAACTTAAGGCCTTTTCCTTGCATGCACCCAAAACTTCCAATTTCTTAAGTGAAAGCTAATACCACTAGGTCAAAAACAATAGTTAATCTCATGATAAAAAATTACCAGGTTTATATTAACAAATTGATTTATTTATTATTGTCTCCTCTGTCAAATACAGGGCATTGCAAGTTTAAACTGTAAGCAGAATATTAATAACTATTCAAGTAATGTCAAATGAAAGTTATAGTCCTCATAAGTTTAAGTGAGTCGGTGCTTACTTATATGTCTCTGTTTATGTATGAAAACTTTACCATTAAAAAACTAATAGGTACTGGATGAAAGCAAATTTCTGATATAATTTTATTACATGATTTTCCATTTTTCATACATAGTTTATATTTCCACAGATACCATCTATCTATTTTTATATAAAAAAATGCAGAAAAATCTTGCATTTCTATTGAACCAAAATCATAGGGTAAATTTCGGTTCAAAGTAATGAATTCCATAAGGCTAACCCATAGCTCAACTCACAGTGCATACTTTGTTTCAAAACAGCGCTTGAATGATTCTCAAACAATAACATCTTTTATAAATAAATAATATTTTCTCATAACACTAACTTCACATTTATCAATGAGTATATTATGCAGAATATCTGTGTAGTGATAGTGTAAATATTCCTGTAGTCAATTACCAGACATACTATTATAATTTTTTAACTTAGAAGATTTAACATTATTTAGTGTAACATTTAAGTCTGAGGGTTTAATGTTGGAATTTTCCTATATTATGAGTTCCGCAAATATATAAATTATTAGCGGACCCAACAGACTTTGTTCTAGATGATATATGTGATTATGATATTAAACAAAATAAGGAATGAAAGTTCAAGTTGACTCAGCAGATAACATGCAATATAGATAAACAACCTATATACGGATTGCTGTGAAGTCTGTTATTTATGATTCTAAAGCATTCACAAATACACTTGAACACAAATAAAAATCAGTCATATCCATCCAGCGGTAAGGAGGAGTTCACTGTCAAAGTACATAGTAATTGTATCTAAATGATAATGATTATAAAACATTGGAAAAGCTTACCAGTGGGGCAGATGAAGTACAGGCACACATGCAATCTGCTATCATGATAAGCAGGTAGTGAGCGTTTAATCTTCAACTCTTCTTGCAGATAAGCTTCAAATTGCGCATCAATGTAGTCAACCACTGCTTTGAAGCTGTCCTCCTTATTCACTTGGTCTCCATAGCCCACAGTATCAGCAGATGGTTAACTAAAGAGTTTCATTAAGAGAATAGATAATTTGTAGTAAGAAAGAATGAATAAAAAATATACAAAACATCTTGTAAAATTGGTTTTTTTAAGAGTCATTTTACAGAGACTAAGAACCTTAAAGTAACATATTCTAATTAGATAATTTGAAACAAGTTTAACAAAATTTTGTCTTATTTAACTTCGTAAAAATTATATATTTATCGCAACTAATTTACCTTCAATCTAACGCTGCTCTCCTGCAACTCATATGTGTGAGCCTTGAGCTTAACAGTTGGCAAATTGTGCGGGCTGGGTGATGACTCAAAGTTGGTGTTGAACAATGAATCCATAAGTGTTGATTTCCCCAAACCAGTCTCACCTTGGGAAATTAAGAGATTCTTAATGTTTAAGTGTTTAGTGCGTTCAGGTTTATTTTACAATAATAAATTTGTCTAAAAATATTTGAAATGAGTTTATGTAGATATGTTCAGACACCAAAGAGGAAAATGGATACTCAATACAATATTAAAGAAAGAAAAATAGTCAATTCAGGAACATTAGCATAAAACTATGATGTACAAGTGGGCTAAAACTAAAAAGTTGATAAGCTAAACAGGCGATTAGTCAAGTAAAGGCGAATGAATCATAACTCACCAATGCAAAGTATATTGAATACGAATCCATTTTGCACGCTCTTATTCACCAGCTGATCTGGCAGGCTGTCGAAGCCGACATGCCCCGACAACTTGAGCGTTCGCATTGCAGTCTCCGCCTAAGAAAGAACGAAATGTTTGTGTTACCTTATGACAACAAATACATTGCTTCGGAAATTGCAATGTGTTGACGCTACAATTCATGATCAATATAGGCAACAGTATAAGGTCTACAAATTGAATCCACAACCTTTCCGTTAGTTATCTAAAGTTATAAATAATAATTGACAAGAGAACGCCCAACAGCTATATATTATTTGCCTTATATTATCGGTTGAGAACTTTGATGATCAAGAAATTGGGTCTGGCAAGAACCAAAACTCTCGCAAAAAGTATTAACATAACAAGGGAAGACACAAGACAAATAATTAACTTACTTTAGGAAGCTCAACATCAATTGCCGCCATGTTTTTCACACTGTATTTCTCAGTGACTAACTAAACTGTACTGAAGGTAGCTCGTGGCGACTTAACATTACAAATGCCAGTCACTCGCACCTAACTTCATGTTACAAGTGAACAACTTTAGTAAAAACAAAATAGATATACAATAATATTGTATTATGTTTTGAATAAACATATCTTTGGTATAAAAAATCACCTACAGGTTTAAATATGTTATATTGTTACAATATTAGCGAATACAAAACTGTATACAATTATTAGATAATTACAATGGGAAAATGACGTTTGATATCAAAGTGCCATGATGTTGACAAACCTGTTTCATAGTTTGCCATTATCTGCTTACTCCTTTAATTTGGGATAAAGAAAATAAGCTGTAGGAATAAAATACATGTGTAAAATTATTTAAATGTTTGGATTTGTATGACATTGCTATTACATGTCATTTAAATATAAAAAAGGGGTAAGTCAAAGAAAGACATAATGAGTAAGACAAAAAATACGTTACCAAAAATATTATTTTGAGATAATTACATAATATTAAGACTTTATTTAATTTAATACATAGAAAGAATATCTCCCGAAATATCAATATCGATTGATTGGGAGATATTGACATGGATAGCATTTTAGTGGCAACACTATGTAATTCCAAAATGGTAGAAAGCGACATCGGTGCGTTATCATGTGAGCGGATGAAATAATGTTTTCATGAATAATTTCGTCGTGAGTGGATTTTAAAATTGTGAATAAGTGAATTGTGACAAAGTTAATCATGGCGGACTTAAAGTCACCGCCTTTTAGTGAAATTAAGAGACCTGAGGAGGTCGTCAGGATGACGACGAACGACAGCCTGAAATTTGCAGTCCTTATCGGCTTGATTGAAGTCGGACAGGTGACCAACAGAGAGGTGGTGAACACCGTCTTGCATTTGGTAAGTGTTAAATTTAGAGGCGGGTCCATTTCGCCGAGTAATCAACGAAAACAGGCTTGAATCTTATAAGATTCAGCTTAGAAAGGTTAATTCCACGCCAGTTTACCAAGTACGTGTCAAACTAATACACATGTTTTGTTTGATATCGCCCCTGTTTTATAACTGAACAATAGCATAATAGTAAAACGCTTTACCAGCGCCAAGACAAGTCTATTTTCATTGTTTTTATCGATCGCGTTATGTCGTGAATCGCAGGATAGTGCGGCCACCTCCGCCGCCTTTCCTGCCGGCTAGCGCTGTTTGTTTTGATAGTTGCGTTAGGTTTCGGCAGAACGTAAGCGATATACAAAACTTTGATTTTAATGGACAATTGTCTAATGTACTTTGCCACTTTTCAATGGTTCCTTTTGCAATGCCAATTTATAATTTTATTATTTAAAAAATGTTTACCAAATATTAAGCCCATACGGGGTATTCTGCGCTAATTAGGTCGTGATATAATATTGCTTTCGTTGCCATAAATGTCGTGACATTTTGTTTTAGATTTTATCGCATGATTACGCCGACTGCTCTATATGTTATAGCTGACGTGTTAAGGAATATATGATTACGATTGTAGTTGGGTCTTGTATGTAATATTGATACTTCGTTGTTTAACGTTATTTATTCAATGTTAATACAGAATACATATATAGCACTTATTCGACCTTAACCAATATTGATGGATACTTTTGTCGACTATTGGTCTAGATCTTCATTGGGAAGAAATTTTTATGCTGTAGTGTATTTTACTTTACGGTTATCTTCTTTGAAGTCAAATAATCAATGCTATTATCTAGATCTGTGCGCTTTAATTTTATTATCATGTTTTATAATCGTCTCTTATCTACTATAATGTAGAAGTAAGAAATACCCATATACGATTCATCTTAATGTCTTTGCCATTAATATCGTCATCATCATCAGCCTTTGTCAGTCCACTGCTGTACATAGGCCTCCCCTAATGCAAGCCTTTTTCAATAGGGTTTTGGGAGCGTATCCCAACAAACAAGTCCAATGCGGGTTTGTGGGTGGACCGACTTTTTACATGCCCGTTAATATCGCCGCATCTATTTGACGTAAAATTGAAAATAATTAAGTTTTTTATCTCACTTCGGTCAAATTAAACATTTTATTTGGATTAATTAAATCGGTAGTACGAAAATATTAAGATACTATTTAAGTTCACTATAACTATGTTCTGTTGTCCATTAAAAAATTATCGAGTCTTTTAAGACTATACATTGAATAATTTCTTAATTATCCTCACATTTCAGTAGCGTTTAATTGTTTACCAAAGCAAAGGTCCAAAAGGTCCAACTGTGAAAGGTCATCCCCGAAATGTGGTCGGTCAGTCATTTGCCGCATCGAGCCTGCATGCGGTCCATGGTTTACGGACTAATTATGGTAGTCGCCGTCGGAGGACCCAAAAACTCAAAATTATTAGATATAAATTTAATTAAGACAAAATTACAATTTAACTTTATGCTAAAGCTAGTTTGTCTGACTCCTTCGATGCGAGAAATGGAATGACCGAGCTACATTGAAATTATCGTTAATATAGTAATTCACACCGATGGAAATTTCCAGTAAGTGGCAGTCGGATGGAAGCGGCCTTTGGGTTCGTCGAAACCGTTCCCGTTGATGGAAGCATATTTTGCCTCGTGTCGACCGTTTGACGCAGGCATATTCGTACCTGTGAATCGATGTGCAAGAATAGATGACGCTGATAGTTGCAATTTGCTAGGGCTTGTACATATAACACCTCCTCTGAGAACAAAGCAACTACTGAGACTTGAGATGAGGGAAGTATTGCTGTCTTATGTGGTCCAGGTTTGCAGGCTGCGAAAGACGTTCTCGGCTGCACCTCAGAGGGTTTTTAGAGCATCGCAAATCCCACAATGTCTTAGTGTTACATGATCAGGATTAGGAGGTGTTATGGACACAATAGATGCATGGTATCGTCGTATGGTATAGGAAATTGACGAGATTTGTTCGACTTGTAGAGCCGGTTGTACCAGGATATGATGTTGAGTTTCCTGCAACCTCTTGAGATCAATTGATTTCAGGTGAACATGAGAAGATGTGCCAACGTAGCCGGTCATCTGGGTATTCCCATGATCTTCAAAGCGTTCCTTCAACTTGTTCGTTGCCTTTGATGGTAAATTCGCCGTATGTAGGACAGTTAGCCGGGATGGTGACCAGGTAGGTACCGATGACGTTGTAGTCCTCACGGAGATTGAATAGTATTCTTCGTCATATTAGGAATGATATGACGAATGTTCGATCGAGTTCCTTCCAAGCGATCCTTGATGAGTTACGGTTCATTCGCAGCTTCCGTCAAAAGATTGGTTAATTATGAGCGCGTGGTCGTCCGCTTGATGCCGAAGTTGATGGTCCATCTTATCTCCGCAGAGGTACCAGTTACCGTACTTCGGGCATTCAGCCTCCATGTACACATAACCATCCCTGTTTGTTGCTATAATGGATAGGAGGGATGAGGGCTGCTAGATTTATTGGGAGCGACGGAAGTTATATAAGTCGAACGTGCCATGGAAAAATAGGTATTTAAAAATTATAACTATTCTGTCTCCCGAAAAATAATACCTGGCTTAATTATTTCTGTAATATTCTCTTAGTTCTAAGTCTAACATATGTTGCTTTTATATATTGATTCTAATTTCTTAACCATAACTAAAACCTCAATATTATAATAGAATGATTGTGCTTGATGCACGAATAAACGCTAAAATTTCTATTCTTGTTAACTCGGCTTAATATATCATCTACATTTCTGTAATTATACTTAGCTGTTGAGCAAATCTAGGTATTTTATAAGACTTGAACCTGTTGAGCTTGGTATTTAGGATGAGCTGCAAGGTTACATTAATTTTGGATTGATTTTCTACTAATTTAGTTATAATTTTCGAATGCTGAGCCATCCATTCGGTGTTTAGACTTACGCGTGCATTTACTTGATTGGCAATTTTATTGTCATTATTCTGAAGAATTTTGATAGCATTGTCATATCGTACTGCATCTGAATAATCCAGGTTGCCCGTGATAGTCTTAATTAATGAGCCTAAACCATCAATGAGACCTCTTTTTGTTCGCATTGGTTCTAATGTTTTTAAATGAGTATAAACTTTATTTAATTTAGACGATAAATATTCTATTTGGAGTTCATATAGCATGTACGTATGATTATGCAACTGACTTTTGAAATCCGATAATTGAATTTGCAACATATGAGCTTTATCGCGTATATCTTTAAGTTCAATATACTGTAAAAATGCATGGTAGTGAGTAATTAGCCTGGTTGTCTCCTAGTCGAAAAGAGTATCCAGGGCCATCGCCGAGACTCTCAAGCGTTATCCCTTGAGTTGATATCCAGAGCCGTTATCGAATGAGCAATCAGGACCAGTAGCACCCTGCAACAATTGGGCACTTTTAGGGACTCGTTTAATCGATTTTTCGCTCACAGGGCCACGTTTTTGGATGTATAAATATGTATAGGTAGATTCCAAGAACTTTATCCTGACTATATCGCGGCGCTAATTTTGACGGTTTGCCAAAGGATTGCTGATAAAGACGCGCTGATCAGGTTGGTATTCGATTTCTGGTTCGCGGTCCTTATTTAAATTTTCTATGATATTAGTGCGATTATGTAACGATGACTCATTAATAGTATTGTATATAATTTTCATACTATCTCGGTGATTTTGCATGTATTGTTGCATTAAATGCTTAGACATATCAATATCAAAAGGATCGCGCGGATCAAAGTGGCCGGTTATTATATCGAACGGTCTACACTTGGTAAACAGAGTGGATCGAACTATTGTAAGCTAAGATTCCGTAATGGGACTAGATTAGAAATATCTTGATCTTTGTGAGTTAATTTTAGGATACGAAGATGTTCCAGCAATGTAGAGTGAAACCTCTCTACGATCCCGTTATCGTTTGGACTATGTGGCAAAATTTTATGATGGTTTATTTTATGCAGAGTTACGAATTCGCTAAACAACTGGTTCGTAAATTCAGTGCCGTTATCTGATACTATTGTTAGCGGTAAACCGTGATGCGTACAAAATTTAAGTAAGGCTTGCAAGGTGCTGATTGCTGTACCGTCGCGAATGTGGTATGCTTGAGCATACTTAGAGAATACGTCGACAATAGTTAAATATTTCTCGTTTTGAATTGAAAGCAAATCCATGTGAACAATTTCAGAATGGTTTCGTAGCCGGGGGAACTATGTTGAACTGTTGTCTAATGGGATTACGGTCATATTTTGCTTGACCGCACACCGTACAACTATTAATAAATTTTGTGATATCGTCCTTCATCTTAGGCCAATAGTATCGACGGGATAACGCGAGATGACATTCGTCGATACTGACCTGCCGACTACCGACTGCGCCAATTATGGTAGTCGCCGTCGGAGGACCCAAAAAAACTCAAAATTATTAGATATAAATTTAATTAAGACAAAATTACAATTTAACTTATGCTAAAGCTAAGCCTAGTCTGACTCCTTTCGATGCGAGAAATGGAATGACCGAGCTACATTGAAATTATCGTTAATATAGTAATTCACACCGATGGAAATTTCCAGTAAAGTGCAGCGTCGGATGGCAGCGGCCTCCTTTGGGTTCGTCGAAACCGTTCCCGTTGATGAAGCATATTTGCCTCGTGTCGACTCGTTTGACGCAGCATATTCGTACCGTGTGAATCGATGTTGCAATGAATAGATGACGCTGCATAGTTGCAATTTGCTAAGGGCTTGTACATATAACAGACTTATGAAAGGACATTTGAATTGTTATGTAATCGAAACTCTGATTTTCTGATCCTACGCCTAGTCCTGGACGTTTCACATCATGGTTTTGTATTATTGTCTAAATATTGCAATTAATTTAGATAATAATTTAGTTAATTTGGCTAGATATACAAGCTTTGTTTATCTTATATAGTAGAAGTTGCACATTTCGTAAATATATTAAGTTTTAATAAAGAAACCTGGTAAAAACGAGATGATCACAATAATAAAATTTAAGGTTCTATAGGCCACTATACCTAGTCCTATCATTTTGGTATGTTGATTTAAATAACATGAGATAATAATTTTGAGGCTTTAAAATATTCACAAGACCTAATTATTCGTTTTATAACTAATATTTATGTTATAAGTGAAACGGTCAAGTAGTTTTGACTTGTGATATTTATTTTATAAATTACTAAGCAGGACATAAAAATTAACACCAAAAAATGTAAACTCGTACCAAAAGAGCTTACATCAAGTTCTTCTTTTAATATTTATTCACCGTCCGCCGATGCATTGTCGATGTGCAAATGGTCACCACCTAAACTGGTGACAATGACGACCGTCGCAACCTGACCACCGTTCGCAACGCATTCTGAACAATGGTTATTGTTGACTTAACGCAATCAACGTCCCGTGGTCAAGAAATATGACACTGTTTCAAACTACTAACTAGTCTCTTTGTTTCTTTTTAAGATTTGGTTTGAATGGCTTAAATTAAACTGTAATGTGAATGAAATATTTACGCTTTGAAATTGGCGTACCGTCACTACTCAAATGGGTAAATTTTTAATGGGCTTACATGAATACATTATATTTGATGTCACGTTTTAAGAGTATCGAATGACTTTTCTGATATGTACATAAATGTGAATATTTACTTAACATATTACCTCAACAAACCGGGAAACGCGTACAAAAGTTTTTGCGTCGTCGTATATCATTAACGAAACAAGTGCAATCAAACCTGTTGTAGCTGGACCTGCTTGTTAGCTAGTAAGACCAAAGTCAAAACGAAACAAACAAAAGATTTCTTCAATAAGGGACAATCTGATTCTGAAATCTTAGGTTACTAGGTTAGTGTGTGCTTTAATAGCGTCCATAGTAACGATAGTTTATCATATAGTTTCGCACAAACGAACAAGCAATTTTCAAAGATAGGACCTTTCCAAAGATAGGCGTATCTCTGTTTAGTTATCAGTAGTTTTGCCCAGCGCCATGAATAAGTTATAACTTTCACACGGTTTAGTTACGTCCAACAAAGATCTGTTTCTATAATTTATGAAAGCAATGTTGCAAAACCGAAACCGAGGAGGGATCAAAAGTAGTGAGAATGAGATTGAATAATATCACTATTGATAACTTAATTATTTATTTTTCTACATGTTCTCAGAGTCGCCTGCGCACCGAGTATATACCCCTCTAAATTTTCCTTTTTTTTCAAAACGTTAACGGATTCATCAAGGACTTGGGAATTAAAGCTGCATTTTAACCTGTAATAGTGGTTCCACGTCCTAGGTGACATTGTTGTTTAACATCAACATATTAACTTCTGAGCACCAAAACATTGAGACCATAAACTGGCCAGGCGATTGACTCGCCGATTGACAACTCGCCCACCCCGAAGAATTTTCATCGGGATGGCTGTTTCCATTGCGAAGATTGATGTTTTGTCTCCTGATCAGAAGAGTGAACTCATGTTTCGTCTACTAATACAAAACGAGACAAAAGTTTTAAGATTCTTCTAAAACCTTGTCCAACAATAACTATGGAATGTCAAGTCATATTTGTTTGCGATTATCGGCACCCATCTTTTGCTGACTTTTCTTATATTCATAAATTGTGTTTATATGGATTAAATACCTCTTTATACAATAACCGTTTTTATAATTAATTCTTCGATCGCTCAAAACAATTTTCTCGATTTTGGCAGCATTTTCTTGAAGGACTGACGTCGATGGACGGCTGCAGCGATGGGTGTCTTCCGTGCTTGTTATTTCTACTTGAAATTGAGTAACCCACTTTGTGACAATGGTATACGATAGAATATTATAAGACCCTTTAATGTTGCCTACAAATCGCAATGAATTTTGTTACTTATTTTTAAAAATAGGTTTTAAGTAATCTGGTTTTTCTCCATTTTGCACCACACGTTTCGACACAAATCAAACAAAGGATTCCATTAAGATAAAAAGTAAAGAGAATCGGATATTTTTTTTTATAAACATATCAAATGTCTCAGTTACGCCTTTCAGTATTTGTTTTCTTTTTTTACTATAGTATTTGTTATTTATTTTGTCACTATATATGTTAGTACCTCCACTTTTTAATCTTTCCTCGTCGTTCTAGAAGAATCATCAATCTCTATTAGCTAACTATGAATGGTCGTTTGAGCTAAAATCAAATGATCTGAGCTCGATTGTAGCAATTATACACCTTACTTTTACTATAATATTTTTTAGTTATCGGCAAAACTTGGTCTCGGCAAAAGTTTCGTCCAAATTAATTCGAAACCGAAACTGAGGCCGAAACTCGGCCGAAACCGAAAGACGGAAAATTCGGTCGGACGCTACTAAAAATATACTATCACCGACAAACATTTATTCAAAATAATAAAAGTCGAGTTTAAAGTTTAAACTTTGGTACCCATTTTTCTGTAAACGACTACAAGTTCACCGTCGAGAATAAATTGAAACGCTCCTAAATGTTGAACGTTGACATGCGACCATAGGTCCGAACTCCAGATTAAAATCAAAGTCAAGTTACATCAGAGTAATCTCATTACGTTGTACCGAGTCCAGCTTTTATGTCGTCTCATTTGTGCGCCTCTCGTGGAGGGATTGCGCGAGCAAAGCAAAGAATTACGTCATGTATTACCATATAGGAATACACGCGAACCGTGAGCCATCCGCTCTTGAGGACAGAAAATTATCGCTCAACTACGCATTGTGAATTCTAAATAGCACCATAGTCTATAAATATAGCGATTTATTGTAAAGATGAGTGACGACTTTGTTGTTTTTTGATTTGTAGCTAATGGTAAATATAATTCAAATCTTCTTATCCTTTCTTCTTTTTTCTGATCTAAGGAGAACCGGCCGGAGAAATAAACTAAGCTGCCAATTGTTTTATGATATCTAAAACCTTTCTTATGTGGAGTTTGGACACTAGTAGCCATGTAAAATGTTTAATTTGTCTATTGAAACAAAATGCAAAACGAATTAAATAAAACATTTCTATATTACAAACATATTTCGCATCGCAGTTAGCGTAATTACGAGTAAATAAAACGCAATATGCCATGTCTCAGACCGTCTCGGGCTTAGTGGCGTCCCACTCTGCAATTATTAAATTTTTGTTTGTATATTATATCAGTATCATCACAGTTTAAACTGTAATTCTTGTTAGATATTAATTTGATTTCATTGCAGCACCGCTGATAGGTCCCCCTTTTACAAGGGACCGTCTGGGTGGGTACCACCACGGTGCCTATTTCTCCGCAAAGCAGTAGTGTGAAAACACTACTGTGTTCCGTTGAAGGTCACCGTAGCCAGCATAAATACTGGGTAAACGAGACCAAACATCCCATGTCTCACGGTAAGCAGCGCATTGGTGATACCTGTATCACCAATGTCTATGGGCGTCGTGACCACTTTCCATCAGGTGGCCCCGTATGCAATAAAAAAAAAGCAAATCGATCACATTATAGATGTGGTGAGAAATTATTTTCCTTCGCAATAACTCGGATCTTAATCGGATTACGACGACACCCGAACTATCAATGAATGATCGTTTTATATGAGTATTTATATGAAACTTTATTGTTTAGTTACAAATGTCGAAATGAATAACGTCATTGCATAATATAGAAAGTAGATGTATAGGTACTGAAGGTATTTAAGGGAGCAAGATTAATACAAATTTACGAAAAAATACGATGGAATACTTTTCCACTACATCTATAACAACTATTTTCACACATTGTAATGTCAGAATTGAATTTACCACGGGTGATCTCATCGCAAATCCGCAATCCGTCTTTTGTCAATTACACACGTTCAAAGAAAAGCTACAAAGAGCGCAGTCATTAAAAATTAGAAACAAAAAGATCAATAACTAAAAAAGCGGGCCAAGACGGGCATTGTTGTTGGAGGGGGCATCACGCGTTCTTGACCGCGACCTTGCCGTCAGCAGGTTGAGTTCGTCTATTACGTTATGTCCAATGCCCCTATTCATGATGGCTTTGTAAAATACATTCAAACGCAGCAGTCAATGTACGATCAGTTAGTCATAATTGCCGCAAAATAAGTTGCCTGAAGTTCAGGTGATAAATTCTCTACTGCTTTACTCGGTACGGCAGTCTTTTAACAGCCATTTATCAAGTTTTTTGAATTATGATATATTCATCATCATATCGTAAACAGCCTTCAGCAGTCCACTGCTGAATATAGGCCTTTTTTAATGAACTCCAAGACAGCATCCATTAAATCATAATTGCCACGCTGAGCAGGCGGATTGGCAAATGACTGATTGCACTTCGTTAAGCAAATGCCAATACCACTAGGCTATGCAGGTGTTTATCGCTTGGACTACGTTACTTTAAGTTTGAACACAACAGTAAAACCAAACGCAGTAGATTAACTCTTCAGTTTGACCATCAAAACAAAAAGTATTTGTCCAAACCATATATTAAAACACAATTGCGCTTCAGTTGTGAATGAACGTGGAAAAAAATAAATGTTTTCCCTAATTGATTACTCGTAAATGAGTTCTTAACAAGATTGCAGGATGGCTGGAGTCCGGGGACAATGCCAACTTGTCCAATTAGCGTGACCAGCGACCTGCGACCCCTCGCCGTTTAATTGCCTGCGCAGGCTCCTCTAATTGATCCTGGTTTAGCTCAACATTGATTTGTCACAGTGAGTAGACTGCGGTCGCATTATTAACGTACCAGATTTCCCGTTTCGGCATTGGCTTGAAATTCGATTGATTCCGATGATTAGTGGTCGGTAAATGACCGCGGTTCGTTCAATTGAACTCTGCTGTTTGACGCTCATTATTGCACCGTGAGAGATCGTTGTGTTGAGGTGATTTTGCATCCGTTGTATTCGGTGATTTTATTCCAATTTTTTAATACATTGTGTCCGGTAAATGCTCCTAAACGATATGTTCTTTGTAATATCTGTTGATTGAAATACCGGCTAACTCTTCGTGTATCAAGCTCCGTGTTTGAGGCGCTGAGCATTGTAGCATTAACACTAAAAAGGTTTGTCAAAGGTTAAATTGTCTTTTACTAAGAAATTTAATAGTTTACGTCGTTTAAACAATATACTTAGGAATTGTCCGTTATTGTGGTTTTGTTCTTAAATTGTTAGCGTTAAATATCAATTATTTCTTCGTTGTCTGTTACAGTCGGCATTAATCTAGCTTCGTCAATGTCATTAATCCAAAGTTATTCTTCAATTTGAACGGGTTGCAATAGTTGTTCATAAATTCATTTTGCTTACCGCTAGAAATCAGTTCAGATTCGATACATTGCTAAGTTAACAATATATTAAACAACTGTTCTGTATGTAACGTTGTATCTATTGTTAGAAATTGTAATAAATGACCTCTGAACTTATTTCGTAAAATGCATCTGTGACTGCATTATTTTGAGCATATGGTAATTTTAAAGAAAATTTAAAGATTTTTTTTAGTCCACCCAATCTTAATTTCTATTATGTAAAACTATATTTAAATTGCATATTCTAGTTGTTTGATATAAATTTAGTAAAATTTTAGGCAATACACTAAAATAGAGATTATACAATGCTTCAGTGCACCGTAAATATCAGATTTTAATGTCGATCAATTTAACTGTGCCCATGTAAACAGCGGAAGTTGTGTTTTCGGATACAGCGATGTTTTCACTAAATTGTGTACCATTTCAACCCGTAAAAGCAACCATTTATTGGCATTTTAGCGAGCTTATACCAGCACTTATCCGGCTTTTAATGGTTCACGTATGATTGCTGTATAATAACGTAGCATTATCTGCAAGTTGATTCATTATTATAATGATAAAATAATAGGTTAATGCGATCTACTATTCATTATGTGATCGTATTTTCTTTATCATGTAGCAATGAGACTGATTTTTACATTTCAATATTGTAAGGTCATTATGTATGGCATTCTGACGGTTTTTTGATTAATTTTATGTTATTGTTCATTATTACTAAAAATTAGCAACTTTAATTACTTTCTAAATGAGCCTATATTCTGAATATTAATCACTTATACATACTTGAAACCTAATTTATGTGTAGAAAAATAGTAATGATTTTCTCAGGCATTTGTTACATAATGGTTATTATAATATAAATGATAACACAACCTGATTATGGAATGTTCTCATCAGGCTTCTTAGATTCCGTTCTGACCGCCGGCCAGTACGGACCTCTTTCGTGCGCTCCCGCATGAGTTCGTTATTCTCGCTTACGCGGTACAAAGTTAGTTCTAGTCACAGTGCTGCCGTGTTAGTAGTGCTGTGTTTCGTTTTGTAGTAAAGTGCTCCAGGCAGATTCCCGACTTAACTGTAAGTAGTTACACACATACACAAAAACCCACGTGGCATTTATCTTTAATTTAACTTGTGCTTGCTGCATTAGGTGGCAGCTAGGTATACACCTAGTGCTCCTAAAGCGCTTACACTTGTTTAATAGGCACACACTCCTCACGCAGGTGGGAAGGGCTAGTATAGCTTACACTAGGGATGTTACGGAGCTTCGGTTCCGGTTCCGTTAAGTCGGAACTTCCGATTACTATTATACTTTCGGTTCGACTCCGGTTCCGACATTTTTAATCGGAGGTTTGAATCGGAGTTTTTGATAAATTTGTCTTCGTAAAAATATACTAAATGAGTTCAATAAAGAAAAACGTATTAGTATTAGTGATGATCCGTTTTATGGTGGAAAGTTATTGAATGTTGGAATTTGGTATTACCAAATTCCAGCCCCTACATTCAATTGCTCGTCAATTTTGTCGTGTCCACCAAGCTCGGTAGCGAGCGAACAACTTTTAGTGGCGTTGGCCTAATCTACGACCCCTAAGAAATAAATAAGACTCCTCTTATTTATTTCTTAGGAGCCACTCTCCATTGTCCTTCCCCGTGCGTCTGCCGCAGGTAAACACCCATGCCGGTGATTTGGCGTTGAGGTCCCCGCGACCAGCACAGGGAAGGGTCCGTAAGAACGGATCAGTTACCCCAGTCGGTCTAGGTAGCCATCGAAGTCGGCGAGAGATCTGTTGTGAGAAAAGTACGCTGAAACGACTACAATATCTCCGAACAGAGCGCCAACGAAGCCTGGACCTTTCTTTACATCTCTCGGTTAAGGGGACCCCAGCAGTCCCACAGACCACTGCCGCGCTATCGGACAAGTCCCGTCCCAGTTATTGCCGGAGGAACGTAGGTACGGTTCCGACACTACGGCCACCTGAATCGACCACTGCGCCATGCTCTGAAACAACAGATCCTGAGCTCTGCGCAGAGGTTCAGATTTGTCTGCAGGATGCTCAGTGTTGCCATCTTTATTCGAAAGCCATTTGAGCCCTCTCCTCTGTCATGTTACAGCTCTTGTTATCGCTGGTTTTTGCACCTCATGATCGCTGTTCCTTCCATTTCGCCTCCTTTCGAGTTTGCCCCAGTGCAGGTTGCAGTCCCCAATTTGTGACAAGCTGGTTTCTTATAAAGCTGAATACAATGCGGCGTGGCGACGCAGCCTCTAGCTACGTGGCCCAGCTGGCTGCAGCGATAGCAAGCTTTGCTACGATCATCGCCCGTCTTGCACTGCTCCGTCACGTGCGCAACCTTTAGACAGCGGAAACAGCGCAAGGGCGCGCCGCTAATAGTTTTGTCTGCACTGAACACCATCTGATTAGAAGGCGGCCTCTAGTCAGCAAACTTTTTGGCTGCTGCAACTTACTACCACTGCACCAAGTCCGGTGAATTTCCAACTTTAACGGTGGGGACCGAGCATGCTCCTTTTCTAGCTATGACATCGACAACCTCCGCTTTCTCCACTGAATCATCAGAACTTAGATACGTAGGTCTGCGCATTTCTCTGGCCTCGAGATCTTTACGAGCTCTTCGCTAACCACCTACGACGCTTCTCTGCTAGCTGATTGGCTTGTTCACCACTTGAGGCTACTGGCACTCTAAGATCCGCCCTGTGGCTGCTTGCCGGAATCTAAGGGTGGTTATGCCGAGGGCACCCAGGTCCCGCTTTTCTTTAGCCTCCTTTAGGATGCCGGCATAAGTAATCCCTTCTCCACCGCATTCGGTTGTAATATTAATAAATAAATAAGACCACTGCTGAGGACTTAGGTGGCTTTTAGCTTAGGCACTCTTTTTGCTGGAGGTGATTGCCCGCATCAGGCCCAGTACTTGATTTAACTGGCTTGTGCTGCCACGAGGGTCCACCCTCCGTGGACTGACCTTTGTGAGTTCTGAGTTTCATTGCCGGTTCTTCTCAGGTCAGAGGCGTCCTATTCCGAACCGGTGGTAGCGTCCTTGACAATCAATAAGCGAGTGTTACACTTGTATATTGAATAAAGATATTTGAATTTGAATTTGAATCATCAAGGGTCTTAAACCCGGTCTGGCACCTGGTCCGGACCGCATCTCTTACAAAACATTAAAGTACTTACCAGGCCCAATTGTTTGTGTATTGGTCAACATTTTTATATATTACTATCGACTTGCACTTTTCCTGACGCCTGGAAAGAAGCCATCGTCATCGTAATTCAAAAACCGAACAAGCCCGCTAACCTACCCACGAGTTATCGTCCAATTAGTTTGCTCAATTGTTTGGGTAAACTATATGAACGCATAATTCTTCCCGGTTGAAAGACCACGCCTTCTCCAATAACCTCATCCCAGACGAGCAATTCGGTTTTCGTCCGAAGCACTCGTGTCCCGACCAAATTTATCGCCTGACGGAATTCATTCTGAACGGCCTTCATCAATCCAAACCCCGTATCACAGGGGCCGTCTTCTTCGATGTCGCAAAGGCATTTGACAAAGTCTGGCACAACGGCTTGATTTACAAGCTGTACACTCTCAAAGTGCCGGACAGGCTGGTTCACATC
Organism: Lamproptera curius; assembly: GCA_029286875.1. Classification (NCBI taxonomy): domain Eukaryota; kingdom Metazoa; phylum Arthropoda; class Insecta; order Lepidoptera; family Papilionidae; genus Lamproptera; species Lamproptera curius. The sequence goes on from JAGSMT010000007.1 coordinate 361,436, forward strand.
ATCCATGCCTATTCCTCGAATGGCTCTTTTCGATATCAGTCGCGCGTCCCTCAAGGATCGGTCCTATCCCCCCTCTTATTCACGCTCTACACGAGCGACATTCCAAAGCCCGACGATGTCAATCTGGCACTTTTCGCCGATGACACCGCCTCTACTGTTCGTCGCTAAGACCAAATTATATCTATAAAAAGCGTTCTGGAACGCGATCAATCGTTTAGACGAATGGTTTCGTAAATGGAGAATTGACGTAAATCCCGATAAAAGTGTAGCAATACACTTTCTTCGGTCTAGATTACGTCATTACAAGATACCCCCGGTCCTCAACTCAGGCGTCAGGTTAAGGCCACGCGCTGGCTAACACCAGACACTAGGCCAACTAAAATTACGGCCAACCGATCCCATGGGAAAGAAGGGCCAAATACCTAGGCGTGACCTTGGACTGCAACATGTCGTTCAAAAGTCATATACAGGACGTTAGGTGAAAGGCTTTGTTCGTTTCGACCTGACTCTATCACCTGACGAATTGTCACAGTAAAATGTCGCTCAAACATAAACTTCTATTGTACAAGGTATGCATACGACCAATCATGACTTATGCATGCCAAGCTTACGCTCACGCATCCTCCACACTCCTTGACCAACTACAAGTGGTGCAAAAAAAATTCGCCACCGGGGCGCAGTGGTACCAACGAAACGTAGATTTACACGGCGACTGCTAATTTCCGACACTCCGCGAGCACTTTAAAAAGTTAACTCGCAAACATATAGATAAAGTAGTCAACCGCAGTAACCCTCGCGGGTAAAAGCAGCAACGTATACGGCCGATCCAAACGCGTCTAGTCAAAAGCGTAGACCGCGAAACGTTCTCCTCGACCCGGACGAGGAAGGGGTCGCCGAGACTCCGGACCCAACGGCGGTCCCGACATCAGATCCTACACACCACACGAGCAGGGATAGCACACACTCACCTGTAGTTCGCCTTCGCCTTCGAGCACAGCGAAACATCACACCGCGTACACTAGATACATAAACAGATGCCTAACCCACCTACTTTCTGTACGTGTTGCCTTCACTTTTTGCAAAAAGTGTCGGTCACCTAGCTTCCCGTGAACTCTGTGTTAGATGAAGCTTATCGAAGACATGGGTCTGGAAACATAACATCATTGCCAAAAAAATAGGCTTCTTATAATTTGAAATGCGTATCACATTACTGTATATTAGATTATTTTACAAGGTGACAAAAAAAGGCCTCTGAATCTCTTTCGCTGGTTTTTCTCACGTCAGAGGTGTCCTTATTGAATAAAGGAGGTGGCGTCCTTGACAATCATTAAGCGAATGTTATGCTTCTATATTGTATAAAGATATTTAAATTTCTCTCAGAGGTTTTCAAACCGGTTTTGTGATCTACTAATTTTAAAATAGCTTCATTCCTGACAGTACTCATTGAGTTTTGCTCAAATGCATTTAGCATGTTTCTCTCTTTCGTATATGACTTTGATTACACTCTATGCCAAGCCATTTAAAGCCGATCCCGTTTTGTTTAACTTTTGTTTCGAATTAGCAACTTTACCGTTGCTCTGAAAGGCCTCGTGGCTTAACACTAGGGTGGGGTATTTAGCGAGCTGCGCAAACATTTGTCTAACCTTTGCAGCTTTGTGTCACACTTTGTTGGTTTCGATCGGAGAGCTGACATGTGTATAGATTTTGATGATTTTAAATTGAGTTATCGGTAAAACGTGTATAGATAATGTGTGAGAGATTGTCCTATTCCGAACCGGTGGTATCGTCCTTGACAATCAATAACCGAGTGTTGCACTTGTATATTGAATGAAGATATTTGAATGTGTGGTACTCGTGATATGTCAATTGCCAGTAAACACTGCCCCCGTATCCTTAACTTTCAAGTTTTATACAATAACGTACGTTTAGTTGAGGAAAATAAAATAATTATTAATAAGATAATATTATAATTTTAAGACTAGTATTTAAGTAGATAATTTTTTCTTAATGTATGTACATATATCAACTTATTTGTCCAACTATTTGGTTTTATGCATATTTTGTGAATTTACTATTTCCGGTTAGCTGGTTAAGCCTAGGAAAAAAAAATCAGTATATTTTAATGACTAAATACATAGACATAAGTTATAATAATCGTAATAATACATTTTACCGGTGGTAGGTCCCTGTTTACAGGAGAACGTCTGGTGTGTACCACCGCGGTGCCAATTTCTGCCGCGAAGCAGTAGTGTGAAAACACTACTGTGTTCCGGTTGAAGGGCACCGTAGCCAGCGTATTTACTGGGTAAACAGACTTAACACCATATGTCTCACGGTAGGCAGTGCGTTGGCGATACCACTGGTATTGCTATTGTCTATGGACGTCGGTGATCACTTCCATCAGGTGGCCCGACTGCTCGTCTGCCTGCGTATGCCATAAAAAATAATAATAATAAGAATAGTTTAGTTTTCATTTTGCGTTAAATTCAGCAGATCAATCAGTGACTCGCCGATGTATTCAGACAATGCAGTCTGGGTTCAACGAGAATTATTAATGCGATAATGATGTCAACATGCGCTGTCAGTTAATTTACGCCGTGGCATTGATTGCACAGCTATATATAGGAGATGCGCATATACTGTCTGTACTGACATATCGTTTTATAAAATATATGTTGAAGAGATAATATTTTCGTAAGACTAGCGTATCCATTGCAATAGACAATTTGTCCGTGAAAAAGTAATGTTAAGTGACGATTGTATAGTTTAGTGCTTTTTCTACGATTTTTGTTATATCTTTAAAAAGAAATAATAGTTTTATTTTGACCACATCATTAATTTTCATAGGTAAGAGTCAGTTTGAAAAAAGATACTGTACCACAAAAAACTCACAAAACTGGTAAAGACTAAATGAACTTTGAACTAGATGTCGCTTGGACGTAAGTACGGATTTTCCAATTTATTGTTATATATAAAAAAGAGAGATATTTGTCTTTTTGCGTATGTTTGTCATAAATATACTCAAAACTATTGTGCCGATTTGAACTTTGCCTTTACTACTACGTTATCTCAGAGTAACATAAACTATTTTTATCAAGGAAAATCCGTTTTAAAAACCTGAGAATAACACGGGCAGAGCCGTGGACAAATTGCTAGTTAGAAATAAAGTGTTAAGCTCAAATTAATAGACACGTTTGTTTAATCTTGATTAATATTCTTTAGTTATTCGAAGTTTTTACTAAAATATTTGAAAGACTTAATTTTTACAGTCGTAGTCCATATATATGTATATATGTAGGCGTGCATTATGTCCATTGCTGGACATAGGCCTCTCCTAATGCACGCCTTTTTCTATAGGGGTTTTTGGATCGTATCCCACCACATATTGGACCACCAATGCGGGTTGGTGTGTCCGACGCATAAATCATCTTACTTTTCAGACAATTAGGTGATCGGCCCAAATTGCCCTAACGAACTAGGAGACAACAATGAAAATTTGTTGAGTCCTAGATGGATTTGAACCCACGACTTCAGGTTTCTAAAGCACACGTACCACTAGGCTACGGAGGCAGCCTAAAAGATAGTCAGTCGAAGGGAGGATTATAAACATAATTCATATGAAATGCTTTTATTTTAAATACTAATACAAGTTGTTTTGATTTGTTCTCCTATATTACGTTCAAGGGTTTCAAACGTTGGAAATTGTTTCGTTTAAGGCTTATGTGACTTTTCCCACGTTTCGCGATGTTCTTTACTGAAAACTGCAGTATGTGGGGGACGCGCGACACACCCGTATGCTTTTTATGGTAATGTACTGAATGGGTGTTTTGAAATTCTGCACTCGGTAATCAGGTCGAATGTGCTGTCCGCTTCTACTTTAATGGTTATCTATTTTTAAGATAAGAAACATTAAAATCATCAAAATACTCTTGGTATTTGTTGTGGTGGTTAGATAATCCTATAGTTTTAAATTCGATGAATGCATACTAAAGTCGAACTGAATGTATGTATCAGTGCCTTTCATTTGCTACTATCAGCAGTTTTTAGCAAAACTAAATAATTTTGAGACGTTTGAAGTGCTGGTGAGTGTTGAATGAAATAGTTATTGTTTTGTCGGTTATTAAGGTTTATTCTATCTTTCTGTCTGCCTGAAATAGGGATAAAGTGTGTACAATTTGATTAACAAATGTCACTCTGTAGAAAAATATATAAAAACCTGTGTACCAAAGAATATGCCAATGACATGAACAATGGAATGGTTTCTTTGTGTGTCATTGTTATTGCAACATGTACAAAGAATCAGAAAAACTCGTTGTAGTAGTAAAGCGCCAGTGAAACCGGAGAAGGTGGGCAGGGGGCGAGGGCTGCGGTGGCCGATCGATACATCGACCGCCTTCCCCATACCTCATTAGTACGCGAAGTATACGTTTAATTATATTCATTAGCCGCCTGGTCTTTCGAATATTTCGTCGGAGTGATAGCAGCTCGTGGTGTGGACCATGGGGCCTATAGATGCAGGTTACGATGGCAGGATTGAGTCACAAATGAGTTAATGTAAGAAATTTAGTGTGATAGATTACCTGTCTATAGGAAACGGGCTGGAAAAATATCAAACCGCTGTAGCATCGTTGCCTTTGAGCTAGAGCTTAAGTTACGCGGAACAATGTTTTGATACTATTCCTCAGGCATACGTCAAATGTTTCGATTTCCGGTATCGAGTTCACTTGTCGCGGGGTCAATGTCCGTTTGGCGGGTTTTGAAAATATAATTATTTTTAGAACTTATCTCTGATAATAAAGTATTTTTATCCTTCGTTATGTTTTCTTACAAGTCTGAGTGGATTTTAACCCTCGATTACATGTTAACATATGAAATAATATATCTAGACTTACGCCGTTTCGTTGTTTTATTCTTCCGTAAAAACGTTCTACATTTATGTAGCATGAAAAGAGACGTATCTGACGCAGAATCAACTTCTTGTTCGTATCTAATGTTTATTCGTTAGTCCAGAAGCAAAAAACTGTTTTCGCCAAATTACATTAAAATCCATTTCTTGCTATTTAATAAAATTTAGACAACAAATGTTTACATACCGTACACTTCAAAACCACGTACAAATGTTTTCAACCAAGCATAGTACCCCCGGGGTCGCAAGGTAACGTTGACGTTTTAATCATATGGGCACCGTATCGCCTGGCCGATCGGCGCTAGATTGATCGACTGTCCGGCCGGGGTCCGTAATAAGACCACAGCGTAATTGATTCGTTCCACGGTGGTTCGAACCAGGATAAAACTACCTACAGTAGCCTGTACAGATTCGAAATATTAATAGTAGTTTTTAGACCAATCGCGCAGCATCTTCTAATCCAAACTAAACAAAGCTTGTACTATTGAAACTAGATCACTAATAAATTTATAGACTTACTTTTCTTTTGTCAATAAATATACATTTATATTGATGTATACACCCAGACACAAAAAAAACACTATTTCATTACACAATATTTTTCCCGTAGTGGGAATTAAACTACCAGTCACTAACCACTGCGAACATCACTCTGTGATTGTCAACTCGGATTCGAATTATCAATAAGGATGCTAGATGCATGTCGCTAATCCGTTGCTATGGGTTACATTGTTTACATTAATTACAAATTTAATTTGGCCAAAGTATTTGTAAGTAACAGTGACGATTTAGTTGACCGTCGATAAACTACGACACTGGAATAAAATATGAAGGCCCTCAAAACTCCTTGTTAGCTGAGAATTTACCAATGCCTTAAAGGGGCTTATCTAACGTTTTGGTTGTGGTGCAAATTGTTTACATAAATCTTGAAACCGCTAAATATCGGGTATACCTAGTTTGACATAGTGATAGAAATTCATTGAATAACCACTAATAAACACATTGTTCAGCACGTTCCTTAAGGATGTGCCGCATGGTGCGGTTGAAATGTCTATCGATAACGCGGAGGATAATAGTAAAACATTGCGTAGCTAGGGCGTAATTTTAGTCAATATCTATTTTACTTTAACCTCTTGAAACATTTCATAGCAATTTCCTGGATAAAGTTGTACTATTACGATCCGTAGATTCATTCGATGTCGCCATGTTAGCTGATCAGGTTCTATCATCAAAATGAGATAACTGTTTGTTAGCTATCATGATGTCAGTGACGTTAAACAGTACTGTAAGAGTATAAAAAAGATTTATATAGACAATATTTGTATTCGTGTTTTATTTACGTCGTGTTTGTCCCCTACCGCCCGCAACTCCCCCGACACGCTCGTACCCGATAAATACTATTACATTGAAGCAGGCATCGGGGCGACCTGACACCTTTAAATGACATCTGCCTACGTATCGATTGTAATGTGTTTTGCTATCTAAACGTTTATTAAGTTGCATAGTTTTAAAACAGTAGCAATATGAATAGTATAATCGAATGTTTATAGAAAATTTGTTGAGTTCTTGGTGTATTATTAAGCTTGCATTTAACAATATACGCTGTTGAACAAAACCTACATTTTGTTCTCTTGTTTACGCATACGATAACAACCTAAGTACTTAACAGTTTCTACGCAGAGCGACTGGCACCTGACCACCAAAATCCAAAGGGTAAACTACAGTCTGAGGATGAATTGGTTGTCAGCAAATTCAAATTTGAAGGCACTGACTTTCTATAACGACTTGCCAAAGATGGCCTTGACAACCTTTTGCAGACAATTGGGTGATAGGCCCATATTGTCCTAACCAACTAGAAAACAACGATAACAATTATAGTAGATAATTGTTAAGTAAGTCAAACATTTTAACGTTGTTTCTGTGCGGTATTTGAATCCACGATCTTCAGTTTATAAAGCAAGGGCCAATGACACCATGTCACGGAGGCGGCATTTAACATTGGACTTAATTACTGTCGTTTCACTTTTAGATTTACTTCTAATTTATATATATATATAAAGAGATTTCCATCTATATAACGACCCATCACGATATCGCTGGGACCATAAGGTGTAGGGACTTGAAATTGGGTAGGAATATTCTTTTCGCCAAGTAGAGGGCAGCTAAGAACGGATTTTACGAAATTTCCCCCACATGGGGGGGTTTGGGGATTGCTAGTGCATTATATTCTAAAACATTTATACTTCAGTCTATGTCCAGTTATAACTAGCCTAGTTGTGGACGCGACTGTCGATCGATATCGCAATTGCAATGCTCACACCAGTCGGACGCGTCCGCGGCCTCGCGTCCATCGATCCCCCTCGCGGCCTCCACGGCTTCTAGACGCGCCGACCTAGCCCGTAGCGGCTTAACCCGCGCACAAGGCCGTACGGTGTACGGTAATGCTAGTCGTACTGTAGTCAATGCTTGTGCTGATGCTAGTGTGAGTTGATATTGACTGGGAAAGAGTAGGAACGATGTTAAAACCTTTATTCATCAGTATTTTGCTATTTTGTAAAGCCTCCAAAGTAAGGTTTAGAATTGAAGGTATCAGCCGTACTAGCTTTAATTGACCACATATAAATAGGCAGCATTTACAAAAGTTAGTGTTTATTACTCAAGCGGCGTCCAACTTTGGTTTGCGGGTCATAAATAGAAAAACAACATAAAACTGTGTGTTGTTATATCCTTGTTATTAAGGTCATACGATATCACGCTTCGGATGTGTAAAATCTCATTCATCGATCGAACGGTAATTATCGATGGATGAAATTATTTCACACAAAAACGTGTTTCCATTGGAGACTTTTCCAATTAAAAGTGTTTCACTAGTACAAAAGTTTTTAAAATGAGTGCAGTTATATAAGGGCAAGAAAAAATAATTGTAGCATCAAAAAGGCGCATTGCTTTGCATTATTACCGTTTTGGTAGCTCGTGCAAAGGCTTAACGTCTTATGCACTCGGCGTTGTCAGTATAGGTATTATACAAAAATGCTTTTTATTATAGCGTTACGATTCGGGGCACAGAACGGTGTTAAATGCCTAAATTTAAAAAAAAGTTACGTAATGGTTGTCTTAAACAACAATACCAATTTTTGTGTGTTGAGACATGACAACAATCTACCATGTTTATATTCTTACAAAAAGACAGGTCGTTAAAATGATAAATTTTTATTTGAAGGTTTGAATCAACTAAACTAAGAAAGTTTCACCACGGTAAAGTAATAGATTTCCACCATGGGTTGGGAAAATCCAATCAAATAAAGGCATTTCCCTCGCCCCGGAAATAGATCAGCCGAAGGGTCCGCGTTGAAAACCGATTTGATATAACGGTAAAAGAAGGTGGCGTCAATTTTTACGGCGGCAACGTGTCGAGTGGGTGGCTGCAGGCAATTTGTGTCATCGCCAGCGGAGAGGGGCGAACTCGCTCCGTACGGGAACGCGCCCGATCTTATTGAGTAGGTTTGACGATTTATGTTACGGGGTTGCATCGTTATTACATCGATTGCATCGTATGCAATTGTACACCAGAGTTAATAAGATATGGGATAATTATGGAACGAATGTGTAATGTGACACACTTGTGACGATAACAGTGGATGCGTTTTAAACATAGCGTCGGTAACGGTGTTTAATCCATGGAGATGGTGTTACTAAATAGGTACTATTTTACGATTAGTAACTAACGTCTGACGTTTTAGCGGCAATATAGTTTGCCATTAAACTGTCTTGCGGCAAATCCTTTTATCTAGCAATATAATCCCTTCTATCTTTTATGGCTTCTATGTGTAATATGGTAGGATGCGCTCAATTGTAGAATCGGTTACATCTTGTCCTTTATGTTTACATCCTAATTGGTCGTTTGGTATATGTCAAATCTTGTTTCTGTTTAAAAATGCTATGGTTGGTCCTACCATGACACGGTTTTAAAAACGTTATAACATTTGTTAATCGTCTATCAATGCTAGCAAACAAAGCAAGTAGTACCTCATAAAACATGTATTAAAAAGTTATTGTAACAGTTCCAAAATGTTTACGTCACAAACACGCTAAATTAGCACAGATATCACATTGAAATCTCATTCATCATCATCAGCCTTTGATAGTCCACTGCTGGACATAGGCCTCTTCTCATACACCCCTATCCATTAGGGGGTTTTTGGACCGTATCCCACCACGCTGGTCGAATGCGGGTTGGTGGGTGGACCGACTTTTTACATGCACATCCGACGCATGGATCATCTTACTTTTCAGACAATTAGGTCGGCCCAAATTATCCTAACCAACTAGGAAACAACTATGAAAATTTGTTGAGTCCCCGCACGATTCGAACCCACGACCTCCGGTTTCTAAAGCAAACGCCTATACTACAAGGCTACGGAGGCATAAATATCATTATGCAGCAAAAGATAGCTCCACTTGATACTCTGTGTCAATGTTTTTTCACTTGACAAGAGCGGATGCTGCGGCGTGGTCGAGTGGTGTTGTCTTTGTGTGGTCATTAGTGGACTCTGTTGATGGTCATTATCGGGAACGGCTCAGTCTTGTTGCGACGTTCGTATAGATCCCTCGCTGGGGTTTTCTTAAAACGGAAACTGTCTTCTAAATCAAATCAAAGAATATAAGTGTTTTGGTACGTAAATTTATCAATCGGACTTAAGGTACGGGTGGTTTACAAGTTATTATATATCGCGTGTTGGGACAGAATAGACGTGAATTAATCGATTAGGAAGAAACACTGTTAGTAATTATTAAAAACGAAGCCCTGAAAGTTGCGAGTGCTGGACATTTTTAATAGTTTTCCGAAGATGCGTCTTTCGTTCACCGCATTATGCTATTCGGATGAGGTATGAAACATATAATATAATATTAGTGCGAAAGATTTTAAAAACATTTTATATATTTATTTTAATACCTACGAAAGAATGCTTGTGACACAAAGAGCTAAAATTATGTTTATAGTAAAGTGTTTATATCTATAAATTTACGTGAAGCCATACGGTTTTTCATTGCATCATTAAACTGAAGTATATTCAGAATACCTTATACTTTATATTTGGTACATTTAGAAGTCGTAGTACCGAAGTCCTTTTATAAAAAGCCAGTACGCGCTCAAAAAAATTGTAGAGCAAACTTGTTCACACAACTGTACAAGACAAGTGAAATTTTATCAAAAAATATGACCGATTTGAAATGAGCATATAAGAGCAGGTAACTACGTGCTCTCTGTACGAAATTGCGTTGCGATATCTTCCACCGCATTTAAATCCCTAATATTTTTAAAGCTATTATTTTTATCAAAATATGCTCTATAACACGTTTTATGTACATAGAATGATTTTTTTTTAATGCAATAACTTTTATGTCAATTTAAACTTTACTATCTTAAATAAGTTTTGAATTTGCCTGATTGCAATATTTAAAAAGTTAACATTAAAATGCTTATTATGAGTTATCCATAAAACGTATATATACGCATTCGATTCGGACTTTATTATAGGCCATTAAAGTACAAAAGGCAGGCTTAATGCCTCAGGCATTTTCTACCAGCCAACCTAGGGTGATTCAGAGATGTTAATGTGGGTGCACAAAAATAATGAAAGAAAATAACAGTTTCAACGAAAAGAAAATTAACTCAATAATAAGAAAGTACATATATAAACTTTATATAAATAAACAAACATATCATTTAATAATTTAACATAATATATAAAGAAATAATTTATAAAATAAATGCATAAAAATACATACAAATTATACAATTTCATATATAGTTATAAAGTTGTCATAGAGATAGTAATTCTACCGACGCCGCATCCAATTATTTTTGGTCTTTTGTTTAAATTCGAGAAATGTCTTAGCCATCCTGATCTCCAATGGCAGCGCATTCACAGAAGAATAGATTGAATAAAGAAAGTTTTAAGAAGAAAATCAGAGCGATGTGATTTTATGAAGTAGAATTTACTTTATGTCTATCTTTTGCAATTTAATTGTGCAAGATTGTGATGTTTGACGCCGTAATTTTATGAACTATTTTTAAGTTTATGAACTATCTGTTAAACTACTTATTGCAATATTATTTAAAAAAATGGAACTAAATAACAACTAATACCTTCATTAAAAAATAGAATGAACAAAATCGAAGCACTAGGAGCGGAGTAACGAGGTAACATATTAAAAAAAAAAACATATGCCCGAATCGAGTTCTTTGAAATAATCACTTCTTTTGGGAAATCAGTCAAAAAGTAGTCATTTTAATGCATGCACCTATATTATTTCAGAGTGCGACGATATTTTGCAATTTATTTTTACTGTAACAATATTTCAGTATCAGTTTTACTGACGAGATTATATCAAATTTTACCGTGTAAATATAGACCAGGATGAAGTTAAAGTGAGCCGTTAATTAAAGCACTAATTGGTATATCGATACTACTTAATTTACAGCATCCACATAACACCGCCACTAACTGGCAGTTAACTATTAAAAGTGGCATTACATTAACGTTAGTTTATCCGTTAGATTTGCCCGCAAACAAAGTTTTGGGCTCATCACGTGAACGTTAATCGCTCGTAATTAGCGGAACAGTACCGTTTTAACGTAAACATTGGTAATCCGTTGCATTGGAGTTGTGCATTTTGTTGCATAACATCCGAAATAGGGCGAGATCATAGTTTTTAGTGTGTTTGTTTCAGTTTTTGATTGAGTTTTGTTTTAAAAGAGTTTATCCTATCGTTTGTTTTTATTGTTATATTTTTTACTAAGTATATCAAATATTTTTTTTGTATTATAAATCCAATCCTCAGAAAGGAGTAATAATTTATTAATTCTGTTCTAAGGATAAAAGGTGTGTAGCTTTTAGGTTTTATACTTTGGAAAATTTGTAATTTCATCTCACGCGACCGTTAAAACGGAGCGATTTTAATTAATTTTAACTTTTGAAATGTTCCAGCATGTATCAAAGTCTCAAAAGTAACAAAAAAACTTTGGCGGCTTCTGTTTATATTGAAAATGATTTTTGTTCTTAGCTTGTATACTGTCATATATTTTTTACGATGGATGATTTCACTTTAAAATTGAAAGGCTTTGGCAAGCTGGTGTATGTATGGATGACATTCATTTTACTTCTTTTTTATAAATTGTTTCATTGTAACTTATTCATAGGATTATTTCCTTATTTATAAAAAGAGAATAGGAGGGACACTAAAAATTACGCTTACCTCAGATAGAAAGTGAGAATTATTTACTTAATAGATATTTTTAATAAATTTTATTATTTTATTAAAATGTTCGACGCTTTTGAGACTTGTGCTGTGACGTTCCTGGTTCTTCGGCGAGGGACCTGTAAAGCGGAGTATAAGAGGGATAGGGAGATTTATAAAAGGGTTAGAAATGTTCTGAGGTTACGCTGTTTAAGTCCCATTAGTAAGAGTAACAAAACTTAAACTTAACTTAAACTCTGTGAGCCGGTTTGATTGCAACTGTAGAGAGGACGGGTGGATATGGCACTATGCACGTCCTTCACAGACAAAGAGGAGCCTTTTTAAGAAGATTTGGTTCTTTTTATTGGTCTCGTCACGGTGCAGTATGTGTGGGAAAAGGGGAAAAAATACATGAGGGCTAGAAATCTAGTTTCAAGTACTTGTTCATGGATCTTCAACGACCCCCTAGCTATAGTTTCGATAAGTCTACGCCCAAGTATTGAAATCAATAAAGGGGCATGGCTAGTTCACACGCGCTCAGACGCAGGATGTATTATTGCCTAGAGGAGGCTGCCTCGGTTAGTCGATGCGAGGCCGACTTATGCGTTTGAGTAGGTATTTTTCCTTTTTCTCCTTTGAAGCCTTAATGGTTCCAATTTGCAATAACCTTTAAAACCTTTAAATGACACACACCTTAGAATCATCGCGTTTTTTTATGTAATCTTCCACTGAAGAAATTTCGATTACAGACAAATAAACCAAATCAATAAAGTATCCAAGAAAACACAAAAGCGGCATCTTTGTTATGATTTAGGCGATTTACTAAGTAGTGTTGTGGCTGACTGCTTTGTGCTCTCTTATTCTAAATTTGATAGTCTCAATAGTTATCAAATACAGGCAGGCGAAACAAACTGCTTGTCCCATAACTTTAGTCAATTAAATAGTACTTCAATCTTCATTACAACAGATGTAAATGTCATACATTTTCATCTATATAGCCTCGTTTCTCCTATTCGAATTGACGCGTATTAGACAGTTGGGCCGGGCAGGCCAGTTTATTATCGTCCAGCGATCCCGGTTCGGATGTTAACTACATTCGCGGCGATCGCTAATTTCCTGCGTTGCCGTGTATGTTTTATTCGTCCCCAGGCGGGGATAAATTAGGGATGCCTGTCGGTATTCCGTGAATTTACTGGAACAGAGTGTTGTGGTCGCTTTGTTATATTTTTAGACGTTACCTATAAATATAAAGTACTCAAATTTGTAGAATATTTTTGAGTAATCGTTGATATTTTCACATGTTAGGCTGTAGCGCTCTGATCGTCAAATGGTTTCTTAATATAATATGCAATAGAAAGTCTAAAGTTAGATTCTCAAGCATGTCATGTAATTTGTATTATGCAATTAAAATTTTAACAAAAAATATAATTCACTTCAATAAAAAACATCAAAAAAAGATTATGTACCGTAACTTATTTATCTCTACATTTTACAAAAGAAGAAAGAAGTAATTCTACACAATATTAAATCGTTTTTGTATTTTGAATCGTATGTCGATCCACTCTAGAGTAACAATTTAATGAAACAGCGTATTTTTTTTCTCATCCAAGGGTTTACCACCGTTTTTAAAGTTATAGCCCAGGGTTGAGATTTTAACGATTCCTTATTTGTTAGACAGAAAATAAATATATGTCTATGTACGATAACATTATGAACATATACTATTAAAAACTTGATAATTTTATGTTCACCCTCGCGCCAACCCTAGCTCTCCCGAATGCCGGTCATTACGCATGTGGCTTATCCCGTTTCGGATAAAGGACGCGGCCGTCGATGGAATTCGGCGATTTTAACGTTTCACTCTCTCGTTATTTGTGTACGGATAGAGGGATACGCGGGTTTAGGCCCGTCGTTAATTGCCGCTATTTCACGTTTCCATTCATTTGATTGTTATTTATTATAATTATAATGAAAGGGTGGTGAGAATTCGATGTTTAAGTGTTTTGCTTTTGATGCGGTGATGTCTTTTGTGGTTGTTTTAATTGTTGTGAAAGATATGGCAAGAGCTTTTAAATAATGTTGGTTGGTGTGATATACGTGAGCTGCTTGACCTTTATTTTATTTTTTCGTTGTTTTACTAAACACTCGTAAACTACTTTTAAAAGGTGGTAGGTCTCTTCTTACATGGGATCGCCTATGGGAACTACCACCTTGGTACCATTTCTGCACTAAATCCGTACTGTATCAAGGCCGCTCAGTGTTATTTGTGGCGTCTTACGCTTCGTTTCTTTATTTTTCATTTTCTTACAAAGGCAGATGAGCAGTAGGGGCACTAGATGGGAAGTGGTCACCGACGGTCATGGAAATCGGCAATACAACCGCGCTGCCCACCGTGAGACAAAGAACGTTACGTCTCTTTTACCCAGTAAATGTTTTGGTTACGTTGTCCCTCAAACCGGAACACGGTAGTTTTTAACACTACCGTTTCGCAGTAGAAATTGTCACCGCGGTGGTACAGCCCCAGACGGCCTCGAATAAAAAGAGACCTACCACCTTTTGAAACTTTCTTCATGGCAAGACAAGGCGTATTTCTAACCGTCAGGTGAGCGTCCTGCTTATCTCGACGCTTCAATCAATGTGGAACGTTGATATTTTGCTTTGATAAGTTAAAATATTGAATTTACACCTTTACATACTTTCTTCTTTCTTACCTTTACCTCAGCCCTAACACATTCATTTTAAAAAGCCGTCCTTTACCACGGAGATGTATGAATGGCACATGTCTCGTATTACGTCCAAAGGACATCTCTTCTAATAGTGGATCCTGTCTGAGCCTCGGTAATTGGCTCCCGTCTACTCCACGTCCAACGCTACGCCACTCGATCGAGCTATGGTCGCCCGTAGCGCGCTACAATAGTGCTACGCTAATAGTTTGCTTCGTTGTAAAACTTGTTTTTTGGTGTTCAAATTGGCTTTCAGTTTTGAAGTTTTAATCGGATATGCATCAAGCTTTTGATCGTGACAGAAACTTTTTACTTTTTGCACGCTGTTTTGCCGGTTTTTGTAAAACGTAACTAACATTTTGTCTTTTATTAAAACTTTGTGTCGGCCCGTATGTATAATTAACGCTATTTATTAACAATGACAAATATATGCAACATGCATCTGTATGTAGCGTTAGCTTTTGTAGCGAATGCTAACGTATCTTTATAATATGATCGCAGCTGCTTAAGAGACAATAGAGACGCCAAAGATCAACATTGGAGTAAAGTAACTTGGTTTACATGTTTGATTTTTACCAGAAGCACGCAAAAGTTATACTTATATATTTTTTTATACCATATAACAGTGGAAGAGTTTACTTTTATTAACGACTATATAAGACCCAATAAAAGAGCTTAACTTGTCATATCATGTCTTCATCACATAATAGATGTGTAGGTACAAACTGTGCTGTGTTCCGGCTTGTGAGTGAAAATTGTAGCATTTCTCTGAGTGAAAACGAATTTGAAGTAATATCATGTGCCTTTCTCTGAACAGTATCTATCACTTATTATTAGATGAATGTTTTTGTGAAAAACAATAACTAAAACTACTTTGCTCTTTTTCAATACTGCATACGATTACTTCGCTTACTTTGGTTGCGTACGTGCGCAATTCACTGTTGAGCTATTAAACATAATTGAAGCGAACAATTAGTCGGCTTCTGTTTAAATTAATTACACGCCATTCGGCCGCTGTAAAATCATTAATTTCGCAATTCGCACAGCGCGTGTATTTTGTTTAAACTGCGTTTCATAAATGAGGGGAATTAAACGCTGCTCTCTGGACGTTAAGCCTCACGCGCCGGGTCAATTTGGCATCGCGGGTACGTGGACCTTTTTCGATTTTATAAATGACCTCGCTTTTAGTATCTTGAATGTATTTATCGCGAGATGGATGATTGAATATCACAAAGTGTTCGAAATTAAAGATGTTAAAGTCGTAACATGTTTATGGATAAAGTTGTTTTTTTGTGATTTTTATTATTTTAATTATTAATCCGTTGTTAAAACGTTTTCCTCAATTTACTTTATCTAAACGCTGACTGCCTCCGTAGCCTAGTGGTATAGGCGTGTGCTTTAGAAACCGGAGGTCGTGGGTTCGAATCCTGTGGGGACTCAACAAATTTTCATTGTTGTTTCCTAGTTGGTTAGGGCAATTTTGGCTGATCACCCAATTGTCTGAAAAGTAAGATGATTCATGCGTCGGATGGGCATGTAAAAAATCGGTCCACCCACCAACCCCCATTGGACCAGCGTGGTGGGGTACGGTCTAAAACCCCCTAATGGAATGGGGTTGTATTAGAGGAGGCCTATGTCCAGCAGTGGACTATCACAGGCTGATGTTGATGATGATGAAACGCTTTCTTAGTATGTCATAAACGTTATATGTTTGTTAGATATTAGTGAAAATATGACTGACATTTCGCTTAACTATAAAATAAACCTTGAAGGACATTGTCTTATATTATACATACATATATGATCACATGAAAAGTAAGAGATTGGGATTCGGGTAGCACACTAATCCCCCTTAGACAACCTCAGCTTAGGGTTTAAGTAATTGAAATAACCCATTACCGATTGGGCTTTTCAATCAATTACAAGCATTGAAAAATAAACTGGCAAATTGAAATGAAGCGAAGTTTCATTTTTAACACGTCCTGATGTAAAATCGAAACCAATGATTCTTACGCTATGTTTAATGCCAACCTTTCAGATGTAAAAGGTTCCACTTTCGCGAACTTTCACGATTATCGCCATTACCGGGAAGATATGGTCCATAAAAATCGGATAACACGGAAATCAGAGCCGGAATCACCTCTCGGGTGTCTCTTGTGGATTAACGGTCAACTTAAGGATCGCTCCCTTCTAATAGTGCCGAGTGATGTTCACGTACATTCATGGCTTAACGTGTTGTTTTTATGTTTCTTTAATCGGCAGTCGGCGTGGATAAGATAATTACGTTTCTTTTATTGACTGTGGTTATTGTTTATTTACTGCCTCCGTAGCCTAGTGGTATAGGCGTGTGCCTTAGAAACTGGAGGTCGTGGGTTCGAATCCTGCGGGACTCAACAAATTTTCATTGTTGTTTCCTAGTTGGTTAGGCAATTTGGGCCGATCACCCAATTGTCTGAAAAGTAAGATGATCCATGCGTCGGATGGGCATGTAAAAGTAGGTCCACCCACCAACCCGCATTGGACCAGCGTGGTGGGATACGGTCCAAAACCCCAAATGGATGGAGGAGGTGTATTAGGGAGGCCTATGTCCAGCAGTGGACTATCACAGGCTGATGATGATTGTTTATTAAGGATTTAAGCCAGAATTTGTTTGAAAGAAACAGTTTATTTTATGTATACATAATCTGTTATCTATACCTATTATCAAACTTGTATCATCGTAGCAAACTTGCTCGACATCTTTCTCTAAACAAAAAACGATAGAACAAACCGATAAAAATATTAAAACAAAACATTATGTTCGAAACAAGATTGCATAATTATAATTTATTGCAATTGTTAAATGATTCAAACAATCGCTTAAACAATGTATAATTTCCTTTAACGTCAACGCTTTCGCTGTAAAAACAAACACAAAGTTGAACGTTACTCTGAAGTCATCCTGAACTTTAGGCAACGGATGGTATAAACGAGTTCGCAGACGACTCGGTGGGCGGCTTATATTGCGTTATGCGCCTTAATGGTACATGTGCCACGCGAAGTTTTTAGATTCTTTTCTACTATTTTATTAAAGCTCTGTCTGGTGTTTTTATTACTGTTAAATCGAATATATTTTTACTCCTAAGCGGTAAAGATGGCCGAAATCAATAGTATTGCTATGCTATACTTTGTCTGTATTTTAGACTATCTGGGTTATGATATGTAGTTGTCATCTCATTATTCAGTTTTCTATTTAATAAGTGACCAGACGACCAGGAGGATCATCTTCTTTACAGACAATTGGGTGGTCGACCAAAATTTTACCTAACAAACTAAGAAATAACGATTATAATTTGTTGAGTCCCCGCAGAATACAAACCCAGGACCTCCGGTTTCAAAAAATAATAGTTCTACTTGATAAAGTAAAAATAAGTTAATATTTTCATTCCCCCGCAACTATAAAAAATTCTGTATTAGATTATCCGTTAATAAAATTGTATAAAAATTATTAACTTTAAAGTTTGCAATAAAATTTTTACGAGTACCCTGCACTGAATTACTTGAAAAATTCGAGTTGGACCGATAGAAATCTAAGATACTCAAAGACTATACATGGAATATTCACTTCACTTCACACACACATGTATCCTTATTTAAAATTTTCACCTTTTTTGTAAATTATTATTATTAATTTGCATTCATGTAAATTGCCAATAGGCAATTCTTTTTTTGCCTTCCTGAAGTGTTGTTTAACTTTAATGACACTAAAGATGAAGTGAAATTTTGTCTATTCTTCTTCTCAACCTTCTATTGAAACCTCCCGTTAAATGTCAATACGATCGCGCGACTGTATTTATATTTATATACATACACACCTTTATTATACGTACATTGACGCGCCTATTGTCTTATTGATTTTCTGTCGCTGTTTGTGCATGAATACTTAATTGTTTGCAGTGTTGCTCAATATACGTAGCGTATTACGTCGCGAGTGAATACTTTGACAAGAGTCGATCGCGTATTTATTGTTTAGGTCTTGTTTTTTTTTATCTAGGTTAGATTATTTATTCTAGATTTATACGCCTCGCGAGGATGGTCCTTCTGTATTACCGAGTGTGGGTACGACGTCCAAAATCAAATCAAAAATATTTCAGGATCTTTTAAGTTCATACGAATGTTCAATAAGCTACCGGTTAAAAGTTCGACCTGTGCTACGAAGTACAGAATAGCAAGTAATTTATACTCTAGAATTATGATTATGATTGAGTATATAAGTCACCGACATAGTTCAAAGAATAAGCTGTTGAAGTGGCAGGCGGCCGGTCACGTGGTCAAAAGAACCGGGGGTTGATGGGCTAATAAAGTTCTGGAGTGAGGCCGCGTTCGGGAAGACGGAGCGTTGGTCTCCCGTTCCCGACCAGATGGGATGCCGATCTCCGTTCAGTAGCCGGTTCAAGTTGGCAGCTAGTAGCAAGGGATCGGCCATCGTGGCGATCATTAAAAAGACCTTTGTTCGGCAGTGGACGGATAAAAGCTGCTAATGATGATGATATAATATACTTACATGCGTTAGTTATTATACGGGCTAACACGGCTGCTGTTAATTAAATTGTGCTCACAAAATTCTGACTTTACGTAAAAAATAAGTCGCGTATTATTCCCGTAGTTGCGTTAAAATTGTACGTTTTCACGTAGTAATATTTTAATTGTAATGTAAATGCGAAATGTGCTACCAGTGATTCTCCAATTATCCTGATTGATGGTGACTCGTGACGCCCGTGTCGTGCCGTCCGCTCGGGGAAGGGAGCGATCGATCTTACGTCAAATCGCTGGGTGGGTATCTACTTGTGGAGGAGATTTTCTGATTCTTTGTGAAAGTTACTTTATATTATTATATTATATATCGCCTACGTTTTCTGTCTGATTGTAATATTTAATACGAGAATTTGTAATAAATAAAATATTACATCATCTTTTTAGTATACTTTAAGTTAGTAACCGTATTCAAACCATGGACAAAAACTGCAATTCTATATATTTCTTATATCTTATATTTTTAACATAAATATTTGTAGCAAGTCACGTACTTCATTTATTATACATGTACACTTTTATCCATATGAATACGAACATTATTTCCGAACTGTATTAACTTGAGCGCCACCTTAATAGACCGTGCATATTATAAATCAATAAAGTCGAAAATCAACCATGTCATATTACAGGCAAAATTTAGATTTATCTTTCGCTGAGTATATTTGGTAAACACACTCAAGTATTCTGTCGTCCCGCGTAATATAAAACCGGCGTATTGTTCAAACAACCCAGAGAGCTTTCTAGTGCTATGCGCACACCCTGCGGCTGTCATAATGGTCTGTGTACACAGCGACACGTCGACCAACAAATATTGGCATATAACTAGATGCCATTAAGGTCTTTTCCATTGATTTAGATCGAAAAGGTTAATCGATATTTTGTTGAAAATAAACATGGGATTGTTATGAAGTAACTTTACACTATTAAGGATAATAATTTAAAAAAAAGAATTTTGAATCTTAATATTTATCTTTTAAACCATCTAATTATTCCTGTAACGCAATGTTAAAGGGAACGGTAAAGGCAATGGCCATCAGTGAAGCTGCCAGAAAAGTTTGAATATTAATTACGATAACACAATTACCGACAATGATATCCTTGTCGTTCGGCAGCGTGGCCTTTAGCGTCCGCATTTTAATTTCCCAGGCGTGGGGCGAACCCCCGTGTTGGCAATTTTAGGCCCGAATAGGGCTAAAGCGTACAACGGTAAGGGGGTCACCCGTTTATGCGAGATTTATTACGCTACAGACGACACCAGTTACGATGGACGCACTTTTTATAGCCCCACCCTGGCCTGTGTTCATACCCGAGGTTATTGCCCGGCAAATTAGGCAATCTTGGATTTATGATGGAGTCTCTGTCTTTATACTTCCTGTTGTTACCGCAATTTTGTTTATATATCACTTTAATAAAGCTTTAATGTAATGTTGCTTTGATCGGTTATCAGTTAAGTTTTCTTTTGTCAGTTTTCATGACAGAAAACTTCTCATTTTAATACAAACATTGACTATATTGTTAATGACTTAGTTACTAGTCATTTGAATGGACTTGTGCCTAAAATACTACGCTCGCTTTGCTTAGGGCGTGAGTAAGATATTATCTAGAGTCTATTGTTATTTTAATTAACATCAAATAGTCACTTGGTTTAAGCATTACATAGTGTTTCTCGCCTGCCGAGTCAGAGCAAATGATAAAAGCGTGTATAGAAAGGGTAAAACATTTAATCTATATTCTCCCTTGACTCTTTCAGTCCCTACTGACCAGAAATGGGTCAGATTAAGTAGATATATACATTTAAAATGTATTCAAAATTTTAGTTTTTGTGTCCAGCTCCGTTAGTAGGTTCCATGGCGTTGAAGTGGAATGAATTAAAAGCTTCTAAGAATTTGTATGGGAATAGTCAAATGTCAAATGTTGCAAGAAGGGCATGGATAATGTCAAAATATGTTAACAATGTTTGTAGCAACGAAATGGCGTTCTTATTAAAAAACTTTCATTGACTTTTCGAAATCTCAAATTATAATTTATCACTAACAACGCTCGTTGCAAAACGCCAATATGTTTTAAGTAAACATTTTTTTATCGATTTGGGCTATTGCAAGATTTTATCGCCAAATCTTTAACGAAGCTTCGACCTGTTTAGAAAGGAAGAAGCGATGGTATTTTTAAGACAGAATAGTATTTGAATATAGTCCTCATTGTAGGCCATATATGGCATAAAACTAATCCCAAACGTCTCGGCCCTCTATATAGCTTTACTGAGTAATAGGTTTTCAAATAATTGTAGCTCTAAATACAGTTTTCAAAAACCTAGCCTTAATCGGCTTTGGTAAATTGTCCTATACCATTTAATTAATTGAGGATAAAGATTATTTTTTTTGTCAAATATATCGTACTATATTCCTCATTTTCACTATCACATTAATTGTTATCTCTGTCGTGTTTAATATTGCTTCATTTATTTCGAGCGCGGCGTAGATTGCACGCTGTGATTTATTCACGGCCGCCATTACCGCTCTGTTGGCGGGGAAATTGGAAATATTCATGGAAAGCCGAGTTATGACAGTCCTTGTCGTACCTGTGACGAAGTTTTACATTGTGTAGCAGAGGTCTAATTAGGTCACTGGATGAATAGCCCTTGCACTCGCTTCCAAATACGTTTACTTGCATGTAGTTTAGACAAATAGATTTGGAATTTCTACCGGTGGTAGATTGACGTTTATAAGGCTTTAATATAGATTATTCAAATTTAAATTTGAATCTGAAATATAGATATAGCGAAAAAAGATTATTTCTCGTTCAAAATGTTCGTATTTATCGTGCTCTCTTAAATAGTTTCGGTACCTCTGCATCTCTATTTTATACATTGTGACATTTGATACTAAACAATAAAGTTTCATGTTCATAAATATGAAAATGTCTCTCATTTAATACTATCACGCACTGACAGTTCAGGTGTCATCGTATTTCGATAAAGATCCGAATTTTCCTGAAGGAAAATAATTTCTCACTACATCCATATACGTAAACAATTAACATATAGCAACGCAGGGCGTTATACATAAAATATTGTTATTATTCTTTTGTCACTTGTGATTGACATCTTGGTGATAATCTATAACACTAGCAACCCCCCAACCCCCCTTGTGGGTGGAATTTCGTGAAATCCGTTTTTAGCTGACCTTAACTCAGCGAAAGGAATATTTCTACCACATTTCAAGTCGCTACGCCTTATGGTTCCAGAGATATCGTGACGAGTCATTATATAGGTGGGTATCTCTTTTATATGTATAGAAGATTGGAGTGACTCTTTCTGACATTAATTAAACCGTTTTAAATACCATAGTCATTTATAACCGTTACATATAATTAATCACCATTTATTAAAAAATTGTCTGTCTGTCCGTTCGTTCTGGATAATCTCTGAGTTTAGCAGCTTCAAATTTGATGCCTTATACTGAAAGATAGCTTTTTTTACCGTGGGCAAATGCCTACGCATACCTGGACTCGCACCGCCTAAATCCACCACCTTGTTTGTACCATTTATTTAGTTTGGCTAAACAGTACTAATACCAATGTTTATTTAAAAAAGTTGTCTACATAACACCACCGCTCCGTATTTAAATTCTGAGCGTGTAACTATTTTATGCATATGTAGTAATATCATTCCACCGTCTCTAGGTGTGTGGGCATTAACCGCTGTAATGCTTTATAAATTGTTGTTAATTACGTCACGGGTCAGCCTGGAGGTGGTCGGTTCGTGACGGAAACAATCCGCCCTCGGCGGGCTTTCGTTTAATTAAAATACTTTTTGTGCCCACCGTGCGCGTCACTTTCTGACGACGAATTACATATATATTCCCTGTGTTTTGTCATTTGTGGTCGTATCTGTTTTTAATATTCGTTTGATAAGATATTATACTAAACGTTACATTGTAAATATAAATATATAAAAGCAATTTTTGTCGTGTAACAAGGTAATCATATGTCCCTGAATATAGGTTTCAACCAGTGTGTACATTTATTGTCGTGTCGAATTTTTGTTGTCTTATCACTCTTATTGACTCCCAACACTTCTGACTTGTATAAACGTTGTATCCATTTTTGAGTTTTATCTCGCCCTATTCGTAATACAATCCATTTAAATAAAGGTAATGCGTAAACCCTTGGAAACGGTACAGTTGTTTTTCCGCAAGTGAATTACACCAGCCCTGTTTACTTCTATTATTAGAAGTCGACCTCTGACCGCACACCGGCTCTCCTTGGCATTACCGAAGGTGGGCGATGCGAAATCCTCCCTTGTTTGCGAATTTGCATAAGTCACAAATAGGACGCGCCTGCTCGGAATGTTTGGTACTTTGGAGGATTTTGCTCATTACCGGTGCTTTTTATGCTCTTGTATTATGTTTTGTAATGACTATTAACGTTCGTTGTATTCAAAACACGGAGTTCGTTTATGTTACAGGGATGAATTTTTGGGTTGAATTTAGCAAAGTTACTTTATAATATGATGCTATGTATTTCCTTCGATTATTATTGTAGATATGTTACATCATCAGCCTGTGTTTTAGTCCTCTGCTGGAGAAAAGCCTTCCCTAATGCTCGCCATGTCCATTATGGGGTTTTTGCACCGTTAGACACGCTGGTCCAATGCGAGTTGGTGGGTGGACCGACTTTTTACATGCCCATCCGACGCATGGATCATATTACTTTTCACACAATTGGGTGATCGGCCCAAATTGTACTAACCAAATAGGAAAGAACTTAGAAAGGTAGTTGAGTCTCCACAGGATTCGAATCGACGATCTCTTGTTTTATAAAGCACAAACCCTTACCACTAGGCCACGGAGGCAGTTAGTAGATATGTTAGAGTGTTAATTATACGTAGTAATTATATGTTTGTTTCAGTATTTTTTTCTTTTAACTACATCTTCACAATGCTCTTTAAGAGGAATTATACTGTGATGAAAGATGTATTTAGTTTTAGGTATACTTCCATTTAAGATGTCAGTAGTGAATTTAATTGAACATGGTTTATTACTATCATCATCGTCATCATCATCATCATCATCATCATCATCATCAGTCTTCATGAGTCTACTGCTGGACATAGGCCTCCCCTAATACACCCCTATCCATTAGGGGGTGTTGACCGTACCCCAACACGTTGGTCCAATGCGGGTTGGTGGGTGGACCGACTTTTTACATGCCCATTCGACGCATGGATCATGTTACTTTTCAGACAATTGGGTGATCGGCCCAAATTGCCCTAACCAACTAGGAAACAACATTGAAAATTTGTTGCGTCCCCGCAGGATTCGAGCCCACGACCTCCGCTTTCTAAAGCACACGCCCATACCACTAGGCTACGGAGGCAGTCGACTATAAGTCTTATCAATACTCATGTTGGTATTGACACATCCTATGGCCTTAAACATTAATTATTCTTAAACTTAGCACAGCCAAGTGAGACCTAAAACAAGACGTTCCGCCACTCGACACACAAAGATTGGGCACGAATCGTCTTCTAAGCGACACTTTGAAGAAAATAAACAATCTTCTAAAGTAACTAGATCCCTCTTATTTTAGCGAACGCAAAATTTTAATACGGTGGTTTTTAATTTTAAAGTATTTGTAAAGCTGGATGTTTTTGTTTCGTTTTTTATATTATTGTTTCTGCCTAGTATTTTTTCTATGCTGTATGGACTTATACCTTACTATTCTATAGTGTAATATGAATTCAGTTTAAAGTGGTTTATGAGTTAAGGTAATAGAAAAGTATGGTGGATGGACAATCGTTTTTTTTTTAATAATTTGTATTACTTTTGGTCATCCGCGAAATGTATTTCTATAATTATAAACCAATGGCCGATTTTTTGTTCGGAAAAAAACTAAATTGCTTCAAATAATGTTTGAAGTAGACAGTGTAATTGTAATCGTTATCATTGCTTGCTGTGAAATTTTCTATCTGGTTTACTTTTGTTGCTTATGATAACTACTTGACATTTTTTAATAATTGATGCCATTATGTGTGTGTGTGTGTGTGTCTGTTTTATTTTGATTTCTGAATATGAAGATTAATAAAGAGTTTAATAATTTAACAAGTTTATAGCTTAACCTATGAGACATAAAACTATCATTACATATTCAGCACAGAAACTTTACTAAAAATTAGATGATATTTTTATTCTCTTTAATTATTTAAAACAAAGTTGATCAAACAAAAATAAAATATTTTTTTTACGACCGCCTCTAGAAATGTATCAAGGTACTTTTCTAATACAATAAGTCTTTGCAAATTATTTAACGTTATTTAAAGTTGACTACTCTAATTTAATTTTCCGTGGCAGTCTATATTTTATTCTATTCTTTAAACTTTCTTGTAATAATTTGTGTAAAAATATTTTTAAATGTTCTTAACAAAGCGTGCGTAATAATATAACCTATGAACCAGCAAGTAACTTTAAGCTGTACCTATAATTTGAGTGGAATCCAGAGAAATGAGGATTAAATTCTCATTTTTATTTTGCAAGTCTAAGCCTAAGTAAATTAAGTTAAAAAATGGTCAATTTTACATGCTTTGCGTCTGTGTCAAAGCTTTACCGAAATTTTCCCCCTTTAAAGGCGGTGCCGCACCTGCAACCCCTTTTTTAAATGTCCAAAGGGTGGTTGAATACTGACCATCAGGTGTACACAGAGTTTTTACCACCCTGTGAAATGGGGTGAAGTGGAATTCATAACATTGAGGGGTATACGTTCTATAAATACGAATTATTTATACACATTATTCAATCTTATAATGTTTTTAATTATCTAATTTTTTTGTGCTAATTCTTGTAAAAATTAATATATATTGTTGATTCTACATCACTGTTAGGATGACTGGCAATAAATGCTATTGGCGTTTAGTCGGTAAAGTTTATGCATAAAGTATAAATAAGCAATCTGATACTGTTATTTTTGTTGTAAATTTTTATTATGTCATTTTTATAAAGACAAAATTTTAAGTGAAATTAACATTAACGAAGCAATTGCAAATAAATTTGCTATCTATAAAAACGACTTTTACATGCCGAGGGATGGAGCTTTTTACTTCGTAGGCAATGGACGGATCAGCGTAACCATTTGGAATACAACGGCAATACTTTTTTCAGTTTCTTTAGTATCTGAATCTGCGATCGTCGATTAGAAATACGTATTACTCACCAGAAGTAATAAGTATTGTGTGTAGAGCAATTATAAGGAACGTATTTGAATGAGCGTTATGTTTGACAGAAGAGCGTTATTATTAAGCTTTATAGCATTTTTTTGTTTTGTTAGATTCCGACTTATTAAAGAAAAAAACTGGCGATCTTAACAATGTTTTTTTCGGTTGCTTTGTTGAATAAAATGACTTGACGGATTTTATCGCGTTTATTTTTCATATTTATATTCCCGACGTTTCGAACACTTTCCAGCGACCGTGGCCACGTGGTAGACTGAGATGTCATGCGTCTTGTTACCTAGTGCTGAAGCAAAAGCTTAAGGAAATTTATGCAAAAATCTAAGTGTCTTTATAGTCCTATATAAACTGCCGTTTAGAAAGGTCTAAGCTAAAATTTATAAGACTTTATTGTATTTGTAAACTAAACAGAAATTTAAATTTAGCTATCTTCCTGTTTTCTTTTAATGAAGGAATAATACATAGTTCTTCCATTAGTACAAGACTATTTTGTTGATCATTATCAAAAAAATGGTAATTTTAATAGGATATGATTCTGCTCCTTTTTGAGAGACATTAATTCTGACTCTTAACGAATATGTTTGAAAATACACAGAGGTAAATAGCTCCCTGAGGTTTTTCCTGTCCTTAAATCTTGTGCCAATTATCTTAATTAACTTTGCGTCGGGACGGCTCAAACGGTGGCGTTCCTTAACGAAATTAAACCGGTGTTTGTTATAACCACGTGTATTCATTTCCTTGTTTCATTTAAGTGTATGTAATAATGAGTTATATTAAACAGATATTAAATAGTGAAATAAAACTTGGTTGCCCATAACGGCTGAAATTACAATTTTAAACCTGACTATTACATGAAATAATTTATACCTACACTCTTTTATTTTTTCCCTAAATTGGATATTTAAAACGGTAGTACGCGAACTTCAAAAAATAACAACAAAATGGCGTTAAACGTTCTGATAAGGTGGACTGGAAGTACAGAAATGTGCTTTACTTATAACAAAAACACGTTAATAATTCGAACTTTTTGTAAGAATTAGACTAGATAAGTAATGTCATCCGATGTTCTATTAAATTTTACATTTCCTGATTAGTTCCAATCCTCTTTCAGATTTATCGTAAAATCACTAGTCAGCTCGATTGTTTGACAAAGCAGTGACGCGAGAGATAAATCCACATTGTATACCGTTTATTGGCAGTAAATCTTCAACCCCTTGGTGTACAATAACTGAGGGAGCTTGAATTATAAAGCTAGGTACACCGTGAGCGGACGCTTTTGGACTACGGATGAGGTGTACTTTACTATTACATGATAGCAAATGTAATGGAATTCCTTATATGAGAGTGAATTAACGTCCCTTGTGCGTTACTTATAACTATAAATCGCTAAATCATGGCGGCTGTGACATATATGTGGTTTTTAATGAGAAATGTGCACAACGTTATTGTTTACCTCACCTATCTAAGTTTTAATTGGACGGATATTTTGATGTTTTTAATTTGCTTTTTGCTTTTTTATGATATTTAAACGATTTTGTTTTATTATAGCAAATTACGTATCTTATTTGCTAAGGGCAAACATTCCTTTTTTCAATCTAAACCAGCACGCGGTGGGCTTTTACGTCGTAGTATGGCATCCGAAGTTTGCGCCCCACATACATGGCTCTTTCCCTGGAGACGTCTCTGTTTTACTCGACTGCATACCTTTCAGCGTGTAGTGAACTCTAAATAGTGTTGGATGCGAAATATTATTTCACATTAAGTAGAAAATTAATATTTGGACTAAGTTTAGTTTTTAGGTTGATAAATGGTTTCCTTGCTAAGTAAGTTTCTTTTTATTGATAATTTGTTCTAGAGTTATAACTTTCATCGATTTTCCGAATAAAGAGATGAAAGTACGTTTACCTGTGTCTTTGGCATTTTCCCAGTTTTATCAATAATCGTTATTGCACTCAATTCGTTCTTTTTGCAATTTATAAATTTTGCAATGAAACATGTTATCAGACAGGAAGACGCATTATTTGAACTGGATAGTAGGGTAATTAATTCAATTGCTTACGCGAATACTACTCATTCTCATTATCAGCCTGTGATAGTCCACTGCTGGACATAGGCCTCCCCTATCCATTAGGCGGTTTTTGGACCGTATCCAACCACGCTGGTCCTATGCGGGTTGGCGCGAATACTACACATTATTAAATAAAAAGACATTACGGATTTCATCGCGTTTATTTTACATGATGTAAAGTTTGCAAACGTCGAAATTAGAATGTAAAATAAACACGATACAATCAGATCGGTCGAAAATATACATTTTAGTTCAAAGATGACGTTAATTGTTTAATGATTTGTTTCAATAAATATTATTGCAACCATCGCGGTGTCCCCTTTTACCACTAAACTGCATTGAGACATTTTACTGTTATTCACACATTTTTTAGTATGCAGTAGCTTTTTCTTGTTAAACTCTTTTCTTTCTATATGTTTTTACTTGAAATGTAAATAAATAATATGAAAATTTTACCGATATACATTATTTGTTGAAATGGTGTGTAAAGAGCTCGGAAATGCTGTTATTATATTATTGTATTGTGAAATGGATCTCTCTCGCTGTATTGTTTCCGATCTCCGTATTCATAGTGGGATCATACGCTCAAACGTTTTGCACAATGACGCTGTAGTAAGTGGTCTCTTTTACATATAAAGCGTGTACTGTGATCGTTCCATTGTATACATTATCCATGAACATTACAGACGCTTTAGGTTGGTCTTTTGGAGTTGCCTTGTTAATTAATTAATATTGTGGCCAACGTTAAATATCTTTAATTAATTTAGATGCATTACACTTTTTACTGTAAGTATATGAATAATTACATGAAATATTTAACATTCTACTTCCTCAAAATTTTATTGGTGTAATATTAAATTCTATCAGCTTTTGCTTCCCAAAAACCTCTATTAAAGGATAAAATTTACTTTGACTACGTCTTTACTTGACGTAGTCTCGTTTATTAAAATTGTTTTATTTTGATTTGTGCACCTGCTTTAAATTTTAGTAATCTCCTTAAGGTTATGTTGTTAAGGCTGTTAATAAATGTCCCATGGCATTAAGCCCGCCTGTATACATCTTTAACTATGTAAAAAGAATTAATGAATAAGATAAGGATTACTTCAATTCAACCACATACATCAACATCATAATCATCATCATCTTCAGCCTGTGTTATAGTCCACTGCTCGACATAGGCCTCCCTAACACACCCCTATTTATTAGGGGCTTTGGACCATACCCATCACGCTGGTCCAATGCGGGTTGGTGGGCGGACCGACTTTTACATGCCCATCCGACGCATGGATTATCTTACTTTTCTAAAAATTGGATGATCGGCCCAAATTGTCTTAGCCAACCAGAAAGCAACTATAACACAAAGTTGCTTTCCCACGGGACCCGAACCCACGACCTCTGGTTTATAAAGCAAGGGCCAGTAGACCACGGAGCTGGTTAATACATACACACGAGACCTGAAATAGTCAGTATCTATCTTTTAAACTGGCACTTTACTAATCTAGCTCATAAAATGAAAAACATATCTGAAAGGATCTCTTTCATAACGTTCAGGATTCCGGCGGCTATTTCGGGAAAATTTTTAAATGCACTCCATTTGAATTCAGACGCGAATTTACGATTCATAGCTCGAATTAATTTGAACGTGCGCAATACCGCTGCGGATTTTGAATATTCTGACTGTATTTTGTACTGGTCCGACCATTACTTGTGACTTCAGTGCTGAAAAATATCTGACACCAACATAACTGCCTTCGTAGCCTAGTGGTGAAGGCGTATGCTTCAGAAATTTGAGGTTGTGCATTCGAATCCTGCGAGGACTCAACTATTCATTGTTGTTTCCTACGGGCCGATAACCAGACTGCCTGTAAAGTAAAATTATTTAACCTGTAAAGTATTCGTCCTGTCCTACACCTCCTATCCTCTCTTCGTTCGTGTCGGCTATCTGTCCCATCAGGCTTTCAGGGTATAAAGGAATAGGAAATGCACCTGTGTTTGCGCGTACACTTGTGAACTATGATATCTCCTGCGCAGTTGGCTGATCTTTAATATTGATGCACCGGATCTCTGTTTCTGTTTCCGCAAGTGTGGAAGTTCCGCGCGCTTTACAACATCCGTTTCTGCTTCTGTTTCCGCAACTTTTATAACTGAGATGTAAACGGAATTTTACAACCGACGGCTGAGAGTTACGCATGCGCGGCGCGTGGTGCGTCAGCCAGCGAGCCGCACAGGCACTTGTCACGTTTGTTTGTTTACGTTCTTTTTCGTGAATGTAAGCGCGTAATATTTTCTGCTGCTGTTTGTGTCAATACATTTGTGTCATGTGTTAAACTTAATGACGATCAGCATAACCAGACAATCTAGTGAGTTAAATAACTCCACTTACGATGATAGTGTATCTTGTGTAGTGTGGGGTACGCCGAAAAGGCGCCGAAGTCAAATTCAGGATGAAGTCCAGCCGACGTGATCTTCAATGATGAATTCATCATTTCAAATGTTAGATTCCATGTTAAGTACAAACGAAGATCAAGAAATCTAGACTAAAGAAAGTGACAATCTCCTTTTGGAGATACAGTCACATTTTCAGGAGTACAAAAAAGGAAAGAGATTACCTTTAAATGAAGAGTCTCTTATGTGGTGGAAATTAAATTCACACAAGTACCGTAATCTCTTGTCAGTAACTTATTTAGCGGAGCTGGTCTTATATACGAAGAACACCGGAACAGATTGTTAGGTGTAAAAGCGACCAAAAAACTTTTTATACAATATAACTCGCCACTACTAAATTTTGAATATTAATAAAATGTTCAGTTGCAAGGTTGCAATAATGTTTTCTATAGTAGATTTCTTATATATCTATTTCTAATCTAGATTTGGTGTATTATATATTTTTAAAAAAACGTAATTATCGTACCTTAACGGAGAAAGGACATGGTATTCTTCGATAATTAAAATTCGGATAGTTTTATACCAAGGACTTATGCGATGTACTAAGATTAAATGAACTATGTCGCTTGGGTGTAATTTTAATTATCATTTCATACATAATGGTTAGTGTCCGACCGAACTTTCGGTTTCGGTTTCGGTTTCGGCCGAGTTTCGGCCAAAAATCCAGTTTCGGCCGGAGTTTCGGTTTCGGCCAAATTTGGCCGAAACTTTGGCCGAAACCGAAACTGGTTTCAGAATTGTTTTCAATTTCAAAATAGTAGCGAAAGTTAAATGTATCATTGCTACAATCGAGCTCAGATCAGTCGATTTTAGTTCAGACAAACATTCCAAATTTGACAAAAGAAATTGATGATTCTTCTAGAAAGACGAGGAGGGAACAAAATACATACTCCTTGGTAACCAGAAAATAAATACAAATAATATTGGAAAGTGTAGCTCAGATATTTGTTGTGTTAATAAAAAAATCTTCTAGCCTCTTTACTTTTTTTCTGAATGTAGTCATTTGTTTGCTATGTGTCGAAATGTTCTCGAAAAAAGAGGAAACCCAAGTGCGACCTTGTCATTAAAAACCACTGTTATAAAAAGTTAACAACGCAAGAGATTTACTGCGGCTCAAAGGCAACATGAGAAGAGACTGCTCTGTCATAATCAATTGTCGCAAAGTGGGCTTCTTAATTTCGAGTAGGAGAACGTACACGGAAGACGAACATGGTTGCAGACGTCCATCGAAGCCAGTAATCAACAAGAAACAATAAGAATATGCTGCCATATTCGAAAAAACTGTTTTAGAAGATTAAAGAATTACCATCCGATACCCTAATCCAAGAATCGAGCATTTCATATAGAGGTTCATACTCAACGCATATTGACACAAATATTGAATATGAGAAAAGTTCCGCAAGATGGGTGCCGAGAATCAGAAACAAAATCGACTTTCGAAGATATCGTTGGACAAGTTTTAAGAAGATTCAAAACTTAAATCTAGTTAGTTTAGTGGACGAAACACGGGTTATATCCCGAAGGATCTTCATGCCGTGGCTGTGGTATATGGCCTGGCCTGGGTATGCTCAATATTTTGGGACCCAGAAGGATATTGTTGTTTGATTACCTGGAGCATGGAACCATCATTACAGATTATGCAGCTTTAATACCGAGGTTGAGAAATGCCGTCAATGATAAAAAAGAGGCAAACTTTGAACGGGCGAGCTGTTCGAGCGATCGATGGCTACCGTTCAGCATGCTAGCGTACAATTGGTTGAGCATCCCCCTATTCAGATCTGGCGCCTAGCTATTTTTCATCTTCTCTCCAAATTGAAACAATACTTAAGAGGAAACATATGTTAAAACTATATATAACAAGTAAACGATGCCCTGGTGACCTTTTTGCAGGACCAAGACAATCCTTTTTTTAAAGGAAATGAAGCATTGGAAGCTTGGAACGCTGGACTTGGTGTGTAGGTGAACTCGGAGATTATGTAGAAAAAGAAATATTTAAGCTATCATAGTCATTATATTCTATCTCATTTTACTTTTTGATCCCTGAACTACAAATACAAACCAAAGTTTTAATTAGTAAGATTTCAAAATACCAATACTTTAGTCTTTAATGCAACAGTCACAATTATTAATTTATTTATTAATAACTCATATTGCTATAAGAAATTTATTTGAAAAAAATCATTTTAGCAATTGTTACATAAAAATATTATTAGCAACGGAAATAAACGATTACCACACGTTTAATATACTGTCTCCATACCATGACTAAATGAAGCCCACATTTTAGTATTTCAAGAATTTTTAGACTTGATCACGTGAGTTTCGGTTTCGGTTTATTTCGGCCGAAAAGCCACGGGCGAACCGGTTTCGGTTTGTGCCGAAAAAACAGTTTCGGTCGGGATTAATAATGGTGTTTTAATTTTAAATATCTTATTCACCATGTGTAATTAAAAATTCCTATATTTGATTATAACCGTTCAATAAATTCTTTGTAAGATGTTGGAAATTGATTTTTAACAAAAAAAGTTTCCAAAATACCGTTGAAAGCCGCCACAACACCAAGTAGTAGCCCTCGCTGGCTGTAAAAATGGTGCCTCTTTGTCAGCCCATATCCATTGCGTGACGTGATGCCGTGTAGGGAGCCCGAGCCCGAACACAATTGACGATCGAGCCGAGAGGGTCAGACCCCAAATGACCCTCTTCAAATGCTTACCAATGCGGCATGACTGAAACAGTTCAAAGACCCTGTCGAAGCTAGATATATTATTTCTAATACTTTTACTGTACCTAATTTATCCTTTGTATAAATAGATAAATTGATCTGCGTTAAATAGCAGAGGCCAATATATTGAAATGTGTCGTTACATCAGTGTTATGTAAAGAAATGTTAGTATATGAATTAATTTGTATAAGATACATAGAATATTTTATCGATGTCCATTATGCTTTAAAAACAATATAATCATAGAAAATCAACGTATAAAAGTAAAACTACACTATGGGTTCGGTATGACAAAGATTTTTTCGGAATATCAAATTCAGACTAACATTTATTTATTTGATATATTTTTACGATGTAAGTATGTAGTTTTCAAGATATCTCACAGGTTTTTGCTCCTGTAAATGGTGTAAATGTTGTTTAAAAATATTTAAACCAACGTCCAAATTTAAACAATCTTTAAAAAACACGCTCCCAAACATGTTTATTCTTGATTTAAAGTTGAACGGTAATCACAATAGTCAATACACAGATTAGGCTAATAAGCTTCTATTAAAATAAACAAAGCCAATGTAACGCTCCATCACTAATTATATGACATTGGCCGCAAATTCAAACTTAAGCCCTTTATTATGTTACCGCATAAGTTCACGCGCGGGATGTTTCCATTGTAATTAAATCGATGTTAATATCCAATCAATAGAGATTAATTAACAAATAATTAATATGTTTATTAATGGAAAACCATTGTGACAAGGGTTTTGTCGGGCTCCTTCGAGTGCCGTTACTTAATATTGGTATATTTCACTCGTTGCTCAGGTAGGAATTTGTTGAACGGTACATAAATTTGTCATTTTATATTGCAGAAAAATACAAACAATCAGCGAGATGATGCTATTTTACGGAATTTGTTGTCTGCTTTAAAGAACAGTTATGATATTATCTATGTATGAAAAAAAATGTCAATCATATACTAGCGACAAGATAGAAAAACCATTTCAGATACCGCATAATCCTTCCTTTGGTTGAACATGGGCCCAGAGTGCAAATCGTTTCCCATTTCCGCTTGGGTTTTTTCGGGGAACATCTAAGGGGGAATTTTCTTTGGCAGTAAAATTAAATGCAATTCACTAATAAATTGATTGAACCTTTTCTTAATTATATATTATTAACATAGTTGATAATCATGGTATATATAGGTCCAAACCTAATGGATAGATGTATTAGGGAGGCTTGTCCGAGGACAACAAGGCTGAAGATTTTTGTTTAATGTAATAACAGACCGGTTCCGAATTGGTCCTTGCAAAACCCAAGTAAAAAGGGTGATTTAATTTTCGGAAAGACATGTTGTTGTCAGTTTTCGGTTGGTTAGGCAAAAGGTCAACACAACTGCCAAATAAAGGATTAAAAGGGGTATGTAAAGATTATTTTGGTTGATGAAGATGCCCGTTTCATATTGACGGGCATCTCTATCCATTATCTTCCGAACGAGTTTTTTGATTGTGGAGGCCGACAAAAAAGAAGTTTTTTAACGACACCGTTATTATAATGTTTGGAAAAAATAAAGAAGAATAATAGATAGTCTTGAGAGGTTAGAAACTTTAATTATTTTTAAATTTACATGGATCGTCAATTGGAATTGTAAGGGATAAAAAAAAGTTATCGATTCCGCTTTTACAAATAAAATTGCATTGAATTAATGTCGGCAACAGCATAGAACGAAGAGAATAACACCAAGAGACCAAAGAACAAAACATGAGTTTGCTGAAAATTTGCATTCTTCCGTTTGATCGCATGAAACATATTCTTTGTTTCATTTCAAACCTCACGCTCAACCCGAAGCTCGAACAAGGGTGGGGGTGACGAAACAAATCCACCCGCTGTCCACACAACCAGTTTTGAGAGGAACAAAAGGAGTTTCGAGGCCAAGTGAATGCTAGGAAGCAAAGCTAGATTAAGGTTGAATGTACGAGAAATTTAAGGGTTTATTCTAGCCACATTGTCCCGAGCCTTCGGCACAAAGTTTTTTTTAACATTTGCGTTTTTAGCTTTTGCTACTTTTTAAGCCATTTTTTTTATTTTTATTGCGCGCAGATAAAACGGGAAACGTTCGAAGTTTTTCTTTACAATAGCTTGATTGTATTCGCGAGTTTGCTTTGAGTGAATTTGTTGTGGTTGGAGTTTGATAAACTTTTGCGTTTAAAGTTTTGCGGTGTTTCTTGTTTAAAAAGAATTGAGTGAAGATTTATTATTGGACGGTTCGCCGAGGTAAACGATAATTTTTCCCTTTGTAATAGACTTGGAAGAGGTAATGTAACAACTCCTGTTTTGGATAAAAGGACTGCACTGAGACACCCTTTGTATTTTTTAACAACCAAAAGTTTATTTACTTTAATGTATTCAAGAAAACCTTCAATTTTTAATTTTAAATTTAAAGATATTAAAACTTTGGTTACATCTTTTTAATTGAATTATTCACCGTTAACTTTTTAAAAAATTTATACCCTTTTATTAATAAAAATCCAAAAAAAAATACGCGTTTGGGTAAAGAAAAGCTACTATTTCGCAAGCCAATGAGGGGATTAAATGTGGACAAGGCCTCCTAATACACCCATCCATTAGGGGTTTACCGAGCCCACCACGTGGTCCAATGGGGTTGGTTTGTTTTATATCCCACACGGATCGTTTTTCAGCCCGTGACGGCCCAAATTGCCCCAACCAAAGGAAACAACAAAAAATTTCGGTTCCGGGATTCAAACCCACGACTCCCGGTTTCAAAGCACACGCCTTAATAGGCTACGAGGCAGAACACGAATTATTGAATTTGATTCTTGAGTGTATGCAATGCTTTCTTCGTATATCTTTTGCTTATATTTACTTACAAGTTGTTAATTTATCTTTAAAATTGATGTTGTAGATTTCCGCTTTGGCTGAAACAGTGCTAAGTCAGCTTGGACTGAATATAGATTTCGCCCTGAAGGAATCCGAGGGTCCAGGGCGGTTTTTTAAATTCATGAGCCATCCTTATTTCACCTTAAAAAACGACACAGACTTTCTTGCCGGTTCTTTTATGGACAGCTCATATGTAACTTCTGAACCGGTGAAAGATTTCGTTCATAACAGTTGAATAAAGAATCTTTGAATTCAATTAAAATGAATATTTCATGAGTGAAAACTTTTCCTGCCCCCTCCACGTGCCCCACCTATCGCTGTCGGCTTATGAAAGCCAGATGAGATGCAGATTTCTAGATGCCTAGACTTTAGCGTTCGGTATTACCCCTAGGACTAGACGCGCGCTCTGCTGGGAAATTCAATGTTCTGAATGTAAATTGAATTGAAATCTCATGCAAAATTGCATATTTAGAATTGCGGTTTGTGTGATAGATGTGTAGAGGGTTGAAAGAGTTCTGCTTTTGTGGATTAGATATTTGGATTTTTACATCACATGCCATCCATTGTTTTATTATATAGATAGATAAGAGAAAAGTAAAAAATATAGGCTAGAGTTACCAAAAAGGTTAAAAATGGAATAAATTGCCAAGGTGTTAAACTGATACTTTCGTTATAAAAAAAAAATCAGAAGTCGTTTCGTAGTAAAAAGCTTTCTAAACAATAGATACATCAATTTATACGATATATAAATGTTTGTTCTGAGAGCAGGTGCACTTTGTATTCTTTATGAAAGGGAAGTTTTCCCGGCGATGGGATTATCCCGGGAGGAAAAACGAAACCTTTTCGCTTTCGAAAATGTACTTGTTAGTAGATATTTATTTATTTATTTAGTTTTACCAACAAAGTTAACACTATTACGTGTATAATACAGACTTATTTCAAAGAAAAGTTTAGTGTCACTTCATTTAAATGTATGTTAGTATAACGAATTATATAAAACCCGCAAATAAAAATGCATGATCGGTACGGGGAAAACTTAAACATAGAATAAAATTTAGTTTCCATTCGTTTATTTATTTATAGTAGGGTACCTTTTAAAACAAACGTTTAAAAAATTTGTAATGAAATTGGTTTTTTTAAATAATAATAATTAAAAGGATTCAATTTACGCAATTTTTTAAATTCCCAACGTTTCGAACACTTTCCAGCGGCCGTGGTCACGTGGAAGACGAAACGTCGGGAATTTAAAAAGTAAAATAAACGCGATAATCTCGGTAAAAAGTCCTTTTTATTCAATAATGTGTACTATTCGCGTCAACAAAAATTTTATATGTTAAGCACTTGTATTAGAAATGCCATAGTTTTGCCTAAAACTATAACTTTGTTATACTTTAAGTCACCAACTAACGGATTTAATTAATTTAAACATGTTTCCAATAACTTTGTAGCCTTTTTCAAACAAAAGGGAATAGTTCGAAATAAAAAAAAGGAAATGTTTTTGAAAAATTTTTAGGCTATGAGGATATAGAATAAGTAATTATCATTAACATAAATTCCATCCCTACAGGTGATTTTGCTAAGCGAAGCTATTTAGTAAAAATATAGTCCAGATTTCTAAAACCCCAGTCTTAAGAGATTCCACCTCACCACATATCGCAACTTGTAACTTGCCACTAGACCGACGCCGGCTTCGTGAATAATAGCGGTTACATTGCGAACATTTCGACTGGCATTAATTTAGCTAAAGCACGTTGGAGTGGCGGCGTTCGAGCAACGCCTGGCGGCAAGCCAACCTTGCCCCTGCTTACTACTGTTACTTATTTATAGACAGTACTCGCTTAGATTGGGTTGGGCATAATATTTGGTTGCCCATTTAATAGAAGGGTCTTTACAGTACGTTTAAAATTTTACAACTATCCTTTAAAAATAATAAAGGGGAAAGAATTGCATTTCTTAAAATATGCATAATATTTTACTTAGTATATCACAAGAATCTTTGTGGTAAATTAGATGGCATTTTTTTTAATCTTCATTTGTGGGGTTATCGCGTTTTAAAGTACAATTGACTCAAAAAATATGTAATTGATGGTTGTAGTTTTTGTATGGAAAGCACTTCTGGGACGCGGTAATCAGGCCGAAGGTTGGCCCACCTTCAATACAAAAATCCTTTTGGCAATTTTAAAAATTATTTTTCCATGACCGGTGAAAAGTCAATTCGGGATAAACCGCTGTGGGATTGCAGAGACGAAATTTTCACAAGAAATTTAAACCCGCCTTGCCCATTTTAAAGGGCCGGGCAGTCCGCATAATTATCAGAGATTGAACTGGAGGCAACCAAAATAAAGGATAGCGGCGGAAGCAGACACTTTTATATACGTTGAATAGCGCATGTTCTAAAGAAAGGAACACATTGTGCTCTTGTAATATCCTTTTATAATATACAGGCGTACCTTCCATTATGCGTATTAATTAATGTAAAACATGTTGCAACTGAATGGGTTGCCTTTTTTTTGAAACCTTGAAATTTGGTGTAACATTATTGCATCCGCTCTATTGAATAACTAGAAATATAATTGTGACTGAGAAATTGTTGCTTTCAGTAATTAGCGGATTTTACGCTGATTCAACAACGACCAACTATAAAGTTTAGCAGCTTAATTTAAATGGAATTATGTAACGGGGGAAAGGTTAATTTACTTACATGAATCCTTTTATTCCTACTATTTCTATTTATAGCTAAAATTTTCCCCTATATTTGTTATACTTTAGTATTATTATTGCCTACTAGTTTTTAAGGTTAGAATTTTTGTATTTATTTTGTTTTACACATCTTTAAAGAAACCTAGTATTTTGATACGTTATAACGTTACGAAAAACAGCTTTATTGCGTGAAAATTTTTAATTGGCACTCGGTTATGGTAAACAAGCTCCGTGTCATGCAAATGTCCCCCCTGAAATTCAGTGGCCGCGACGACTTAATATTCAGCCCCCGGGCACGCTCCCCGTTTCAGGACCGTTCTAATTTCCTTCCGGAAGTCTGTCCCAGGTAAGGCAGTTTCCAGCGCCCTAATGGAGATTGAGCGGCCTTAACTGGTTTTATTAGATATTTTGCTGTCGTTACAGAGGGGTGGGTATTTAGAATTATGCTGAAATGAGATGTTAGTACGCAATGGGGTGTCATTACTGGAGTTAATTTATCTCGGTAATTGGTTGTGGCCGAGGTAAATGTGGTTAATTGTGGTTGTGATTAATACACCTGTAATATGACACATCGTGTATGGTGACGACTGTGGGACGATAGACACAGTGATGGTGTATATCTATGAAAGGTGGTATATGCAGGTTAATGAAGATATTGTTTGCTGCTTGATCGTTGTTTTTGTTTTTAAATTATAATAATTTCAACAAGTTGGTCAATCTGTGATGATTTTACAGTATTAATAAAATTGATGTTTTTGTAATCTATCGTCTTAAACGTAAAAAATCATTTAAAGTCAAAGTCAAAATCATTTCTTCAATTTAGGCTCTATTGAGCACTTATGAACGTCAAAAATTATCCATTTACCACCGGTGCACAAACTCAGACCCGTCCAGAGAAGAACCGGCAAGAAACTCTCGCCTTTTTTTAAATATTAGTTTTACAAATTTGACCTAATACATTTTTTTTAAGTTACCAGGATTTGCAAGCGCAGAATATAAACTATTTCCACACTCTTGGTCCTCAATATGATTTATAACACTATAGTAGGCTTTTTCTATAAGCGTTGTTTTGACAACTTTACGAAAGCTCGAATCATTCAGTTGCGTTTGGCACATTTAATTTATTATACATTCTTATACTATTAAACATGAAAGATTTATTGGTTCGGTCAGTCTAAATCTGGGTAGCTCTAAGGCTCAATTCGACCTCGTGGCCTAATATCTTTTTTAGCAAACATATGGATATTCTGACGCGCGTATATAATATTTTCAAATATGTATAGCGAGGTAAAGTTAAAATTTCAGTTTTATTAAAAACATTACGTAAAGATTCCCGTGAACTTAGATTGTAGATTGCCCTTACAGCCTGTTTTTGTAGTATAAATATTGTGTTCAAACCGGCTGCAGATCCCCATAATAATAATCCATAGGACATAAGGCTGTGAAAGTATGCGTAATAAACTAGTTTTGCAGTTGCCTCGTCAGTTAGCTGCCTAATCTTGCGTATGGCAAAGATTGCTGTACTTAGCTTCTTAGAGAGTTTGTCAATATGAGCTCCCCACTGCATCTTGGAACCAATAGAAAATCCAAGAAATGTAGTAGAGCTTACGTAAGGAATGACCTCATTGTCAATTTTAATATTTTGAAAATCTGGCAACTTACAAAGAGTAAAACGTAAGCATTTAGTTTTGTTCGTTTTCGTACTAAGTTATTGGACGCAAACCAGTTTGACACAATATCAATCGCCCTATTTGGTATCTCAACGTTATGGTCATTTCTTTTTACCCTTAGGAGTAAAGAAGTGTCATCTGCAAAAAGGACAACTTCGGACAGACTCTCCACTACCAGAGGCAAGTCATTTATATAGACCAGGAACAGAAAAGGTCCCAAAATTGATCCTTAGGGGACACCCATCCGCACAAGGGAGTCAGATGACAGAGTGTCATTTACGTTTACATATTGTTTTCTATTGCGTAGGTAAGAAGATAGAAAATCAAGACCAAACCCGCGTACACCGTAATACTTTAGCTTATTGATTAATATGTCATGGTCCACACAGTCAAAGGCCTTGGAAAGATCACAGAAGATTCCAATAGAATCGAGACCAACTTTATACCAGCATTTACTGTTGATCTACCTCTGGTAAAGCCAAATTGGTAATCACTTAAAATATCATGTTTAGAAAAGTGTACTAAAAGTTGTTCTAACATAATTTTTTCAAAAATTTTACTAAGTGCTGGTAGTATAGAGATTGGTCTATAATTTTCAATATTAATTGTAAAACCCGATTTAAACACTGGTACTATTTTACTGAATTTCATTAACTGTGGGAATCTACAGGTACTTATAGATGCATTATATATTATGGCCCATATGGGCTATATCTTAATTATTAAATTTATTGCCCATGTTGATAAACCCACAAGTCTTCTGTTTTCTTTTATTTATTTTATTAAACGCCTTCACTATATCTATAGGGCTAACATTACAAAAATTAAAATCAGGCAAACATTGTTCATCCAATAGTTTTGTGTGCAATAACCTACATGACCTATTTTTATCACTTCGTTAATGATTTAAAGTATATTTAAAAGATTTTATCGGGACGCTTGTAGACTTTGATCGTCTATCTCTTTTGATATAACAATATTTTGATAAAAACGGAATTCTAAAGAGAGCCTATGTAAAGTACAAGCGTTTTAAAAGGCGATATGTTATATTACTATATTATATTATTTTTAAACATATAATACGTCTCTACTAAAATAGAGATTATTTGTTTGTTTTGAATAGTCACCGAAACTACTGAACCGATTGGAAATTTTCTTATACTACTTAAAAGCTATATTATCCTTGAGTAACATAGGCTTTACTTTTTCCATAAAAAATATTACAAAAAATCTTAAAATAACACGGACAGAGACAATGACGGACTGCTAGTGTGGTAAATTAATAAGAAAGTGTATTTACTCTTGATAACAGTTCTTAGCGTTTTTAATAGACCGCTCTTTTAAAGGTGAATTTGTAAAGTGATCAAACGCTTTGAAACAATCAAGTGGTTTTATTTAACAATACGAAGTATTATTGCAAAACGAGTCGTTGAAATAAAGCGACAAAAGCCCAGTGGCCACAGTTCGCTGTAATGTAATTATGATGTTGCCTCGGGCGGCGCGACTTAATACTCATAAACGAGATGCAACAATGTCTACGGTTTAATCGCGTTTTGTAACGTCGTGTTTTAATATTAACGTTGCTCTATTTGAATTAATGTGTTATTCAACATGAAGATAAAGTACAAATGTTTTTAAAATTAAGGTTTGCTATAGTCTTACACGTTTATTTATCGCGGGACGTTGAATTTCCACAAGTAAATTTTAACAACATGTTGAGCGACTTTTAAATCTTTTTTAAAAGTCCTCGGAGCCGTATTGTAAGATTTAGTTTAAATGATGTGATAAACAGTCTATTTACTTTATACCAAATACACCCTTAAAGGGAGAGGCATAGGTAGGACACTAAAAGTGAGATTTTGTAATTTCAATTGCTAAGGCACGCATGCAGCAAACCGGAGTACAAGAGACGATTTTCAGCAGATTTTAAAACAGTCCTCCTAATTTCTGTGCTACTATCAGCATCCTTAGGTTCATTTGTTAAAAATCAATCAAAGTAATTACACGTTTACAATAAAATTGAATCCTACATTTAATAACGCAATCCATTAAAACGATTGCACCGAAGATATAAATTTGATCCCATTTAGATCGTTCGAGTGGCGATATGAGAGCAAATATTTGTCCACCAGTTGCGGTCTGTGTGCTCGGGCCATTATGCGGAGTGGATCGGGTGAAGGTGTTGAAGGGATATTGCAGCCATGCTGCTCTCCTATTTCTCAATATGTTTGTTCTATTCAAATTATGAGACCCTAGTATATAATAAGTAAGAAATGATATAAAAAATGTTAAATTTTTTTTAAATATACGTGGATCGGTTATGGCCTGGTCGGGTGTCTTACTTCTTGGTACGTTTTGCTGTAGTCAAAGTCAAAGTCAAAGTCAAATATCTTTATTCAATATGGAAGCATTACACTTTCTTATTGATTGTCAAATAATCTACCACCGGTTCGGAAATGGAAGCCTCTGACCTGAGAAGAACCGGCGTAAGAAGCTCAGCGGGACTTGTTATTAGATCCTAGTAACAATATTAAGCGTTTAATTCGTCACAATCACAGGAATGTGTTCTCAAGTGAAGAAAAAGTCAAAATAACGTATAATATTATAAATAAAAGCAAAAGGAAAATATTATATTAAATATTAAAAATATGATGAATAGGTACACACGAAAAGGATATTGCTGCTGTACCGTAGATTATTACCGCTTCTTTTGTTTATAGACTATTTACCATTGATCAATGTCAAAATTTATCATTTTAAAAAATATTGGTAATGCAATGAAAGCATAATGTGGCCAGAATGTTGTCACTTTAATCAAATAACGTCTTTTTAAATCTAGTAAATTTTTAAATTTAGAGATGAACATATCTCATTCTGCATTTGAAGCTATTATTAATTATAAGCGATAATTTATCTTATCTTATAGGCTCTATGGACGTAATGAGAATGACTATGAAAGAATTAAAAACCAGTTACGTCTGCTGGTATCATCATCATCATCATCATCAGCCTGTGATAGCCCACTGCTGTACATAGGCCTTTCCTTATATACCCCTATCCATTAGGGGGTTTGGACCGTAAAATCGATTTACGACTTTTATTCATTAAAAATGTAATTTATCATTTCTATCAGTTTAAACGTTTTAATTTTAGTATTGCATATTGACACCATTTCAACGAAATACATGTTCGTAGACAATGCCGGTTATTGATTTTAACACTTTGCCAATAAACCTATAGGTTAATTTATAACTTCAAACAAAAGTTGTACATCATAAGTACATACTAGTCCAATATGTCTCGTAGTATTCGCGTGAGTTGGACCAGCCTCGCTTAGAGCATCGCTTAATACCAACATTTACCCAATGTGTGTGCTTCACGTTAGCACGTTGCTGTGTGCGTTGCACTAATTTGAAACTGTCTGTCCACAGGTACGTTGTTGTGTTGGCCGTTGTTTGCCGATTGCGCAGTGAGTTTAGCACATAATATAAACAGGAGACAACGCGTTCGCATCTCGCTAACGTAAACAGCCTTGAAATGAAGCCTCTGCAAAGACGTTAGGAATGTGTGCATGCGGTTAAAATTACGGTTTTCCCTTTGTTTACCGTTTATCGGTTTAAAATGGAAGACATTATGCACAATAATTATTAATAAAGAAACTGTTTGCAATTACGTTGAAAGTCTTAGAGTCAAGACAATGCTTCGAAAATATTTTCAAATATCCCATGCATACAATGAGCTGTTTTCTCCCGCTGAACGTAGGGTGAATTATGATTTAATCC
The DNA here is from genome assembly GCA_029286875.1 of Lamproptera curius. Classification (NCBI taxonomy): domain Eukaryota; kingdom Metazoa; phylum Arthropoda; class Insecta; order Lepidoptera; family Papilionidae; genus Lamproptera; species Lamproptera curius. The sequence goes on from JAGSMT010000007.1 coordinate 406,380, forward strand.
TTCTGCAATAAATGGCTTAAAAGAATTTTCAGAGAAGAATAATTACTTCCTGAAACAAATCATAACATACAACCAAAGAAACAAGCAGCGGACAAATTTGTAAAAATGTATTTTTTTGTTATCTTATCAAGATAGCTCCATATAATAAATTAATACTGTTAATATATAATTTCCTGTTTATTCGATAATCCATTATTTGTGAATTGTAATATTTGTTTCGAAAAACGTCTTCTTACACTCCCCTAAATAAAATTATGGTATTGAAGTGAATTTTTTTCATTGCCCAGGAGCGGCATAAAGTTTAAATTCGGCCCTGAAAAAAAGGAAAGATGTATATGTAAAAATTAATTCGGAAACAAATGTAAATGTCAAATATAGTTAATTTTAATGACGACTTGGATTTACTAATCATTTATGGTCCTTTTAAACGTTCCTTTTAGTAATTGTTGCACGTAAAAACGTTAATCGATTCGAACCCCAAGCCATCCATCAGGATGATTGTGGCGTTACATCGTTTTTCGTACGAGATTACACCGGGATAATTAATCGAGTGACTCGTAATTTTATTACTGTCATTGCAATAAACTACCCGAGAAATAGCTTGAACTGTTTGTACTATCATTTTACTAGAGTTTTCTGAAAGATTTTTTTTCAAATTCTTTTAGATTCTTACTGAAAGATTTTTTAAATCAGCGCTGTAATTCTTGAGTTTATCTGATACAAACATGCAATAATACAGACCTTCCTTCTTTATGATATTAGTATGGATTTACATATGATGTTATAATACTAATGTTAATTTATTCAGAGCGCCCTCTAGAGTGAAATTAATGAATTGAGGGTCCCCTCACCTCTCCCCCGGCCTCTAACTAGCTTTAGAGCGATGTCTTAAGCTAATTAATACGAGGAGAGGTGGATATTGATGGCTTTCGGTTAGATTTTAACCGAGTTCCAAGTTTGTTTGAGCAGAAAAGCCTTACTCTCCAAATCAGGCTCAAAAAGCGATCAGACGAGATTGGATAAATATTGATTGAATAAGTTTGGCCTTTTAATCACTTAGATTATTTAGGAAGTTACTCTCTCTTTCTCTTAAAACTACGACTACAATTAACACAAAAATAAACAATCATTTGTAAGTAGTTGATGTTTGAGACCATTTATCAATTGGATTAATACATATGAAAAATAATAAGTCGTTAGGGGATGTAGTTAAAAGTCGACCAATGCAGTGCATATAAAATTATATTAATGCATATCACTCAGGCTTCTTGCAGACATTACAATATAAACTGCTTCATTGGCTTGTTGTTATTTTATTTGAACCTTTTTTGGCAATTGTAGTGGCTATCTCTTGGTCTTAAGCGAAAGCAGAGCAGCCAGCAGTGTGCAGTGTTTTTACTATTTAAGCACTCGAAATGAATTACGATCTGTTACTAGATTCTGCCATCTGAATTAATCTTGCTAGTGACTAAAGTTATGCGTTAAGTAACTGTAGCGAAGACTTAATGAGGGAAAAGTGTAATAAGTACTGTATTTATCGATCTAAATTAATAATGACCATAATTTTGTTTTTACTATTACTATTAAATAAATATATTTTGGAATGTTAAAACATGAGTCGGTTTAGAATTTTAGATCCGAATGCCATAATGCTAGCTGTCTAGCCAAGGACAGCGTCGTCTGCGATAGAAACTTTGCTAGGATTCCTCTATCCGCCACTCTCGAGACTCTTGAACGACCCTCTAGACGTCTGTTACGCGGAACGCGCGTCGTCGGAAGCACTTTTCAACGGCATGTATAAAAAACAGCTTCTAATGGGGATTGGAATGCCTACGATGCCTTTAAAAAGATTCCATGTGCTATGTGGATTAGATCTATTTGTCAAAGTCAATATAAAAGCATTGAAATCTCTAACTGATTGTTAAAAATATAACCACCGGTTCGGAAATGGAAGCCTCGGGCTTGAGAAGAACCGGCTTGGTAAGAATCTCAGCTGGACTATTTTTATTCCGTTTTTTAAAAAATTCTTTCAGAAATAAGAAACAATGCAACATATTTTTCTCACATTGACATAGGCTGGAGCGATCATTTCATTACCAGAGTGTGCTATCATTAATTTAGACAGAATTAATATGCTTTCACATTTATTAATAAACAAAAGCTGTACGTTTTTGTTGTAAAACAGTATACATTGCCCCATAAAAGATATCATCGTTCTCTAGTTGCAATCGTTTTGCTTGACTTTGAATTCCGTACAATTCTATAACAGTTTGTTGAAAATTTTAAGATATTTCGATTTATAGTTAGTAGTTTTTTTTTTTTCATTTAAAAATTAGTCATTGCATTTTATGCTGTTGTTTTGTAAACATTTTTTTTTATTATATTACAATTTTTCTGACAATCTTATTTACTGTTGCGTCACGTTACTCTTAAGGAACTGTATTTCATACATGTGTACTTTATTTTTTTATTGATATCTTTCTTTTTTCGTATGTAAATGTGTGTCTTTTTGAAGAAATAAAGTTCACGTCTATATTCATGTAATTACGATGTTTTTGTTACAATCAATCGTATGCCATGGAATGAGTCATGTGCTTGTGAAGTGCTCGTCTGAATATTATATTCAATAATTTTTCAACGTAGTCATTAATTGAACAGGTAAGCTTAAGTGCTTTGATGAAAGGGTGCTTTAGACATTACAAAACAGGAGGTCAATTGCGGAAATTAGGGTATAAGCTTTTTGAGAGTTAAGTGAAAACAAATTCAGTGTTGGTGGAATGTGTTTTCGCTGGCGATTACCCGTAGAAATATTTTGGGTTAAGTGTAATTTGTACAAAGAGCTTTGTACAGAGTGTAGTATATTTTTAGATAGAAGGATCAGATAAGTAATAACCAGTTTGAACAAAACTTAGCATGAAAAACAAGTTGATTATTACGCTGGATACGGATAAATTAAGGGCCAATATTTTTTGTTTGTAAATGTTTTTATCCGATCAGAATAGAAGGGATTGTATACTTTATCCAAAACGCGCAATTTAGTGTTTTTGTGATATTGAAACATATAAAGAACTATATTTATAGGAAATATTTTGAAACGTAACAAGACTAAGATGCTTTGAAGGGTATACACAAATTATATCATTGAAGTAGGTTAGTTTCCTATTTTAAATTCTTATTTGTTTTAGCTTTGTACTGAACTAAGAGTATTTTTAAACTTTGTGCCGCAAAGATTCGGAATATATAAATTTAATTTTATTAATAATAGCTTTTGTGCTGTAAATACTTTTGAAATTTCTAAACTCTTAAGGCGGAAAAGTTTAAATTGAAACATAAATATATATATCACAAGTATTACATAGATTATGTTTGAAAGTATTTTGTAGTACTTACGTGTTTTAATTGCTTGAGTGTGCGATAGAAGAACTTAAGATAAACTTAACAAAGTGAAAATCTAGGCATAGTCGAGTATATGCACGTGTCTTGTACGTGACTCGTAGGATGTTTCATCAGTAGTAGGGAGATTGATTGATGTTGGTCTCAATAGGCGACGTCTGCAAGCTATTGAGCTAAACAGTTCGATGTGATATAAAACCGTTTTTGTGAACTGAATGCCACTTTAGAATATTCTACTTTATTATTATTAAAATGACGTGGGTTCAGTGGCATTGGCCCTTGAATTGTAAACTGCAGGTCGTGGTTTTAAATCCTGCGGGGAAATAACTTTGTGCTATTGTTGTTTTCTGGATTATTAGGGCAATATAGCACGATCGCCGAGTTATCTGCGCAGCCGGTACACACTACACCCGCGTTCCAGGTTCTCACCACTCCCAGATACTAATTAAAAGAGTTTCCACATCGTTGGTATCGTTCGAATACCTAACTTGTGTACGTGTAGCCTTCACTTTTAGCAAAAAGTGTCGTTCACCTAGTTCAAGGGAACGGTAGCTTCCTTCGAACTCAGTGTTAGATAAAGCTTCACCACAGATATGAGTCTGGAAACATAATATCAGGCAGTTAAATACAATAGCGTTATCGGTATATTCAGGTTTGTCAAGACCGTCTGTGGCGATCGCAACAGGACGTCAATAACATATCAAATCAAATTTGCCGGTATATAAGCCTTCCATCGAATGCAGTTTACCCTATGGGTTATTGAATTTAGGTTAGCGCTCTACTATAATAATTGTTATCTGTGTAAAACTGAGTGGATCAGAAACCTACCGTCCGGAGACCGTCTGAAGCTGGGGTACCACCGCGGTGTCTATTTCTGCCGCCAAGCAGTAGTGTGTAAACACTGCTGTGTTCCAGGTTAGACAAGGAGCAATCTAGCCAGCGATGTTACTGGGTAAAGCGAGCTTAACACTCCTTGTCTCACTGTGTGAGCAGGCATTGGACGATACCACTATGTATTGCAATCGCTCTATGGGTAGTGCTAGTGACATGTTGCGTGGGTTTGGGTTTGATTCCCACCACGGGAAAAATACTGTGTGATGATCATACTGCTTTCCTCGCGGGTGTTTGCATCTATATAATATGTATTGTAGTGTATTAGTATTACGTGATCTATTCTCTTTTTGTAACGCACATCTTGCACGTGCATAACGTAAAGTAAGTCAATGAATTTTCACACTAATTAATGACAAGATTATAATTATATGATAATAATATTTTTAATTCATCCACTTTATTTTTTTTTTTAATCTAGTGCCTCAATTCTCCGCCATCTTTACGCTAGCCGTAAAATGTTTTATTTTAAATATTGATATTTTTGAATTGAGCCGAGATAAACGCCGGCGTTTGTTTTAGATTTTGAATTAAGCACAAAGTCTTTGCGATTCGTAAAGGACGAGGACACTCGAGGCGTCAATGTTTTCCAAACAATGTACCTTCCTAAGCCAATGTTTCAGTCAAAGTCCCCTTCCGGTGGAGTGTTCATCCGATCCTCTCAGGATAATGCTCGAGCACAAAGCCTTTATGAGATAAATATTAGTTTTAGTACCTGACTCGACCCCTGGATGATGTTATGCAAGAAATGTCTATCGCCCCAGTCGTTAATGACACATATTACACAAATTACATGATATGCTTATCCTTCATTGTAACAATATAGATACATATGTTGATGTAAATAATATATATATAAATAAAAGTTATATTTATTATTATCCCTAGTGTACAATTTGATATAATTTTCGTAAGCTTAACCATCTAAATTTGAATTCTACGTAATCGTTTAAAAAAATGTATAATAAAATTTTGTAGTAGACGGATTATCATATAATTGTCAAAGATTCAGGTACAATTAAAGATGGATGTTGAAAAAAAGATCTTAAGATTTTTAAACGTATTGCTATTTTAAATCTTTAAAAAACTTTTTGTAAAAAAGAGAAAGATCTTAATTCGATTTTTCGCCACAAGACCTAGACCAAGTGCCGCAGATAATCATTGTTTATCTGACTAAATTAGATTTGTATTTGACAAAAGCAATGAATTTTCTCCCGATAAATTACGATCTTCCAATCAAACGGATTAGTAATCGGGGCCCTTCTTTTGCCTTTCCTAACATTGGCGCTGGGCGAAAGACTCGCCTGATCAAAAATAAATATTGATAGACGATCAAGTGTACTCGTCATTTCCATCATTATTAATTGGATTTTTATGGAAATTTTCTCATATTAAGCATATTAAATAAGAAAAACACCTTTAATTCACTTTTGTGTAACATTTGAAGTAAAAATTAATCAAGACACAAATACTGAAATAACATTAAACTACTTGCAGTCTTTATTTTATATTGAATCTAAATAGGATTGTATTAAACTAAAATTATTTTTGAATTGAGATTTAAGTAAAGGAATATCACACTGCTAACCATGCCATCACCATTAAATGTTGCACTTATGTAGTTTAAATTACAAACATGTAATTATAATAAGTAACTAAGTAATTTCATTTCATTGGACATATATTTTCACAGTTAAAGTTAATTTTACTGTCATTTTCTATAAATATATATGTTACGAACACTTTTTTTAAAAAAAGAACTGATAATACATTTTGATTGATATAAGGACTAAAATATTAATGTTAAACTACACAGTTAAAATTCAGTTGTAACCACTGAGACGTGATAACGCATGGGGGAACAAACAATCTCTCCATATCTTTCGCATAACCGATAATTTGGCACCATTTCGACCGTGACGAGGGCGTTCACCTCGCTTTAAAATAACTCAAAACTCCCCCATTGTGAGTGGGGGTCGGTGGTATGGAATTGATCTCCCCAAAGCGGGGCAAAACTTAATAAAGTGCGTATGCATTTGCGAGCTGCACTAATGTTCGTGGACTTTAACCTCCTGTATTTTTTCCGAATAGATGATTTTAATTGGCTACAAAGGCAGACGAGCAGTCAGGCCACCTGGAAAATTATCACCGACGCTCATGAACTTTGGCAATACCAGGGTATCACCAACGCGCCGCCTATCGTGAGACGTAGGATGTTACATCTCGTTTACCCAATAAATACGCTGGCTACTTACTGAAAGGGCTTCTTAAACCGGAATTTGCTTAAACATTACTGCTTTTCGGCAAAAATAGGCAACGCCTTAATGGACCCCAGACGGAACGCTGTAAAAATCTATCACCTCTAAAGAATATTACCACGGGACAACTCTTGAACAATTTGTCAGCACGTTTCACGATTTTGTTTTTCGGAATAGAGTATTCCAAACATTTTAAATAATTGATCAAGTTCGGCTAGTGTATACGCACCCTCAAAAAGGGTTGAAGAAGCTAACGTCGTTATTTCTGGACTAGTGATGCTAAAAATGTTATTTGCGCTTCACAAACTGACACTTTTGCACGGTACAATGATTGCGGTGGCTAGATTTTGGTATAACACTAGCAACATTGCGTCATTTAAATACTTTTTATTTATTTATATTTCAGGGTATGTTTATATTTATGTCCATGTGATCTTTGTACTTCTAGAAACATTGACATATCTGTATTTCTTGATAAATAAATCAAGCGAGGACGACTCGAGCGCACACGGCAGCCTTCGCCGCCTCAAATAGCCAACATGCTAGCCTATAGTCCACTCCTCGAACACACACACTCACAACGCGACTCCCCTGATGAGGTCAATTTACACACCCTTCGCTATATATGACACTGTAGCTTAACACCATATTAGATAGGAGCGTTGCTTGGAGTTTCTTGCACCACTTCTCCTAACGCCAACGCTTTAAAAAGTGGTTGTAATAGAGAAGAAAGCGTGAGAATCGAGGCCTGAGGCGTCAGCCCACCTGGGCAGTCCTCGATTCAGCCAGGTATCGAAGTGATCAGGCCTAAACCGGAGGCTCCCCATGTAGGACCCTTGGTGGAGTTAAGTCACTCGGTGGTGAGGCACATCTGTGACAACGGGCTTCCCCACATCCGGTAGGTTCTAATAGGTTTACTCCAGACAGCACGAGGTCCAGTCATAAAAAATAGATCATACATAAAACACATTTATAGTAAATAATCATCTACCATGTACTCTTGAGAAAGCCACTAATAAAACTATTTGTCTTCAATATTACTCTCTTAACGATATTAAGTTAAGTTTCTTGTCAGTATTTTACAGCCAGCCCATCCGAGGCACTGAATGTACATTGCTTTTTGAATTACCCGGCGTTGCCGTTCCGCACAGCTGTTGCCGTTTTTCGTTTAAACTTTGGCTGTTATAGGTTTCTTGGGTAACTCTAAAGTGAAATTTATAGGTATTTTACTATTACTAATATTCAAAATACTTGATCTTATACAGTGTAACGATTTGCGAGGTAATTTATGTTCTTTCCTTACCAAGGCTTAATAGGGTCTAGGATTTATATATGGATTTTTTGACAGCAGATATAAATAAAAACTGCTGTTAAAATGTTCATGATATAAAGCAGTTCCTGTTTTAAGCAATGACTGTTTATTTTTTTGTGACAATAAAATTAAAGTTAATATTTAAAAAAAAAACATACAAAGACCTCCCTTTTAAAGAGTTATAAATCATCACCAGCCTGTGTTAGTCCAATGCTGGACATTGGCCTCCCCTAATACACACCTTTTCCATCAGGGAGTTTTTGGAACGTATCTCACCGCACTGGTCCTATGCGGGTTAGTATTGTCCGAACCAACTAGAAAGCAACGATAATATCAAGTTGTTTTCCCGCGGGATTCGAACCCACGACCTCCGGTTTATAAAGCAAGGGCTAATACCGCTAGGCCTCGGAGGGTCCACATAAGACCACCTGCACTGGTTTGGAGGCTATGATGCCTTAGACAGACATATCGACATGTAGACACGTCAGAGTTATGAAAACCCTATTTTTGCGTTTGTGGTTTTATGACTCCACCGTGAGACATAGGATGTTAAGTCTCTTTTACCCAGTAAATCCTCTTATAAAAGCACTTCGCCATTTAAGTTGACATTTCCAGTCATTTTATTAGTGATTTATTAACAATTAAAAACGTAATGACAATGTGTAATCTTTATGGAGGGCTGTTTACTTACCCAAGAACATCTGTTGCGCTATATCCTACTTTTCAGTACAATATTATCTCTTTATGCTGTTTAATGGAACAGCTATGAATAGAAAAAGTACGAGTAAATGGTAGATAAAGAAAAGTTCTCGCGGGAAAAGAACTAAGACTAATAGATCATCAGAAGTTCCACAATATTCATTTAAAATGTCTGATTTTCTTGTTTTACCTTAATGGGCGCGTTGATTTATTCATCAAAGCTCGCCAGGACCAAGCCAATTACGCCCTTATTTAAGAAAAGGTTTCGCATAATGACCTGAAATATTTTACCGATGTTTAACGCAAAACCTTAAAAAATACGGATTTATTTTTCATGTAATTACTCGATTGGGTATTTATTTAGTACTTTCGAAGTGACAATTAAAAATATGTTTTAAGATATCTTAGATAATATTTAAGACGAATGAAAATACCATTATAGTAGTTTTTTTTTAATTTGCTTCGAAGGTAGACTAGCAGTCGGACCACCTGATGGAAAGTGGTCACCGACGCCCATAGACGTTTGCAATTCCAGTGGTACTATCAATACGCTGCCTACCACGAGACAGGATTTTGAATCTTACCCAATAAATACGTTGGCACCGCGGTGGTATCGCCCCAGGCGAACCCATGTAAAAGGGAGGCCCTCTTTTACAGGGTGCACCACCTCGTAAAAATTAAGGCTATATATACATACATTGTAAAACACAATCAGATATCTTAAATCACTTATATTGAAACTTAATTTAAATTAACTTCATGACAAGCTACCATGTTGCTTGTTCTGTCTTTCCATTAGTGCACTATTTATTTAAACTTGGATTTATATTCTTGGATATATATTCTATTGTTCAAATTAGTCGCAGCAATTTTTTCTTTATAAAAACAAAACTTTGCTAGTTAAATTGAAAACGAAACGTTATCAAAAGTTTCATAGTCATCAAGTTAATAAGATTTTTAGGATTATTATGTACTTAGAAATTGTTCTGTCTATAAACTTTTTGTAAACTATTATACTTTATATTTGTGTCACCTCTTGGTTGTTAGTGAAGTTATAACATATAATATATATAAGTAAATACAATTTCTACGTAACCTATCAATGTTGATGTAATCAATTCGAATCACGGTTTGAAATCTAATGAGTTGATAAATAAATGCTACGCTATATTCGATCATCCATATGTTATAAAACTTAATCCTTAAAATTGGTCGAATTTTGGTCACAATATAAAATAAACAGGAAATGCTAGTCGTTTTTGTAACAAAGCTCTAAATTTGCTAAAAAAATTTAAACTCATTAAAACAGTCGTTTGTTATTGCTTATCTAAATATAATTGATTTATTTATTAAATTATTAGGGCCTTGTTATTATTTACATTTTACAGTAACCAGGCGTAGGGATGTGACTACCCCACCGCTCGCATGCCTTACTTGGGGAGTAAGGTAGATCCGTAGTAAGGTGCAATCAGTCATTGCCAATCCGCCTGCTCAGCGTGGCAATTATGACCAATGGCTTTCATTAGACGTCAACAGAAAACTACGGCCCCTAGCTCCCGGTAGTTCTTGTTATTCCTAGCCACGGTAGCGGCCATGGTGATGGTGGGACAAGGGACGCATTGAATCTCCAGGCTACTGATCGCTACCACCAAAAACTTGACGTGGCTACGTAAAACGGACGAACGCTGAAACTTAGCAAACACCTGGCCGATCTGGAGGTGGAACTGGGTAAGATGGCATGGCACGTTTTAGAGTTGTACGAAGTCCAGACAGGGAGATGACACCATAACCTTGCCATTCCTATTTCCTTTTCTATTTCCGAGAGGGCGACATACCGTCACAAGGCAGCGTGGGATTCCTCGTCAACAAATTCCAGCCACCGGAGCAGGTTAGGTTTCGCAAAGGATTTAGCACTATAGACCATATCTTCACTGTAAAGAAAGTTATACAAAAGAACTATGAGTACAATCAGCTACTGCCTTGCCTTTGGGGACTATGAGAAAGCTTTTGACTCTGTAGAAAACTGGTCTGTTCTGGAAGCTCGTCAATGATCTCAGGACGATAATCGATATGTCGAGGTGTTGAAAAATCTGTGTAGCGCTGCGTTTATGTCCGTTCTGATTCCGGGGGTCAAACGAGACCAATCCCATTGCATTAAGAAGTGAGGCAGGGGGATTTAATATTCCTGAAACTGTTCAATAATGATGATATGAGGAGAGGATGTCTTTAAGACCCTGGACTGGACTGGACGTGGTATGAACATTAACAGCGACTACTATTCACACCGCCGTTTTGCTGACGATATCGTCATATTGGCCGAGTCGTTAGAGTGTTTGCAGGAGATATTGCACAGTTTGAATGAATCCTCCAGACGTGTTGGACTCAGGATGAACTTGGACAAAACGAAAGTCATGTTCTAAGAACACGTTTTTCCTAGTCCGGGCAATATCGATGGTGTTACTCTGTAAGTTGTCGATAAATATGCTTTGTCGAATAAAATTTGTAATCGTTGAAGTGGCAATGGCCGGTCACGTGGTCCGAAGAACGGATGGCCAATGGGCCAATAAGGTTCTAGAGTGGAGGTAACGTTCAGGACAACGCAGTGTTAGTCAATCCCCGGTTCAAGTTGGCAGCGTAGCAAGGGATCGGATGTCATAGCGTTCATTGAAAAAGACCTATGTCCAGCTGTGGACTGATAGGGGCTGATTATTGTTGTGATTATGATTAACCACTTCTGGCACCATATATAAAGTAATATTAAATAACTGGACACTGAAAATACGGTTATATTGAATTTTTTTATATATATCATCATCATCATCATCAGCCTGTGTCAGTCCACTGCTGGACGTAGGCCCCCCTAATGCACGCCACCGCTTCCGATCTTCGGCTATTCTCATCCAGCCCACACCGGCCACTTTGCGAATGTCGTCACTCCATCTTGCCGCAGGGCGTCCTACACTACGTTTGCCGAGCCTCGGTCTCCACTCCAGAACTTTCCTACTCCAGCGGTCGTCAGTTCTGCGGCTTATATGACCGGCCCACTGCCACTTCAGCTTACTAATCCGGTGGGCTATATCGGTGACTCTGGTTCTCTGACGGATCACATCATTTCTGATGCGGTCCTTCAGAGATACTCCGAGCTTAGCCCTCTCCATAGCTCGCTGAGCGACTTTAAATTTGTGGACCAGTCGAACCGTAACCAAGTCTCGGCACCGTAGGTCATAACATCATTCATATACCAAATTAAATACATTCTGTTTTACACTTATTTAGAAGCCAATACGATCAACGCGAGCATGCTTGTTTTGTTTACTGTGACTTTAATATATGTTCAAGTTTTTCCACTATTCAATCGTAACAGATAAAGAAAGAGATTCATTATCTGTCTGCATTACGTCATCGAAATGGGTCAATTGCATTCGCTTACACAGTGAAATTGTTGAAAGCTTTTATGAGAAGCAGTATTTGCTACGCTCTCGATCTGATTCCGCCGACTCTAGAGGTTTTTCTTTTGAACGATATCTCAATAACCGGCATATGAAAAACTTCGCTCGATGGCATCGAACTGCGGTTCGAGAGTCATTCATCAACAGAAGAAAGAAATGGATGGAGTCTGTTTATAAAATTTATTGTATGAAAAGAGTGCTTCTGTTTTTATATGATTAATTGTTAAGATTGTTTCAATGTTGATATTGTTCGTTGTTTTTGGTGGATGAACTATACATTCGTTTAAAATAAAATATTTGAGTAAATTTGCTAGTTTTATGTGATAAATGCAAAAATGTTGATTTTTTAAATGCTCAGCTGTAGGCCCTTTCAATAAAGAAAACGCCGATGCAGGTTGTCAATTCTGCCGTGGAAGACGGCTTTGTTAACGAGAGAGCGGCCGAACCGATGTCTAAAATCAATCATGGAATATGGTTTAATCACCATTTTGCGGTTAAGGTATTACAAGAAGATTAGAAAAGTGAATCAGTAACTGTCGGAGGGAGCAAAAGTAATTCGTTTTTATCTCCAAAAGAATGATCTATTATTGGTACCGAGAAGTCAATCACTGCGAGATAACCGACTAATCATCAAACAACACCATAGGTACGGGGCGGCTTCATTGTTTTTAGTTAGTTTGTGTACACAATTAATTCTTTTGCTTACGCGAATACTACACGTTATTGAATAAAAAACTTTTTACGGATCTTATCGCTTTTATTTAACATTTTTAATTACCGACGTCTCGAACACTTTCCAGCGGCGTGGTCACGGGACAGACCTGTGAAGACGGCCCCGATATAATGCGTAAAAAGTGAATTAATCCGGCAAAGAACTAAATTCACCGACATAGTGCAAAGGATTAGCTCGTTGATGTGGCAGTGGGCCGGTCACGTGGTCAGAAGAACCGATGGTCGATGGGCCAAAAAGGTTCTGGAGTGGAGGCCGCGTTCGGGAAGACGGAGCGTTGGTCGACCCCCGACTAGGTGGGATGCCAATTTCCGTGTAGTAGTTGCCTCAATTTGGCAGCGAACAGCTAGGGATCGGCCGTCTTGGCGTTCATTGAGAAAGGCCTATGTCCAGCAGTGGACGGATAGGGGCTGCTAATGAATGAATGAATAAAAAAATATAATCACGTTTCTTTCTATTACATCGCTACATATTTTAAGTAATATGTTTTTTATTTCGTAACATTTACTTACTAGAATTCCGAATGTAAAATGATATAGTTTAAAATTTTAGAGTGCATTAAAAAGGCACGGGTTATTCACTTTTTCTTGGTATATTTATTATTTATTCACTTGCAGAAGGTTTTCTAAGGTCAAGAGAGTATTTTCACAGCGTTTTAATCACCTCCAGGCTCAATTAGCAATATGGCCGTCGGCTCAGAGGCTGAAAGTTAATGGAATTTTTTTTTTAAAGTAAAAGTCGTAGCTGAGATAAGAAGTGCGAAATAAAACGGCAAAGAAGTAAACTGAGAGCAGTCTGGGTGCCGATTTAATTAACCGGAAGTGGGAGTGGGAACCTCCTACTGGGCGGCCGGGGATGTTTTGAGAGGATTTGCAATTGAAACACTTACAGCGTTAATTAGTTTCTGTTTTGCACGAAACTGGGTGTGACTTGGTTCTGGTCTTATATCTGTCGAAATGACATGAAAAGACATATATGAATTTTTATTAGCTATGCAGGCAGACGAGCAGTCGAGCTACCTGATGGAAAGTGGTCACCGACGCCCATTTACTTTGGCAATACCAGTAGTATCACCAAAGCACTGCCAAACGTGAGACATAGGATGTTAAGTCGCGGAATATCTAGAAAATATGCTTGCTACGGTGCCCTTCTGCTTCGCGGCAGAAATACATCAGCGGTAGTAACTCCCGAGACGGTACCTTGGAAAAAGGGGGCCCACCACCTACAATATATTTAAAAATAGACTTGCTTTGTATCTTCTCTATGGATTGGCGATATTATTTTTCGTACTCTAAATGTAAACATGAGTATGTAACCCTACCACTAGCACCCAGGCCCTCCATTAACTGTAAGCTATGTTATCTTAATATAAGCATTGTGTAGTAATATTATACTGAAAAATGTTATAAGTGAATATGGATATTTCACAGTTAAAGGACCCTCGGGCAATTTGAAATTTGAACCATTTTCTTTTTTCACACAATTCACTTGAAAAATGTTCCATTCAAATATACATCTTTATCCTTAAGTCAAAGAACTAAATGCAATTGTTTAGTTAAAAATTTAATATTAAAAATGATTTTGATAACTAATGAAAGTATTCTGTCAGTCTGTACCGCGACTCCGTTTGCCGCAAACGGTTCGAAACATTATAGATCAGAATATAAATTAATTAACGGCCCCAACAGACTTTGTCCTGCATGGTATGCCAAGCGATCAGGATATTAAACCAAGTAAGAAATGAATGTGTGAGTTTTCCTTCGTTATAGATAATTAACCCAGATGCCGACATCGCCATCGATGCGCCATCTGCGTGGCTTAATTGTGAATCTAAACCATCTTCAAATCCACTTGATATACGATACAGACAAAAATTCATTCATATTAATCAAGCCTTTCAGGAGGAGTTCACTGTCAATACACGTACAGATTTATACATATAAAGATATTTAAATTAAAGCGATAGAATCCAATAAAATAAATATGGTTTTAGTAATTCTGAAAACATGCTTCTGTTACATTTTAAATAAAACAGTGTAATATATTTTTTATTTGCACTATTTTGTTTAAACTGTCCAAAATTTTTATACAATGAACGACGAATAATTTGAAAATAGTTTGTACCTTATCGCTTTACGTTTCTAATTTGTAATGTGACTCGAAATAATTCAGATTTAAAAGTAATCATAACTCAACATTGCTTACACAGAGACCGAAAGATTTGCTCCGGAGTTATGGACTTAAACGCTTTTAGAAATAGACCGAAGGCATTACGTCGCCGTCAACGGTGTTAGGGTTGAGCGAATCTCAGCCGCAACTGTTTATGAATTCTTAAGTGGCTTTGAACTTGACAGACAATAACAGACGATGTTGGAACGAAGCGTGTTTTTGTTGTTATCCTTGTTGAAGTCATGGCGAGATTTACATTTTGTGCTTTTGTAAAAGTAATTTGTCATAACTGAAGTATAATGTAATCAATACCTTAACAATTAAAACTTGCGAGTACGAAGCTTTGTAGACAAATAAACTTGATATTTCTGAATATTGTAGTTTAGAAATAAAAGGTTTTGTTTCTATCCCGTTATAAGAAGTTGTACAACCTAATTTTGATTATTATTGGTTCGCTTTCAAAATTTACTTTTACTGATTTAAAGCACTACACACTAGACCAGTTAATAAAGTTAAATCATAACCACTACCACCACCATTTCGTTTACCTTGACAGAGAAAAATCGACTTGCAGTTGACATTTCATTTTTATTTTTAAAATAATAATTTACATAATGTTGAAAGATCAGACAGAGATGTTGTTGTAAGACCATGATCTTGTTGTCTTGTTTTGCCTTTCGTTCAACTCTTCCTTTTGTTAGAAATTAACCGTAGTATACCTTATAAGACTTATATTATTTGCTCTATTACTAACAATATAGTAATAAAGAAAATAATGATAAACGTACACAGTTATTTTCCTCCAGAACTTGAACCTTCAGTTCATAAAGTAAAAGAATACTAATGAACCGAAAACAAAACCATTAGTTACCATAAGAGTAATCTATTTACCGAATTATTTTACTCGTTCATCCCCAAAAAAAATTACACCCTAAAATATTACTTAAACATAAAAGTGTAAAGTTCATCCTTTGGGTATCGACACGATTATCCCATTTGTTCATTGAAAATATGAGAGTCAATATTTATCCACTGATCTGCAGAGGGTGTATGCTATAGTCATTATCGGCTAGGGATTGGCTTCAGGGGGTGAGACGCGAGGGGGCAACGTAAAGTGTGGGTTAGAAAGTAAATACGTTGTTCTATTACGTGTAGTTTGTTACTGAATAGAACGAGAAATTTGCACGTAAGGTTAGACTTTTGTACTACGGTCTATTTTTGATTAGGTCTGCTTCAGTCTCTAATTATCTTAGTAGCCTTAACTTTGATACGTTTAATCGACATGAAAATATAAAAGCTAAGCCTTCAAAATAAATATTGAATGACTTAACATAACAATTTCCCCGGCTTTTTGAATACGAACCTTTTATTTATATTTCCTAATATAAAAGTAAGTTATTAGTAATTTATAACTAACATTTGAAAGTGTTTTATTGGTAGTTTTTATCGTTATCAGCTTTTACGCCAACATTGATATTATCTAGGCAGAGTGCTTTATGTCTTATCAATTATAAGAAATTAACTGCATTCTTGTAATACGTTAGATTAATAAGAGCTGCTTTTAACATTCTCATTTAAAAAGTAAAATGAGTGATTATTTCGTAATGCCCTTTGCGTAATATTTAAATAACAGTATGATTTACAGCGTTTAACTGTACTAGTAGGTCACTGAGCCATGTTTACTAAAGTGTGTTTCAGTAGATTACTGACGTGCCAAATAAATAAAATAATTTGGAAGGATAACACAACAACATCCAATCTCAAACTAAGCAAAGCTTGTGCAATGGTAACTAGGTGACAGATAAATACATAAACTTACTTTTCTTTTGTAAATAGATACATATAATATAGACATAAAACTAACTGCCTCCGTAACCTAGTGGTAAGGGCGTGTGCTTTAGAAACCGGAGGTCGTGGGTTCGAATCGTGCGGGGTCTCAATAAATTTTATATAAAATCAGACACGAGAAAAACACACGAATTAATTACAGATTATTTTTTCTCGTGGTGAGAATCGAACTGACACCCTTGGGTACAATAGCCAAGATCAGTAGCTACGACGCCTAACGGGTTGTAAAAGGAATGATAGTAAAGACCCGGGTGGGTTTTTAGAGATAATGAAATGACAGCGTACGGGTGTATTGTATAGAAATCTCTCCGGGAGCACACGTTTCGATTAGACTTACGTACGATAAGTACTTTATTATTAAAATGTTTAATAATTCATCGTTTCTTCTAGTTGTGTTCTTGTTATTTAAAGCTTATACAGTTGTATCTTTTTATTGCAGTAATGCTGTTATGCTGAAGTTGTTCAATAGTTGCCTGCTCGTGGCAAAGTGTCTAAGACCCTAAATTATAGCGCAAAAAGTTGATAACCTTGCGAGTTCGTTTACGTTACGCTCCACTTTCCATTTCCGTTTCCACTGATAGCTTTGCGGATTGCCGAAGTGCTAACAAGAACAAGATTTATAAATCATATGTCAAACAGAAAAAAAAAGATATTTAGACACATCTTAACTTTATCACCAAGTTAAAAACCGTCCACGGCCTGCCCGTGTTTTTTTTTTCAGATTTTGGAATGGATTTTTCGTTTGGGTATAAAGTAGCATATTTTCATCAAGGATAATATTGCTTTCTAGTGCGGCATCATCATCATCGTCAGTCTGTGATAGACCACTGCTAGACAAAGGTAATCCCTAATACACCCCCTTATCCATTCCACAGGCCTAGTGCCTAATGAAAAAAATTGTAATCGGTTCAGTTGTTTTGGAGCTCATGCATAAGAAGTAAGACTTACCTGTTTATTAAAAGACCGCAGCAATTCGGTAATTGTTTTATTCGCAAATATTGAAGCACTGATGGCGCGTAAATTCATTATTTACTTTTAGCATACATCGGCATGGCGTTGGCGGGAAAATTCTGTAAAAACGCGCGAGCGGAGTGTGAATTTCAACATGGCGTACGAATGAATATTGTGCTCTAATTGCGGGCTCGCCGGTTCGCCTGCAGTCTGTGCCACCCTGCAAAGTTGTGATTTATGTTTGGTGCAGAGTTATGGACGGTTATCTTTTTTGAATTATGCACTGTTAAAACGTAGACCATAAAATACAAGTTCCATTAATGTGTAATAACCTGATAGTAAACATAGAACTGAATATTATTTTGTTTGGACTAAAAGTTATGAAATACATTAAAAAAAAATACTTTGTGATATATCTAAACTTAACTGGTTTAAAAATAAGAATTCATAAATATTTGATAGTGTTTGTGTACACAAATACTAAAATAAATACTAGTAATTTTGTGCCTCCGTAGCTTTGTGGTAAGGGCGTGTGCTTTAGAAACCGAGAATCAAGAAACTTTCATTGTTGTTTCCTAGTGGGCTCGGGCAATTTGGCACGATCACCCAATTTTCTGAAAAGTAAGATGATCCATGCATCGGATGGGCATGTGAGAAGTAATTACTTTGAAGGTTTAAATAACTTAAAAGTCATCTGTTTCTTTTATTTTTATCAAAAAATACTGCGACGTTGCTTATACGCGCTGTCCTCAGAAAAAAAAAACTTCGTTTAAAAATAAAAACAAATAGAAAAGGTTCCTTTTGAATCTTAAAGCATAAAGCCGGAAACCCTGAAACTTTGTTTAAGAAAAAGAACGCGGCGTAAAAGGAAAAGCGGTGAGTTTGTGATGAGTTTTAGGCCGAAACGGAAGCGACTTCGGCCTTTGGGCGCCTAATTACTGTTTTACGGACTGGGAAGTTTACAAAGGAATAACTTCTTTCCTTTACGCTCATGCTGATGCTTAACAACGCTTTAAAAACAATAGAATTACGTCTCTGTCGTATTATTATGACGCAGCTGCTTTACTAAACTTATATAAATGTTATGTAATATGTAATCTTGTAATTTCAATTGATTCTTTTGTAAAAAATGTCGTTATGTTTAGCTTTAATTTTATTTTATACATTGTGAGAGGAGATGTTTTGAATAATTTGATGTAATTTAAATGAATCAAGTTTAGTTACGTATCAAACGAACTGCATACTTATCAACTTACGCACATGGCAGCAATGAAATAGAAATGGCTCATTGTGTTAAAACTACACGTTACTAACTTCTAACTTCCCAGACCCCTTGTATAGCTATCAACACACGAATTACACTTCAGTTAACGTTGAGATGCTCCTCAGACCTACTGGCTATATAAGTAGTTTTAGAGCAAAGTAATTGTACTTTCTCATTTATAGCTATAGAGAATAAAAGAGAATCGGCAAAAGATATGATTGCAAACATATTGATACAGGGATAGGCAATTAATATCCGGTAAAGTGGATGCTGTTGTTGTAGTTAATATTATTGAGAGCTGTTTTTAAAATATACTTTCTAATTTACATTTAATGCATTATGTTTAAACATACCATTTACTCGGGTGGATTGAGTATATTACATTATTCCAAACAATTAACATAACAATTACAATTTTCGTTTTTATTTACCACGAACTAACCATTTATACTGTCAGTCGTTACATCCAAGTTAGTACTGAAGCCAGTCATTTATAAAGTAAGTGGATGTTCGAGGGCATAAAGTATATGTTCTGTCAAAATTGCTTAACTATTTTCAGTTTATGATAAATTCTATTTCTGTATTGTGATTCGCAATAAAAACAAACTTTACAGATGTATAGATAAAAAATCTTTCCCGCTGTACCGTTGACCTTTTACAACTCATCTTTTCAAAATTTGATACAATTTTATGTAACGTAAACGAAAGCGTTAATAAAAGCTACAAATATGCGTTTTACCTGAACTAAGTTGTATTGAGAGTTTTATATATTTCATCCTGAATTTATACAAAAAGTAATTAAGAACATTAGGATGTTTGGAACATCATCGAATAAAAATAGCATCGGGGACAGGCTTTTTTCAATTAATTTAAAATTGTATTGTCAATGTATTAGGTGTACGAACAGAAGGTGTAATGCCCTAGGGCATTGTCGCATTAAGGTCGTTATCGTGTCCTTTACTAGACTCCTGGGTGGCTGTTTTCAGTCGGCTACAGACGGTCTAGACTTTTTTAATTGGACGCGCATCCTGCCTATTGTCCTGTTTAGGTGACATTTTATATCCTTTGATGTGTTTGAAGTAAAGTTAAATTAAAATTGTTTTTGAATTAAAAGACAAAGTTGAAAGCTTTAAAATAAGATTCGATGTAATTCATTCTTTTATAGGTTTAAAGTCCTTTTTACTCTATAAGATTAATAAGATCCAATATCGGTATAATTAATATTTTATGTTGTTATAGGACGTTGACGTATTTAACAAATTTCTAATAATTTAGTATCTTCTTAAACTAAAACAAAGTTGACTTCATTTCATAAGCAGTTAAAGTGTTATCGTAATATTTAATTTTACTTCTACTTTGCCTAGTTATCGCGATACACTATTTTGTAAACATGTTTCGAATAGTCGATTAAATCAAATTTTTATGCTGTATTAGGAAGACGGCAAAAGTTATAACTGTAGTAATTATGGATCGATTCTGATTATGTCCAATATATAAAATCAAAAAGGACTAAAATAAACGATCGTAGGCCTTATTATTAGTCTTTTCTGAACATGTTTTTGACCGAATCGATGGTACTTTTGCCGCTCCGTGTAATTAAGCCCAACCTTAAGAATAAATAATTCCTTATTGCCTAGTTCTGGTACTATGTATTACTAATTTGTAAACATTCGCTGTGGTTTCATATTGTTTATTTAATCGATTGACGACCTTTTTATGCTGTATTAGCCAGGCGGAACGCTATTTTAACGGAACATTATCACACGTTAAAAAAATATCTTTGGTGACGTTACTAGATTTTACTAATAGGCAGTATTATAACATAAGGGTTTTGATTGAATGAACGAGATATAAATGAAATTATAACGTATTTACGTGTTTTTTATTTACATACCGGTGGTAGGTCCTTTGTTTACAGGAGACCGTCTGGGTGGGTACCACCGCGGTGCCTATTTCTGCCGCGAAGCAGTAGTGTGAAAACACTACTGTGTTCCGGTTTGAAGGACACCGTAGCCAGCGTATTTACTGGGTAAACGAGACTTGACACCCTATGTCTCACGGCAGGCAGTGCGTTGGCGATTCCACTGGTATTGCTAACGTTTATGGGCGTCGGTGATAACTTCCCATCAGGTGGGCCGACTGCTTGTCTGCCTGCGTATGCCATAAAAAAAAACATGCACATGACTTAAAATGCATTTTGTATAATAATTAAAGTCATATATTGTAACACCTAAATAACTCTGGCTACTATTGTAATCTTCACATCTAAATCAACATATACTTACAGTGCATCATCGCACGCGGCTAATTATTCCTCCATCACGGTACAATGGCTCCATTACATAAGCTTAAAACTGAACTCCGTGTGTACATATGCTCTTTGATGCACGTTCGCATGGTTTAGCAGGCAATGTGCCGAAAGGGTGGATCGCAATCTGTCTGCAATTAGCGAGCACTTAGTAGTACCCGCCTAGGAGTAAGGGCGAGCTACATGTACATGATACTCGCTAATGTATCTTAATAATTATATCAATTGAGTGCAGGAAGTGCGTAATAATGTTAATATTCAATGAAGACTTATGCCGTAAAAGTTGTGTATATTTTCTATGGCCCTGCTAGGGCATTTGACCCTTTAATTTTATAATCCGCTAGCTGTTACCCGCGACTTGGTTCGCGCGGAATTGGAGAAATATCCGCGAGGTTTAGTAAAACATACTTTATTGTTTGCGTCCATCATTGGACACAAAGTTTTATGCCCTTTGCTTCGACGATGAAGAAATGCCATGTTGACTTCATCCCCATTTCAACCGTAACCGTACAGTTTAAAACTGCGAAATTGCAAGAAAAACACCATTTATGAATCATTTTGAGAGTCTAGACTTAAAAAAATGTTCAACAGAGACGATTTCCATTTAATTTTTATCACATATTTTAACCTTTTCGACCACTTTCCTTGCAATAATTAATAGCCTATGTCCTTTCTTTCCACTTCTACTCTCTATTCTAAGTTAGTTTACCAAATTTCATTGGAATCGGTTTTACAGTTTAGACAATAAAGACGGACTGATAGACAGACCTACTTTCGCATTTATAATACTAGTATGGATTTATTCAAATAATAATATTTAATACAAATAGGCTGGAATTATTAATGATCTCTTTTAAGTTAATATTTGTTTTTCAACAAGGAGTTCTTGGTACATGAAGGCTAAGTAAAAAAATTATAGCGCGTCGGCGTCTATTGTTCGTAGAGCAGATCATTAATCTAAAGTAGATAAAGGGTCCCTTGGGAGGTAACTAAAGTTATGATCCGACTGACGTAGAGCTTTTTATAACTTGGAAAGTTATCTTTGTTAAGCGGTTTTTGCCAAGCGGTTCTACAGTGTGGCAATAATATTATAATCAATCCTTAAGAAAAAGAAGAATACTTGCTAAATTTTTTTTTTATCCTAGGTTTCTGTTCTGAAAGCTTAAAAATCATGTTGTAAACTGTTTCTCTTACACTTATGAAAAAACTTTAAAAAATATTAGCTAATGAACAAACAAGTGACTACAAACCCTTCATTGTTATTTATGCAAAGAAATTCAACGGGATTTAAGGTATTTATTTTCCCGTCATACTTATTGCGCATTAATACATGGTCCGGCCTGCATCGGTTACCACAAGTTTCCTCCATAGTCCGCTGGTGCGCAATTTCTGATCAAAACTTTCTGGAATGTTCTGCCTATGGGCCGGAAGTTTCAGGCGGCGCGACGTGAAGATTGTCCCGCGTGGCGTCCCCCCTTCTGAAAGTTTTAATGCTCTATTGTCGGTATCGCCTGTATTGGTGCTTGGCTTAAAACATAAATGATGGCGGCTTTTAACAAACCCCTCGTCATTACAGAAAAATGTACTATTATTATTATCAATGGTTTATAGAACTGCCTCCGCAGCCTATTGGTATGGGCTTGTGTTTTATAAACCGGAGGTCGTGGTGTGGAGTTTGAGTCATTCGGGGACTCAACAAATTTTATTGTTGTCTCTTGGTTGGTTAGAGAAATGCGGAACGATTAACTGATTGGCAGTAAAGTAAGACAATCGCATCGGAGTGACATGTAAAAAGTCGGTGCGCCTGATCTATACCCGGTCGTGTCAGTTATCCGTCGCACCGGGCTAAGTGATCGAAGATCTGATTAAAAAGAAACAAATATCATCAACACGTGTAAAAGAGACGTTTTAATTCGTAGGGTTTAATTTTCTTGTTACTCTTGGAGTTTTCGCTATGTAAGATTTAAGTACTGTTAAGTTCTTTTAAATACTAAGAAGCAAATGTGAAAAGTGCTTGGATATCCTTTCTTTTTGTTCTTTACGGTTTTATTCTGATTTAGCCGCTAACTCTCGTGCCTTGAGACGGGCTATTTGTTCAGTGGCCATTAATAAAGCTTTGTACAAACTCTGGCATCGCAGCGTTGCTGCATAATGCCCTCCACCCCTTTTGTGGGCATAAAACCAATTTGGTCCAGGGAACGGCGGGCCGTACGCCAATTCGCAAGCAAAAACTAATTTTTGTTTATGAGACAATGCGACTCGTGTGCATATTATTGCACATCATGATGGATTTGGCCTCAATTTTTAAAGCCTTGAGTATAATCGAAATAATATGTATCATGTTACAGTAAGTGCATATTTTGTTGAATGAAATTAATCTTCAAATTTTTCTTTTTCGTCTGTTAATGTAGTTAGAAATGATACTGTAGCATGAATTTAAAAGTACAAGTTTGACTTTGTAAACTCCGAGGATTAAGAAAATGTATGCTTAATAAAGTTTCATATCCAAGCCACGTGCAGGGCAGAGTCAATAAAGGCGTGTTAAAAACATCGACGATTTTCTGGAAACTTCCGGTTGAGTTAAGTCGGGCGTTGACCTCATCAATATTTCATCTGGATCCCGCCTTCCCAGAGATCGGTTCAATCCTCTTCGCCAGCGATAAGTGCGCGAAAGTTTCCAAATTAAATATATTTCACTCGTCGAATGTTGGAGCTTTTTATTTGCGGTGAACTGAATGGATTCTGTAATAGTTGCTGTAGACATTTTTTACTCGTGTAAAGCTACAACTTATATATTAATATTTCTTATATATATCTTTTGAGATAAAAACGTTCCATCTCTTTCCTTTAAATGAAGGCAGTTGCTATGTTAATTGTGTAAAGGAGAGGATGCTTCCTAATGATAGCTAAGAAAAGAAAAGGTACTAATGAGAGCAGGGCATCAGTTCCCATGTACCATATTTATATTCTAGCATATCGCGTTTAACTTAGCCCGGGTTTTAGCCATCCTAATTCCGGCAGGTAGTTCGTTTAATTAAAGAATCGATTGGATTGGAAAGAAAGAATGCGTAAAGTCAGAACGTTTATTTTTTGTAAATTGCAGTGGATCTTTTCACCCAGGGAGGTGAAGCAAACAGATTCCTCGAAATTTTTGTTTTGAAGCATTTTATATTAATATTGTAATATTTTTAAGTCAGTACAGAAACGGAAGTAATGAAAGTTGATTTACTTCTGCCCTCTGCCAATCTTTGTTAACAGATGCTCAATCTCGTTCAATCTTGTCGCTTTCTGTGTCCCTATATCCCTATTTATGCTTAAATCTTTGAAAGTACACAACGGCTTTTAATATGTTTTTTATTAATCATCATCATCATCATCATCAGCCTGTGTTAGTCCACTGCTGGACATAGGCCTCCCTAATGCACCCTATCCATTAGAGGGTTTTTTGACCGTATCCTACCACGCTGGTCCAATGCGGGTTGGTGGGTGGACCGACTTTACATGCCCATCGGAGCATGGATCATCTTACTTTTCAGACAATTGGGTGATCGGCCCAAATTGCCCAGTAAAGTGTAGTAAATAATAAAACTACAAACATAAATAACTCGTGTACAAAAATGGTGTTTTGATCACGAAGAAAAGGCTATCTTCGTAAATGCTGATTTTCCGTGAACCCGTATGATGATATTGAAGGCGCTATTTAACTATTCGTATAGAATACAAAAAGTTGTTTATAAAGCGAAAACGCCAAATTTATCAAAGTATTATACTATGTTTGCCCAAAAATTTTCAGATCGTTTCGTTCGTATCATTCTGGCGTTTACTTCCGCACCAATAAGCTCCATCCACCACCACATCGTCTTTTAGCTTTACTAGCAACCCCCCAACCCCCCTCGTGGGTGGAATTTCGTAAAATCCGTTCTTAGCTGGCCTCTACTCGGCAAAAAGAATATTCTTACCAAATTTCAAGTCGCTACGCCTTTTGGTTCCAGAGATATCGTGAGAGTCAATATATAGGTGGGAATCTCTTTTATTTATATATATATATAACGTAATAATTTTAAGCATCTTTATTTGTTCATGTTTTAAAGTTGTTTTCTTGAATGCTCTATGCAAGAGATGCAGTTTACAACAAAGTAATATTCTTGAGTAAAAATGAGAAATTCTCTGAGAGTGCACCAGTTGGACTCAGTTTCAGTTCTTATGGGGCTCTAATGAGGGCCCATTAGCGGGCCCGTTGCTGGCATCTGCCCTCTAATCTATGTGCTGTCGGTTGTTCACGTTTTTTAACTAAGTATATATAAAATTATGCACTTTAGTTTTGCTCTGTCTGAGTAATGTTACGAGGAAGAAAACTAAATTGTTTTAAATGGTGTTTCGTTACTTACGCGAATATTATACATGATGAATTATTAAAATAGTTTTTCAGGTTTTATTACGTTTTATTATTGGTGCTTGGGCACGGGACCGTGGACTCTGCGAAGTCGAGTATAATTAAAAAAAAATGTAAAGTAACTAAATATATAATAGCGATAAAACCCTTAAAAACTGTTTTATTTCTTATGTTTCAGGAGATTTTGTTTTGTTTATTTTTACGCTATCACAAAGTGTATACTTAATAATAAAACGACGTCCCTGGTAACGTTGTTGCAATAATGTTTCTTCGTTTTTTACCATCTTTACAGATTTTAATGGTTGCTATAGGTCGTCACATGTCTTCTCAACGTATTTTGATTTTGTGGTACTGTACGAGCTTTTTCATAACTTAAAATCGAATATTAATACATAACTTACTGTACTTAAATATACTTACGCAACGAGAAAATTACAAAATTTGAATAACACGCTTGATGTTATCCTCATGTCCATGTTGATTTCGGAATAGCCAAATCCTGTTTCGACTAATCCGGGATGTCACTGCTCCATAAATCAGTAACTGCAATTTATCCTTGATTGAAGTTACACTGCAGTGTTTTTATCTATACAATTAAATAAAATCTGTCTGTTTGTAACATCAATATAACCCTTTTTAAATAATTACATTGTGATATGCAACCAACACATATAACAAAACAACATGTTTAAAAACTTTGTTCGTCCGTCTAGTTCAGGCTTATCTCTGGAATAGCTGCTCCGATTTGGACGAGACTTGCACTGGAAGATGGTTGTTGTATCTGGGAGCAATAAGGGCAATTTTTTTTAATAAAAAAAAATCTTTTAATATATTACCACGAGGATGAATTCGCGGGCGACAGCTAGTCGTTAAATATAACAGTTATTTTTAGTTTTAGCATTCGTGTAAATTCAAATAATCTCAACTATAAATATAATGCAACGCTCTGAAAAACAATTACAAATGTTGTCCTAATTATTTTTTCGAAATAGGCATTCCATACCTCCTCTATTTAAAAGATCCATTGTAATCGTAACAATTATTTTTTTTTTGTTTCAGGTAAGCTGATGTAGTGGAAGGGAGCTAATTAGAGGTTATTCCGTCTTTTGTCGCGTATTCAGGTCTTTCGTATTCAAGCGGGTTACAAGGCTAATTAAGCCCAACCCGATGTAAATAAAGAGTGAATAATGTAAGGTCGGTTTTGGTACACGCAGGTGCGTTTGTTTGTTCAACCCTTTGTGGTTAAATTGTTTTCTTCATGCCCTACCGTTCTGAATGCTGTTCTTTTTTTTGTCAAACGATAATAGACAAAGAGATTAATTTAAACGTAATAGACGAAAAGTAAACTAAAAAATACATTGATAAAATTAGTTTATTCTGTGTAATATTGACGAAAAGAAAACTTCCTCGGTGTAGATCATAATATTGATGTATATATTTGACCAAAAAATAAACAGCTCTAATATACAGTAAAAGTGACATATACTTAACATTCACAACAAATTCATATAATTTAATAACATTGAACACGCAAACATTTTAAGCCATTTTCTTTTTTTTTTCAAATATCGTACTTAATATAATTTACCGTTTATAAACCTACCACCACTTTATTAAACTGTCTACCCAAAGCTTAACATAGCTTATCAAAGCTTAGCAGAGCCAAATAAGACAATAGCAATATTTTAGTAACGCCATACGTGTGAAGTAACTCCTTTGCTGTGGTTTATTTTGCTAACACCAGCACCGTATCTTTTTATTATATTCTCTATTCTGTAACTAGTTCTTCTGTTCTCACGAAGACTATACATTATTAAATAAAAGGACTTGTTATGGATTTTATTGGCGTTTATTTTACACCTTCAATACCCGACGTTTTGAACACTTTGCAGCGGCCGTGATCACGGGACGGACTGACAGCAATGGCAACTTAGTGTCTCATGTAAAATAAACGCGTTAGAATCCTTTAAGTTATTTAGATTCAGTACGGTGTTCAGACTGTCAGTTAGCTTTGAGATTTTTCTACCTATTTGTTTTGTTTAAAAAATACGCACGAGTTAAGGGTGGTAACCCTATACAGTAAAATAGATATACTGATAAGTAAGCGTTTTACAAAATGTATAAGAATCAATACGATATTATGCGGCATATTGTTTGTAATATAATAAGATTGTTATTTTCAACTTTGTACCGATGATTTCTCACCACAGTTTTTGTTAATTTTTTTCTTAGCGCGACACAATTAACACTGTAAATTGGTTATTAAATAAAAATGAAATTCTTTTTTTAAATAACCCTTTATCAATATCTTGACTCAAGATATTTTCGATAGTTACAATATCAAAAATATAAATATACAATGAATAAATTTTCTTTAAAGAAGTTTACGTAAAAACTTCGATATTTGTCATAGATTTTTATAATCTTATTTTTTAATAAAAGTAGCTGATTTTCACTTAACACACAGACGCGCATCGATGTTTCTAGAGATCCATCCATCAAAAGGTAATATCGGAACCATTATAAGATTACTCTCTAGTCCGTCTTTCCATCTGTCTGCCTGCGTTATACCACCGTTTTTATTCAATTCAGCACCTAATAAGTTCAAATTACTAGCGGATACTGACGTCTATGGTGTACAAAAATCGATATGAAGATTTCAGCGCTTTTAGAATTTCGCAAACTTGTACGTTCAAATAGTAACCGTAAAGTTTTCTATTACGGCACGTTGACACATACAATTTAAACTAGCTGCTTCCCGCCTTTTTTGAAAACAAAACAAATGCTTTGAAATTTTTATAACGAAAACACACGCACAACACAATCGTCAATGACGTGTGCCTAAACGCGTCTACGTGCTGTAACGGTTTTTTTTAAGACGTAATAGTTCACAAATTGCAGGCTTTTTCTACATACTTAATATTTACCGTTGTTCACTTATTATGGATAATTAACACTAAATATTATTAAATATTATTAAATTATAGCTACTGTTTAAACAAATGAACCGATTTCGACGAAATTTTTTTAAAAAATTGATTCCAAGAAAGGATATATATACGCTATAAATTTTGTGTCTATACACGCGACGAGCCATAAGTGGTGTTTTTCTAGCAATTTGTAGTTTTAAACTATACAGGGATCAACTAGGGGCTGAAATAAAAATAAAAGTCAATATGGAAATTCATCATCGTCGAAGCAAAAGCCATAAATATAATGAATTTAATATATATATTTTATCTTTGCGTATATACAATAAAATCGCCTTATTTATATTATATTACAAATTATATTTCAATGCACTTCGCGGTCATTATTTAAGCAATGTTACGCAAAAGTTCAATTAAAGTAGATTAGGTTATTGTTGAGTCATTGTGAAAGATTAAGAGACATTTACATTCATACAAACTCACGCATTCGTAATTTGAATAGGATGCACCCATCAATAAAAATTATTTCAATTTTATCTACGGAACCCATGACCTAATGAGTTCCACTCGCACATAACGTGTTATTTTTTTCTAGTTTACGCATCGATATTTTCCGATGCATCATTTCTAAACATTCATGATTTTTTACAATACAATACTTTTCAAGATTATGTTTTGCTTCCACATATTTACTACGTTTTTTTCTCGAACTTATACTGCGTTTCGTATGTTTAAAGATTTCTTAATTACAGCGAATCAGGTTGCTATAAAACATAACATGCATTTAGTTAATATGGTAAAAACGTTTACCGCTATATATTATATATAGCGGTAAACATTTTTAACATTAGTATACCGCCCACCACGCTGGTCCAATGCGGGTTGGTGGGTGGACCGACTTTTTACATTCCCATCTGACTTATCATTATATAATTTAGGACGATAAATTGTATCTATGCAATCAATTTTTTTTTGTTTTCACTGACAACGTCGTATCTGCAATAAGATGAATAAGCGAATTTCGGATCAGGCATGGAAAGTGAACTTCTGATTCACAAACGTTAGTAAAAAAAGCGATACGGCCTTGGTGCAATAGTTAATTATGTTTCGCTTATTCCAAGTTTTATAAGAATACGTTAATACATCTGATATAAAAAACAGTTGACAACGCATGGGCCGATTTAAAGTATTGTAATACAAAAGTCGAGTATGTTAAAGGCATCTATAATTGGCATGTAACTTTGGCAATTCTTTTTTGGGAACGATTCACATCACAAAAAGCCTGATATAAGCCAGTTTGTACTTTCACGTAGGTGGGTATTATGTGTACTATCGCCCGGGATCTATGACGTCATAGAAAGGCTCGACGTGTGCTCTCTTACGTCATTCTCACCCGGGAATATTTATTTAAAGGTCACGGTTTGAGATTTTTTTGTGTTTCCCTTAAAATTTGTATATGTTTATTGTCATTCGGAGTATAATATTTTACATATTTCGGCCAACTCTGCGACGAATCGTTGAAATAAATTTTCGTTAAAATTCGTAGGTGCCAAAAGTTTTGAAACCAATATCCTCCGAGAACCAGATACCAAAATAAATGGTAAAAAAAACGTATCTTTGGCCTTTGGAAAGTTTTAGAAATGCCGGTAGTCATTTTGTTATTTAATGTATAAATAAATGCATTTAATCTAATAAACGTCCTATTATTTAACAATGTGTTCAATAAATATTTGACCTATTAAACACCCGGTACATTTAAAAAATATATAGTACGCCTAAAGGCATCAAGAACACGCAAGTGGCTTTAGAGCTTTAAGTAAATGTAATTTTGCTTCAAATTTTAATGTTTCACTTAATAAATTTATCTAAAGTACATATTTTGTGCAACAAAGTTAAATTCAAGCACGAAACACAAACAGTATCCACTACTTCTATACTCTCAAAATCATTTACGAATCTCACAGGGCGCAAAGTGTAACCCCAGTCGCCGACAAGTACACATTGCATTCAATTTTCATTATCCTCATCTACAATGTTATTAACCTCGTCTCGTCTTGTCTCTTCATCCAGTCTAGCGTCTGAACTCTTTAGCAATTCTCTGAAAAGATTCAGCTGTCACTTTCGATGGGTTCACGGAGCGAATGAGTTGCAACAATTTCGGGAATATCTCTTTGAGATAGAGTATTTTCATATTTTAACGGGTTATTTGACTTGTATGCTTTTTCGACTTATGATTTTTATAGTTTTTCGACGACCGATTTGTTTTTGTTGATTCTAATGATAGAGGCGTGTTGTTAAAAATTTAAATTGAGCTTGGTTTCTCCATTATGATCATTGAATTAGTATGTTCTTATAAACCATAGTTTTCTTAAACTATCATGCATTATACCTTTATCACTTTGCCTTAATCCTATAATTAAAATTAATAAAAGTGTGTCGTATGTTTTTGTATTACCTCTGTATAATGATTACAAGTAAAACTAGCTGCAATTTACTGTTACAACTTTATTATATCCATTAGTTGGTAAAGACTTGTATGTATTTAGTTGGTAAGCTTTATTAAATTAATAAATATTTGTGTATAAGAGATCAAGATGATGTACATATAACTAATATTTCTACTCGCATCCTCCTGAAGTTTTTTAAGGAAGCAAACAATAGCATTTAAAAGCAAAAAAGATTAATTTAGTGGGAAGAAATTTAGCTTATACTGCCGAAAAAGTGAAATGATGACTATGGAAATGGGGACCATCTTCCCTTTTGTTGTGTTTATCTCGAGTTATGTCGGCGCTTATGTAAATAGCTGAACTTTTCAGGAGCATCGCCTTCAGGAGCGGCAAGTGGCTCTATGTTAACATACTCTTATCGCAATTCGGTTCGCTTTTCTGTTGTGCATTTAAAGTATATGCGGATTATGATACGCATGAGCGTCATTACTTGATTTAAGCATGCAAAGTCATGGAAGTATTTTATGCAAATTTTTCTTTCTACAACATATTTTCTTCACTATTGGGTGTTTTCTCGCTTCTTACGCAAAGATTTCCCTTCTTTAAATTGATATAGAAAAACGAGTTCAGGAAAAGATACTGCAAGATAAAACAAACATTGCGTGAGTTGAAGAATCACAATATTTCACGATAATGTATAAAGCTGAAAGCTTAAATCCGATAGCGAATTTGGTTATAGCCAAAATGCATTGTAAGAATCTGGTTATCGACGCAGATGAAATTATCCAGATTATTACTGTCATATAATAATATATATATATATATATATATATATATATATATATATATATATATATATATATATCACGAAACCGTGCGGTACCTATGTGGGATATTCAGAGCTGTGTAATTTTAAATCATTGTATATTCAGCCGATGTTTTACAGACACGAGTTCGTCTATTACATAATATTATTTTTTTATTATTAGATTTATTACAGCAATATAAGTTTATTGACGTGAATTAAATTGACGTGCTAAAAGTGGGTCTCGGTTGCTAAGACTATAATTTTCCGTCGTCAAAAGGCGTTAGCGCTTCAAATTCACTAGTGTCTATCTATCAATCGCGATTCCCTATGGGTTAGCATTAGCATTGTCAAAAAAAAGTTATTCAGGTAACTACTGAATTTAAAAATTGGGCGAAATAAAAGTCAACGCTTTACCTGTTTGGGATATTAGACACTTACTTCTTAAAGTTGGTTTGTGTTATAACCGTTATTCATAAATGAGGAGGCTGGGTGTATAAAATTATATCAGGTGCACCATATGTTCTTTTAATATTGGCTGCGCAGGCAGACGAGCAGTCGAACCACCAGATGGAAAGTAGTCCCGAGACCTATAGAAATTGGGAAAACCAGTGGTAACGCAAACACGCTGCCTACTGAGCGACATGTTAAGTCTCGTTTGCCCTGTAAATACGACGTGCGGCGCCTTCAAACCGGAACACAGTATTTTTTTCAGCCTTTGCTTCAAAATTGTCTTTAAATCTACAGCAGAGCAAAGTATCTAAGAAAGAATCTTCCCGTACAGCTAGACGCTTATTTTCGAAGCGTGAGGCTTAATTCGTTCGCTCCAGTTGGACGCAATTAACTTTTTCAAAAGTTTAAACTCGACTTGTTCCGACACAATAGCGAATGGGAATGTTCAGGAAGAAAAAAATGGGAGGCTTATTTTCATAATTGCCCATGAAAACCTTCATTAAGTCTTCTTGTTCACTTCAGGGACTTGTTGGTTATTTGCAATATCGACTTTAATTAGAGGTGTCCTTGTGTTTGCTTAGGTAAGGTTGTTGTTTTTATTAATTTTATTCTATAATGTGGTACTAAAAAGTAAAATGAACCTGGAACCGCTTATTGATTTTTTTATCTGTTTGAAAAATAATATAATTGTACAAATTGATTAGGTTTTCTTTAAGTACAATGGCGTGTCTAGCTATTAAAGCTACATGAAATAATGTATCTATATAAATAATATATAAAGGCAGCCATATTTACATATGTAATCATAATATATCTGTATATATACAGGCCTATGGCATATAGACTTGAAAATTGGTATGAATAATTCTTTTTCCAAGTAGAGACCAGCTAAGAATGGGTTTTATTAAATTCCTCCACCGAAGGCGATTGCGGGGTATACCACGCGGGCAACAGCTAGTATTCATTTTATCATTATTAACATTAATACTAGCTATATGTTATGTAATGTTAATAATTAATAAATAAGCTTACACTAATGGCGTTTGAAACACATTTATAAGATACATTTTCTCTAAATAGGCGTACGTTGTTGACTTATTTTTGTGAACATTTTTAAGAAGTCTTACCCCAAAGGACCAGACTAAATTTAGAGAGAGGTTAACTGTCGTAATTTATTCTACAAACATGTATTTCATGAGAGAGTGGGTTATCTACTGCGCAGGCAATCTCCGCCGTATTAAGACAGACGGGAAGCCAAGCACGTATGGATTAAAATACATCTCGCAGTGAGACTTAACGCTAATTCGGATATCAGTTTTGTGGATTATACATAAAAATGCGATGTCAAGTTTGGTGTCGCATCTCTATAGCTTTTCGAACTGCATAACATTCTATTATACAAATTCAAATTCAAATTCAAATATCTTTATTCAATATAGAAGTGTAACACTCGCTTATTGATTGTCAAGGACGCTACCACCGGTTCGGAATAGGACGCCTCCGACCTGAGAAGAACCGGCGAAAGAAACTCAGCGGGCCTATTTTGTCATCTTTTAAAATAATCAAATATATACATATAAATTTTCTTATGAGCTACATACAGTACTATCATACGTATATTACACTTGAAAAAGCCTGGAGCGAGCATTCCATTACCAGCCTGTGTTATCATTTATAAATTCATTTATGTCATAATAACCTTTAACACATAAACGTTCCTTTACTACTTTTAAATTTATTAACAGTTAAATTCTGAACGTTTACTGAGGATTTTGCTGTAAAGCGTATACATTGTCCCATAAAGATTTACTTATTCTTCGCAGTCTAGTTGCTGGAAGAATTAAATTATATTTGTTTCTAGTATTTATGTTATGTGCATCACAATGTCTAAGAAAATCATTTCTATTTTTGCACATACATTAGGTTTTCGAAAATGTATTGAGAAGTAACGGTTAGTATTTTAATCTCTGGAACAATTTTCTCAGAGTTCCTTGGGAGCCAGGTTATAAACCGCTCGAATAGCTCGTTTTTGGAGGACAAAGATCGTATTAGTATCCGCACTTCCCCACAGTAGAATGCCATAAGACATTACACTGTGGAAATAGCTAAAGTATACTAACCGGGCCGTCTCCACGTCAGTTAATTGTCTGATTTTAAATATAAATATGACAAACATACACTTGGATGTTTGTCATATTTATATGTTTAAACGTGTATAATATAATATATATCCTCAAGAGTAACGCAAATCCTTTTTATAGTAACTAAATAGTTGATAAATGTATATATTTACTTTTCTTTCGTATATAAATGTATATTATATATTTAAAAATACCTAGACACTTAGAAAACAAGAAATCACACCCACACGCTCAGTGCCACGCCATGCGGACCTTCGGTTTATTTTGAAATATATACCATAATATAAAATATTGATATATAAAGCTGCTATCATCCTTTGAAGTATCAAAATATTTGTGTATCCGTAAAGGGATCCATTACGCGCCAATATTTCCCAGGAACATTTCAAAGGGTAGGTACTCTAAAAACATGTTATTCTGAATATACCTAAACAAATATATATTTTACTCTAATGAAGCGGATTTTTTAACAAACTGAATCGATAGAGATAACTTTTGTTTTACGTTTATTAGTTTTATTACTGCAATATGTTTGAAACCTTTATTTTCTTTCATTATTTTTGCTTCAATTGTGCAAATAAGTATAAATATATATATTTTTGAAAAGTGTAACGTTGAGTCGTTTTCCAAACTATACTTTTGTCCTTTATTCTGTTTCCTTGAACGTCACAGAGGAAAAATATATTCGCTATTTTGACATTGCGCCCGTTAGGTTTTCTTTTTTTGAAATTTATGGATTCATTAATAAGTTTCTGGCTTTTCATGTACAAAAATATAACTAAATTTATTAATATATTTTACGCCTAAATATTGCAAATGGCTATATTATTCAACTATAATCAAATGAACATCTGAGAGGAATAACTAAGTGCAACCCGTTCAAGCAAGTGAAAGCTTGGTAGATAGTTTTAAATGTGCCCGTGGGGGAAGTGGCACTGCGAGCCTTATTTCTCCCGCGTAACTTCAAGTGCACATCCGCTAGTGCTTATCGGTTGAATGTATCGCTGACCATAAAATTATCGCCCTTCTTGCGGTCTTGCTTCATCAATAAATTGGACCCCATCATAAGGTCTCACGTCACGAAGACCAGGCCTTCATTGGACTAGATTTCCGTCATTGTGTGAAAAAACGTTAAAAACGTAGCGAATATCCTCCTTTGGCTCGGTTTCCTGTATTAGAGAAATCGAAACATACCTATAACCGTTAGGCAATCCAGGTTTAGCATAGTGAGTTTATTATATTCATTAAAATTAAGAAGTTTCCGCCGTTCGCCGCAAGATTTTAAGGGGTAAATGAAGGTTTAATCACGGCGGGCACTCCGTACTGAAGTAATTATAAAGTCATCATTTTCCTCGGATCCGTTCCATCTTTCCACTGCGAAGTTCCACTCGAGTCTGTATTCCGCAGTCCGGAAATAAATTCCACCATTCCCGGTTCACTTTTGAAACGATTATTAACGAACTTTTAACAAGCTTATGAAATGTTTCTCGTTCAATATTAATTTCGCCTCGTTTAAATGTTTCATTTGAATATATTTAATTACTTCTAGAAACTAGCGGGGCGAGTTCGTTCAATTGAGATCATTGTATAATTTTCGGCGTAGTTTTTTAATGAGTTTATTTGGGGCATCGTGTCAGGTGGGTTTTAATATTAATGCAAGAGCCAAGTGTTACCTTTACAACACTTATTTGCTAGATTATGGGTCGTCATCCGCAAAAACCTACAATTGTGCACGAAAAGTTTTTGGCATCATACACGAATAATTTAAAGAAAGAGTTGAAATTAAACATTTTGCGTGCAATGGCATTCGTAGTAAGCTCTTAATCTAGGACTCGTATTTTTTTTGTCTTATTTGAGTCATGTGCTAACGAATGTATCGTAGCTTATATTTCGGAAATAGGAATTCCCTGTTTTGTTAACTCCAATTAGATTCTAGTTCCCAATTAAGGTTTTCGTGAATGAGATGTATCTTGAATATCGTTTTAACCTCAATGCCAATATTGAGTTAGTCTGCTAGTTTTCTACGTTGTTACTGACTTTGTTCGCTTGTTGTTTTTGGTTGATATAAATCTATAGACCATGGTACTTTTGTAAATTTTAATCGATTAATGATGAATGAATGCAACCTAAGACTAAGACAATAAAATACCATAAAAACTTTATGGTAACGTAATAATAAAGAGTATCGTTTATTTGAAGTTAAAATAATTATTCGTGGGTTGAATGTACAAATCATGTACAAATCAACCAAGAATCGAAGATCGTTTACGTAATTATAAACAAAATTATTGTTCACTATATTGCCTAAATCTATCTATAAAGATAATTTGTTTCGATGTCTGATGATTGTTGAACCTTTTCATGCTGCTTAAAGGCCATCAAATTTTTGTTATAACTAGTTTTCCCCGTGGTTTCACTCGTAGAGATTCAAATTGATAATAATCGTTATACATTGTATGTTTTAAGCTTAAATATGTATATTAGAGCTTTTAAGTTATTCTCTCACATAACCTATGTTATTGTAAAGTTTCAATGAAATCCATCTAGTAATTATTAGGGAACAGCGTTGCAAACATCAATCCATAAAAAATATGTAATTTATAATATGAATAGTTTTTTTTTTTCATATTTATTGCCTACTTACTTATTGCTTGACGAGCAGTCGGGCCACCTGATGCAAAGTGGTCATCGACGCCCATAGACCTCAGCAATTACTAATATCACCAACGCGTTGCCTATCGTAAGACATAGGATGTTAAGTCTCGTTTACCCAGTAAACGCTGGCTACGGTGCCCTTCAAACCGGAACGTAGTAGTGTTATCACACTACTGCTTTGCGGTAGAAATAGGCACCGCGGTGGTACCCACCCAGACGGTCCCCTGTAAAAACGGGACCTACCACCGGTAAAAAAGTTTGACAAGTTTGTTGTAATGATGACAAATGTAAAATTGCTTGCCCTTATTAAATCCCTGCCACTCATTATCATCATCATCATTATATATCTAAATAATTTAGTAAAATATTCAACAAACTGCAATAGAGTCTGAGGTGCTGCTTGCATCTGATTCCGTGTGATTAATAGCAATTTAAAATCAAATTCCGGCGCTGGAACCGATAAAAATTTTATTGCAAATTATCCGGCTTATGTTCTGTGTGATTATGAAAAAAACTGAACGATGCATTCATACATTGCTGTTCTATAATCCTTCTATACTGTCTCAAATATACATATTTTAAGAAAATTTACTCTCGTCACATATATTATTCGATTATGCTATTGTTGGATTCTTGGTTATATATCGGACGGCACTTATATTTAACCACAGTGGTAGCAAACTTACCCCATGTTTAGCTAAAATCTACACCCTTAACTAATACGGATGTATTCGGTTGCCAACATCAATGTTAAATTGCGGTCGCTGATTTATTAGGCGCGGGGAGCACCCGGGATTAGTTAGATCCGCATTCTGCTATTTCGATATTCACGCTCGAATACGGATAAATAGTTTTACTTGTAGTTATATGGTGTTAGGTTAGACAAAACCTTTAAGGATAACTTTAAAACAAAGATTCCTTTGAGTCTCAAACTGACGTAGGTTTCTGCTCAGCATACGAAATTAACTTTTATCAATGTATACTTTAAAAAATCGTGCATCATTAAGTCTATTAACTCTATTTGTTTTATTTTATTTAAATAAAAAATATTTTTGAAGCTAGATCATGATGGGAAAATCTGTAATATTTCTTAAACCAATTCATCGGTCAACTCCTCTTATATTTACTTCGCTCCGTCTGCCATCTAGCGGAGAAACTCAGCAGTTACATCTTTACTTATAGCGGAAAGCATAAGAATTTTGTTTTATAGCTGTGTGCTTGGAGAAATTTATTTAATAGCAACACCAATATGTGCGTAATGTATGTATTTTTTAATTATTCACCAAATATAATAGTGATTAGATATTGGTTGTATGTATCAATTTTATTATTACCAGATTACTGCAAAAAAGTTGATTAATGAAATGTATGTTTTGTTTCTTTAAATACAATTTAAAGCATACGCCCATACCACTAGGTTACGGAGGCAGTTGTGGTATGAATCTTGTGGGGTCTAAATTTTCATTATTGTTTCCTAGTTGGTTAGGTCAATTTTGGGCCGCTTACCGAATTGTCTGAAAAGTAAGATGATCCATGCGTCGGATGGGCATGTAAAAAGTCGGTCCGCCCACCAACCTGCATGGGACCAGCGTGGTGGGATACGGTCCTAAACCCCTAATGGATAAGGGTGTATTAGGTCCATCACATGGACTATCACAGGCTGATGATGATGAAATAGAATTTAATAGGTTTTTTACAAATATGGAGTGTTTGTATTTTGAAAATAGGCTGTAGAAATACTGACTTGTCTGTAAAAGAGTCGTCTTATAACATCGGTGTTGCGTCTCGAAAATGAAATAACTTAGAAAAGCAAACGATAAAGTCCAATTCAGCGGAGCGTCTGCCCTCCCGATCGGAGGCCTTGGGAAAACTATTGAGAGCGAACCGAAGATTTACTGAAACTGAAACTAAGTTCGAATATGGACTTTATTTGTTTAGAACTAAGGTCTATTCTACGACGTTGTCAGCTAACCACTGACTCTAGCCATTACCGACGTTTAAGTGCTCTTCTCCATTATAGTTTTCTTTTGCCCTATTGCCTCTTTTTCTTTTGGATTTATTGCGAAACATTTTAATTTGGTTTGCGTTTCTTTTTCGCTTTCTGATTTTATTCGCATAAAGCACTGTACATGAAAAACGCGAAGTATGTCTGCTTTTTCTATTACGAATACGAGGCAAGAAATTGTAATGACACGTAAAACGTTAATCTTGTTACTTAGACATTCTACGTCTGGCTAGTACAAGTCTGTTTGATTTTTAACCAGCAGCGACATCTATATTATGAAGTTGGTATGTTGTACAATTGTCTGTTTTGATAGCTTTATAAATTATAAGTACTCTTAGGTCCTGTGTTTTAGAGGATTGTTGATGAAAAGTTTTTTTTTGTAATGTCAATCACTAAAAAAACGCTTTGTTGTTATGGGAAAAGTAGTAAACATGAATTAACCGTCTACTTTGGCCCCAGTAAATGGTATATCTGTACAATCTAAACTTAACTGCTGTTTGACTAGTTTTTTCACTATCATTTAAAATAGAATATTACTTTCGAACATACATAAATGCTTTCTATGTTGTAACAGTCCTTTCTTTGTTGACGATGAAGTTGTGCGAATCTTGTACATGGTAAAACAGAGTTAGCAGAAACCTACCATTCCCACTAACTAGGAGTAACAGTCCTGTGGGTTACTCAGGTAAAATACACGTATTTAATTTTTTTTAATGTAATGTTTTTGTTTGTTGCAGGTAAGTAATTTGCGTGCTGTTGATTTTAATTAGGAAGAAATGAATAAAAAGGTACACTTATGATAAACTAAATTATCATTCATCAATAATATCTTCAGATAGTTTTATAATTTTAAACTAAATCTGCTATAGAGACCTGTTTAAAAATTTTAATTGTCAGCGCCATCTACCCTCCTCTCTATGAACTACGGTGTGGCGTTGATATCATGACTTCGTAGTTGAAAGTCTCTTTTTATAGTAGATCCCAGATGGCGCTTTATCTAAATTGTCTGCGTAGTCGAGAGATTTTTTTAAAATTGTGTTCACACTTCAAGTGTTAAAAAAATCTGACAAAATACTATTATTATAATTAGGAAACAAATACGCATACTATAAATATGAGTTTATGTTGACGGAATTGTTTACTTAATTGTAAACTGAAAAAA
Source organism: Lamproptera curius (assembly GCA_029286875.1). Lineage (NCBI taxonomy): Eukaryota > Metazoa > Arthropoda > Insecta > Lepidoptera > Papilionidae > Lamproptera > Lamproptera curius. The sequence continues at coordinate 446,643 of JAGSMT010000007.1, forward strand.
AAAAAGGAATATTAATGTAAGTAGTAAAATATTTAGTTAGATTGTAATTACAACTACTATTGTCTTTTGGTGTTCTCGTGTAATGTTATTGATAAACCAAAGAGTTGCCTAATGTTCGTCTTTATGATAATATTTAATATTCATTGACTAAGTGATTTACAGTTCCAAACAATTAGTTTAAATATTCATTACTAGATGCTTCTCGCGGCTTTTTTCGTGTTATTTTTTTTTTCGTAAAAAATGTAGCCTAAGTTACTTCTAGTTACATCAGCTATATTCAGCAATTTAAGAGATTAAACAGAATTAACAGACGGACATTTAAAAAATGTTTTGTTATAAATATCGGCTATATATCAAAATGTAATTATTTAAAATCGGTTATTAGTTTAAATCGGATATTGATGTCTTGTATTATATGATACATATTACATACAGACACTCAATATCCGAGATTTTTAAAGTTCTTTACTAAGGGTAGGAACTACTAAATGCAAGTATAATAAGGTAATTTCAAAGCTTTTGTAAAACCATACAATGTAAGTATGTATGCGTCTCACTACGATAACCACATTGTCCATTTTATGAAGGTAAATAGTGCAATTGAGCACAGCACCTAAGGACAGTTAATATGAATATTTTTAAAATACATTTTTGTTATTTTATTGTTACATAATATACCGACTTGCACTTGTTCTTTTTAAGGTGTACATTGATTCATTATTGTAATTTATGTCTTGGGGTTCTGCCAGCGTTTGCAATGTAAGTTCAGAAATGTGTTTGTGTACGACATCACATTAAAAACCTCTAAATTTATAAAAGATTTGGGCATATCCAGGGACGAACAGACAGTGAAAGCGACTTCGTTTTTGACAGACTTCCCACAAGAATGAGGTACTCAATTCGATGCGTATGTTCTTTGTATATATTTATGTTACCTCGTTGCTCCGTTCCTAGCGCTCGGTTTTTGGTCATTATTTTTTTTTATTATAGATGTTAACTTCCCATTGGACCCATTTTTTTTAATAATTTTGTGATAAGTAGTTTAAGAAAATGACGGCGTCGAAAATCACAACCGCGGACGATTAAATTGTAAACGCTGCCGAAACCTAAAAAAGTTAAAAAATAAACTAAAAATGATTGACATGAATGGTGTGCGCATATATCTATGTTTAAAATATGACCCACAATAATCATTTTAATGTAAAACATTCTTGAAAATTGCAATGAGGAATGCTTCTAAAAGCTTTTAGCACTCATTAAACAATTTACATTTATTTTATCTTTTGATTATAATTGTTAATTATACCTGTATTGACACATTTTACGTGTTCGTAAGGAGAATAGTTAATATTATACGCTCATCCGTTGATTAATCGCAAACAACTTACCGGGAGTTCCAATTTCACAGCTATTATGGCCCGTCAAAGGAACTTATTCTCAGTAACCTTATAACGGGAGTTATCGTGTTTATTGGAGCGCGACAGAACTTAATTACTCCGCAGTACACGGTTTTAGTTTGCAAATGAATGGGCGGCTCGAATTAGCGTCCTTGCTCAAAGCAAATTTGGCCCATGCGTGCTTAGTTTCACGTAGTTAGGAATTATCCAAGCATTAAAAAAAACTATAATATTAACACTAGATAAACCAGCTTTTTTTTTTCAAACCTAAATTTTCTAGTAAAACCAGTTAAAATTACTGGTTTGGTTAATCTATTAAGCTCAGGAGAATTGCTAAAATTTGACTATAGTTGTATATAAATTCAAATGCTTCAAAAGTTACAAGATAACATATTTATAATCCGAATGTCAGAAAGATCATCTTTTAATTATATTTATGTTGCAACTCGCCGCTTTATTGACTTTAAGACATACCTAAGGATTTTTTAACTCTCTAAAAAATAGGACCTACCTTTATGTTCTTCAAGATAGAGTTATTCTATTTTTTTGACTCCGGCGGAAGATTTACATTCTATTAGAGATAATATAGTGTACTCACATACCCATGTGAATTCCTTCTTTATTTACGGTTTCTGGGTTTGTTATCCAGGAGCCAGGACCTCCCAGGCCCCATTTAAACCCACGACATTTAATTTCCAAAGCACAGACCCATATTACTATACCTCGGGGCAGTTTTTGTTTACTATACACGTGTACAAATAAATCGAATGTTGGAAATATAAGTTGAAACGTAATTACTAGCCGTTTTTCCTCACTCGAAATTAATGTATTGATTATAACTGCCCGGGGAGAGGCACAGAGGAAGTAGATAAATAAAACCCGTCCAACCTTCCGCCATTAAAATTAGTTCCATTGAAGTTTGATCCCCTTCGGGTCCTCTCCCTTGGCCCTTTTTGTTTCTTTGACAAAGAAACGCCGCGAACCCTTTCCCTTTAATAAATATTTCGTTGGGAATGTCTTCTTTCGCTACTTTAATTTTTTTCTACGTAATCCAATGCCCACGTAGAAGCATCGTTATTGCTTCTTACCCTTAATAGAGATCTTAAAGGGTTCGTTTGATGGCTTTATGTTTCTTGTCTTTTATACATTTTTACGAATAAAAAAACCTTTTCTTAATTTTCCTTTTTGTTTAAAAATATAGCATTTGAACAGGACTAAGTAAACTAAAATTTTAGTAGACAATTATGTTTTCTTTATTTAAAAGATACGTTCATTGCGTTCTATGACCGATAGGATATAATTGCTCTAAATAATTTATTTTTCTATGGTAATTAAGTTTTGGCCTTCTTTAGCGTTGTTATTAGTGAATAGTCTCTCTCTTATTAACTTCTCGGCGACAATTTATCGATATTACGATTACATTGTTTACATTACATTCTTAAAAACAATGTTAAATTTTATTTGGCTCAGTGTATTCGGATATACTATGTCAATAAATATTAATAATTGTTTCAGAACACTAAATATATGTAATTACAGTACTCACATGAAAAAGGATGGAAAAATGAATTTGTTGCCTGTAAAATCGGTATACGGGCTAAAGTTATAAGTGAAAACGTCTTTTCGTGGTAGAATGATTGTAAGGTGAATATTCATTCGTATATTAAGAAGAATGGTCAAATAATAATAACAATTCAATATATTCAAGTAACAAATTCGACGCTCGAGTGTAAGAGAGACGCAAGGCAGGGACCGGTAAGCATGTCCATTTTTCTTTCTCTCTTTCACTTAAGCGGGCCAACTGCGCACGAGTAAGAGAGACGCGTGCCTCTCACTTCCTCTTATGGTTGCTTATAGAGCGTTACGTGAGCGGCGCAGTGACAAGTTTGCGAGCGCCTCCCTAGCTTGAACCAATTTATAAGACGTTGTGATGTCAAAAGGAAAAATTTTACAATAAGTTTGAGTATGTTGTAAAAATTTAAATTGCTCGATATTTATGTCACACACATATATGATCATAGGTAAAATATTATTTTTTATTCATAAAACTATTAAGCCTCAATAGATTAGGAGCAAAGATTTGTTAGTTGTTTACTGTAAGTTGTCAAATGCTAACATTACAAAATAGTGGATTATCGTGCTGATCGAATATTCATTTGTTATTTTGAATTGGCCATGGTAATTTTAATATTAAGGAAAACGATTATTAAAATATCTTGTTTTATTTGTACTTAAGACTGTTTATAACAATTTAGATATTTTAGTTTTATTTTAATTTTCCTGTATGAAGTATTTAATAATAGCTAGTTATGGTGTTTGAATGGTTTTCCCATTTCATTAGTTAAAAGTACCAGGGGTTCAAAAATGGAGGGTCTTAAGTCTCCTTTGAGCGTGTTCGCGAGACACTTTGCGGGGACGCTACTTCAAATTAGTCCTTTGCAATGTACTGCAAAGCCTGCCTAAGCTTGCTCGGTGCACCACTAATATAGCAATATTGCCGTGTAATTGCATTTTATTGCCGTACTGTGTATTTCCTCCCCTCATTTGGTTAAATTAAATATGGTCGTCTCTGTTAACCTAGTAAAAAATATTAAAGATGATAAACAAGTGGAATTTGCCGTGAAAAGTTTGTTAATGAAGAATTTATTTGATATACGCGACGAGTACATTATAAAATCAGAATTCACGGATTTAAGTTTTATATAAAAAAAGCAAAGTTGTAAATAACACTATGCCTTCAATAAGATATCATAATTTTGTTTGCATGGATTAAAATTACATTTTAAACGTAACCAGTACATACCGTACGTGTATAGCGTTGCCTATTTCTGCCGTTAAGCCTTAGTGGAAAAAAACTACTGCGTTTTGGTTTCTAGGGCACCGTAGCCAGTGTATGTAGTGGGTAAACAAGACATAACATCTTATCCACTAGTATTGCCAACGTTTATGGGCGTCGGTGAGCACTTACCATCAAGTGGCCCGACTGCTCGTCTGCCAATAAAAAACCGTGTTTCCTAACTGGATCATCCACTAAGGGACTATTTTTAATGGAGATTGTTTTTAATAAATTTTATGTATTAAATTTATTCAAACACAAAGAATTAATTTTATATGTCGCAGAATCATATAGAAACAGCCTGAAACGCCAATAAAAAACGTGAACGTCTGATATTCTATATTCTAGTAAGTGTAGCGATGATTTTGCATTATGAAAATTCATCATTCATCTACGTTCACCTAACCAAAAGGAAAAAAAAAGTGATTGGAGGCGCCGGGTATCGATCCCGGTACCTCTCGCATGCTAAGCGAGCGCTCTACCATCTGAGCTACGCCCCCTGATACTTTAATAACGAATTACGCATTCACAATACAGTGTAGGAGAAATATACGATGGGAAAGTTGCCAAATAACAGAGGCAAAGCGCTCAAGGCAAGGTCTCAACGTGTCACATTCTTTCTCACGCTACAAACTATGTATTCACAATTTAAAGACTAATACAAACATAACTAGTAGTTTTGCGGTATGCTTTCGTGTTGGATGATACATTTCATGTTTAGCTAAAAATGCAGTTTTCTCTGTTTTAAAACAAAGAAAATCATATATACTCTGAAATGATTTATTATAGAAGTCAATTCTATCAATTTTAAGATCTTTGTTTTTTTTTAAATATCTAATACGTAAACAGTGTAATTCAGAAATGACAACACATCACCATCACATCATCAGCCTTTGTTAGTCCACTGCTGGACATAGGCTCCCTAATGCACTCCTATCCATTAGGGGTTTGGACATATCCACCACGCTGGTCCAATGCGGGTTGGTAGGTGGACAGAACTTTTTCATGCTCATCCGACGCATGGATCATCTTATTTTCAGACAATTGGGTGATCGCAACTTGGACCAAAATGAAACAATTCTGCACGAATTAGTACTATTTATATGCTCGGGTACAAATAATATTTATCTACATAAAATGTACAATATACATAATGATAGTTTTATTTTAAACTCTAATGACAATATAATTGATTATTAGCAATCGTTTGTCTAACATTCATATTTATATTATCCTACATACAAATGTTTTAGTAATTATAAAATGAAATTATAAAGCTCGTTATTTCTTCCAGTAATTCCTTTGATTAATCATTAACGACATGTCCCACTTTAAGTCGGCATACAACATGAGAGTTGCAAACTCGTTTGTCTCCACAATAAGAATATATTTGCAACGGCCTTTGCTCTCCAATCACCCGGCAGGGGTCCCGCAGCGACCCTGCCTCATTATGTTTGCATCCTATTCAACTAGAGTGAGGTACTGTTCACAATCGACTGACCGCGTTTCAATGATTCGCGTTTTATACAACATGCCATGGCATGGTAGGTACGATGCACAATCGTCCGTTCGACCGCACGCCAGCAATGTTATAAAAGTAATGAAAATGTATTGATTCTGCATTTATTGAATGCCATAATAAAGAAAGGTTTTATTAAAAGCTTTTAATAGACTTCTTTGATACAAATCCGTACTGAGATTTTATAAAAAGCAAAAAGCTAGTGCTTTGTTACGACAAAATTCGTCCTGTTCGCTCCCACGGGATCTAATTAAAGAATATCCTCACAAATTGGAGGAATGTTTGTTCGGGGCTGTCAATTAGAGAAGTCTACAATGGGACTTTGGAAGCTGATCGCCTACAGGCATTAGGGGGAAGTCGACAGGTCGTGTCGCTAACGCGTCAAGTATTTGTCGATGTGAGGATATGTAAGGAGGTAACAATTTAGCTGGGATTACTGTGTCGCGATTTGATACGTTTCAGTTATTATTTGACGACTTAATTAATTTTTTCTCTTCGCTCTCACGGGATCCAATTATAAAATATCCTTACAAATTAGAGGAATGTTGGTTTGGGGCTGTCTATTAAAAAGGTTTCCTTCTTTTAGTTTTTTGAAAAATTGTTGCAATACATATTGTCATATTTGAATTGTGATCTGTACTAGATATCATACTTGTATTGACATTAGTCACTATTATTAGAGCAGAAAAGGAGTTCTGAAACGAATATCTGAGATTTATAAATTAAGAAAAAACAGCACTCTGCATTAAAACATATCCAAGCCAATTTTTTTACGTAACGGAAATATTGATGCCTATCTCGCGTTGCTGTCAAAAAGCGCATAATGCAAAAATAGTAATGGCATTTGTTTTTTTTTCACGACATTGCTCGTGTGCACTTCACGGCCCAATAAATCCGGTGGCATCGGATGTCTGTCATTATGTTTATTGTGTGGCTTTCAGCACATTCGTCACGAGCTTATTGGGGCGAAAGGCGCGCTCTACATTTCAGATGTGCAAGGTCAAAGGGGAAGCACGCGGTGTAGTTTTAATCGTGAATTTCAGGTTTCCAACTTTTTATTGAAACAGTAAAGTTTTGTCTGCCTCCGTAGCCTAGTGGTGTAGGCGTGTGCTTCAGAAACCGGAGGTCGTGGGTTCGAATCCTGCGGGGACACAACAATTTTTCATTGTTGTTTCCTAGTTGGTTAGGGCAATTTGGGCCGATCACCCAATTGTCTGAAAAGTGAGATGATCCATGCGTCGGATGGGCATGTAAAAAGTCGGTCCACCCACCAACCCGCATTGGACCATCGTCGTGGGGTACGGTCCATAGCCCCTAATAAATAGGGGTGTTTTATGGGAGGCCTATGTCCAGCGGTGGATTATCAAAGGCTGATGATAAATGAATGAAAGTTTTGTATACGTATCTGTAGTATTTTATTTTTTTAATGTATTAAGTAATATAACAAATTTTAATTTGCTAGCTAATGGTTATTAGATTGTAAATGACGTTTAAATGATAACACAGTCTGGTAATGGAATGCTGGCTCAAATTTTATTTCTATTGGTATTGGTGTTGTCAAGTTGAATGGTTAAATTAAGTCAAGAACTGAAAGCCATAAATTAGTTAAGAATTGCATAGAGATAAGAGAGGATTATTGTACGGTTTGTAACATGTTATTAGTTAATATTTCTTTACATGAAATGTAAATATAAAATAGTTATTACCTATTTTTATTCAGTACTGGAGTGAGTGTAACCTTACCAGCTAAGAACTTTGGCATTAGGTTAAGACCGCTTTTAGCAAGCGTTTGTTTAGGCTCAAAGCCTGAGAGGAGTTGACGAGGAGTTTGTTTGAAGTTCAGTCGTTTGGCGATTAGTCGGAAACCCCTTAAGATAACGATTTAGATATTAGATTGTCCTTAATTTAAAACTCCTCATGATTCCTATCCATTCTTAGCTAAATCACCAAAAAAATTAAAAGGCTGTCTTTAACGTTAACGCATAAATAACATTGTTTAACTTTCACAAATTAAAAAGAAAGTACATAAAGGAAATAGATCTGAAATCAGGATCAACGTAGGCGTTACCGTGTTTTTATTGATTGTAAAGGGTGTCCTGAAAACGCCTTTACTTTTTGGGACTGAGGATATCCCAATGAGTAATTAGGTACTGGACAATCTTTAATTAAATGTATCCCTTGGCAGTCAAGTATTACTAAGTGCTGCCTTCGTAACCTTGGGCTTGCGGTTCGAATCCTACAGGGAAACGACGCCAAATTTCTATTGTTGTTTCCAGTTGGTTAGGGCAATGCGGGTAATCAACGTATCGCCTGTTGAGTAAGATGATCCCTGCGTAGGATGGGCTTGTATAAATCAGTCCTGCGCCTTATCTCTCTACGTTCGTGGTGGTTTTTCGTGCCTTCGGATTATGAGAGTAAATCTACCGCCGTAGTCGAAATCCGAATGAAAGACGTTATTAGTGAGTGCTTCAAATACTTTTTATATTGGATAAAATTATATAGCCTAATTTTATGAAAAATTTAAATGTTTTAATAATAAGTAAAACAAAAAAAGTTTATTGGAGGCGCCGGGTATCGATCCCGGTACCTCTCGCATGCTAAGCGAGCGCTCTACCATCTGAGCTACGCCCCCTGATACTAAATTGAATAAAACTTACCGCCACATTGCAGTTTAAACTGGAGTAAGGCCGGCAACTTTCACTTTGCATCTTCTTAACTCGTACTGAGTTTTGGCAATTGGTTTCTATGTCTTATATAACTCGTTCAATTTAACAACTTTAAAGAGGTGATAAATCTCTTACTAATTGCTCGACAGGATATAGTTGATAAATTTCTTTTCTTTATCCAATGTCAAGGAATTGTTATAGAAACTCCTATTATAACGGTGCACTTGTAATTAATCCACAATTTCTGATTGTAATCATAAAATGTAATGCCATTTTTTTAATAGAGAAAATCTTCATTATATTCTTAATTTCTAATCGCAAAATTCAAAAACTACAACGAAAGGGAATTATAATTCAATGTAAAAGACGTAATGCAATAAAATAGTGAAGGTTTTGGATATAGTTTGCATTTTACGAAAGTATTGAAGTGTTGATACATATTGAAAAATATTTAAATAATTACCTATATCTAACCGATATAAGGTCTTGGTTCATCGCATGAGAAGCAGCTATTAGTAATAACACCACTGAAAATACGTAATGCGGAAATGTCTACGCAGTGTTCTATAAATTCCTAACAACATTTAGGCACAATTTATAAAAATTATGTGAATTTTATCATCATCATCATTAGCAGCCTTTATCCGTCCACTGCTGGACATAGGTCTTTTCAATAAACGCCAGACGGCGATCCCTGCTACTCTGACTGCTTGCCACTTGAACTGGCTTATCACTGGCGGGACGATCACCACTTCATCAATGTAAAAATAATAGGTACCCATTGTAATATGCTATTTAAATTCAATGTTGAAATAAATTAAACATCAAGAAAATGCGTCTCAAAACGTTAAATGTTTAGATTAATGCTACTCTGTCGAGAATTTGCATTTCGTTTGCTCACTCCGTCTTTTGTCCTTCCTTTTTATTTTCATTAAAGCCACCGCATCTGCAGTGTCTGGCAAACAAAGTGCAGGATTGGCAAGGACTGGGAGAGCATCTTTGATTAAATATTTCTTTGATAAACACGGGACGGAAAGAGAAAAACGTATAACATGGAACGTAATTTTTTTAAGTGCCATCTTTTATTTTAAATATTGCAAACAGGACTGATTTTTAAATATAAACTTAAGTTTATGCTCTTTTTCGGTTTAACATATTTTATTTATTCATCCATTTCAGCGTGACGTAATTCTGGTCTGGTGCTCATAAAAATGTAGAAGATCTGCCTTGATGATTATGGGTGGAAAATTTCGTACGTAACTTGATGATATCATAGTAGGCCTTTCAAATACGATAAAACAGTCCAATAGTGGTTCTTCGTGTAGTTTTGAGGATTTGGATCATTAGAATATTGGCTTAAATCGCTTATATTTAAACAAAGTTTAGATATATAGATATGTCCACAGATATACTGCAGGATGATTTGTCAGTTTTTTTAATACTAGGAAATAAAAAGTAAAGCAAATTTATGCAGAAACTCTGTTAAAGTGATCAATTGTATTTTTGATGCAAACGACTAATTTTTTTTTAGAATTCTCTAAGCGACTAAGACATAGCAAAAATATATCTATTTTTTAAATCAGACGCCAATACGAATTTCATTAATTTTCAGCCAAGTCCATGGTATTTGTTGTATTTTTAAAGGAATTTTCCACATGAAAAATCAGAAATTGAGCAATATCGTTAAGCAGCACGACGGTTGAAAAAGGATGCAGGCGTTTGCCTTGTAAAAAAACTTACCAAGTTATCTTGAAATACTGCTCTTGTGGGAATAAATACTCAAAGAAATTTTATTTTTCTTTCGTAATACTAATTTTTGGCAACAACGTTTCAATTATGCCATTTTAACAGTTTGATAATTAGTGGTTATTAATGCACAAGTTTCGGTTGAAAATTTCGAATATTGAAAGAAAAACATGGAACTTTACACAAAAAATGATACAAAAGAATTATTTGCGTTTTATTATAAATTTCCTAATATCTGATGATTGAAGCACGCACATTAGGAAGGAAGAACTGAGATAAATTAATAAATGGTGAATAACACTGTGCAGGTGTTTGATGGAGTGTCGTAGAACAATACGACCAATAATGAGAACCATGAATTGATTATGATATTAATTAACGGTCATGATTGAAATTATCTTTTTAATTTTTGAGCTTTCTCTTAAACAATAAAGGGACTAATTAAATTTATTTATTAAGAAATTACACGTATGACTCGTTTTCATAGTATTTTACTAATAGTATGTTGTAGTTTTAGATAAACAAGAGAAAAATATGATAAGAGACAACCCCACTCCATTTTCGCAATTCCCTAAACGTCGTTTACGATTTGTAAAACAAATTCATTAATATCGTTACTGCTTTATCGTTTAATATTATAATGAAGAAGGTAGTAATTTGTGGAAAATCAAGTTTTGCCTACTTTTGTCAGTAGCCGTTTCAATGGAGAAAAGTTTGCAACGTGGCGCGTTGGCGGGAAGTCGGGCAAATCTGCCTTCTTGATAAGTTGGACAGTGTTTTAATTGACTTTGTGTCCGAATTTCGGGCCTTCCGACAAAATGCCGTCAATATAAATTCATTACCTTGTTAAGGCCATTTCAAAACGAGCAAACTTCGACCTCGTGTACAAAACAATTTTTTAAGTTTTCTTTTTGATGTTGTGTAACAATACATCAATTAATCCTATGTGCTGCATGCAAAAGCTGTTAAATTTGAGAGTAATTAATGCTTCTTTCCTAAAACTAGCTTGCAAATTTTAATAATAAATCCAACTACGTTAATTCAAAGATAACAATTGTCTTTACACGCAAAGAAATAACAAAAAAAAATAGCTAGCTTGAGTAAAGAAGGAGTCACATCATCATCATCATCATCCTGTGTTAATCACCCCTAATGCACGCTCTCTCCAATAGGGGCTTTTTGGACCGTATCCCACCACGCTGGCCCAATGCTGGTTGGTGGGTGGAAGAAACATATTTTAAATAATGATTTCTTTAAACGATATTTCACTATTCAAAAATATGTCTTTGATCATGTTAGTTATCAAACATTCAAAAGTTCTTTCTTGGTTTATGAAACTTACGTTTAATAAAATATTTATATATATCGTAGAAAGAACTCCGACTTATTAATATTATTAAAAGCCAAAGTCCAGTGACTCGCGTGACTTGACGAGCTAACAAAATAGCATCTACTTGTGATGAAAAGTTATCGATTTTTGTATTGAAATAGGCAAGGCTTATAAAATGCGAGTAATGACAGTCCCGTGTTTAGTATTCAATGCCCCGGTCCACGGCTCACGTTCCTCTAATGCGTTGTAAACCTGTGTCAATATTTGATTCGTAATGTTCCCGAAGGCATGGACTCTCTAAGGAAAGTGAATATCGGCAGTCGGCCCTTTACGTGGATGGAATCAAATTGTCCGTTTTACCATAAACTTTATGTTAAACTTGTGTAGTTGAGCTAATGTCATTTATATTTGTAGTCAATATTTTTTTCGAAACGATCGTAAATAACCCTTCATTATCTATCTTAAACCAACAAATGTAAAATAATTATGTGATTAATTAATAATGATGATTGCGTGAGTTTTCCTAAAAATACTAAATAATATTATATTATTATGATTTATTTTTGATGATAGCTATAAAACGAGCTAGACGTTTACATGGTGGTTAGTGAAATCTGCCCTGTCCATAAGAAAAGCAGCGTACAACCGCTTGTCCCTCAGACATGAAATATCATATCCGTTTACTGGCCTTCTTATTACCAATGCCCTTTAAACCGGAAGTCAGTAGTGATTACACATTACTGATTTGCGACATAAAAAGGCAATGCGTGGAAATACCTCAGACGGTCGCTTGAAAAAAGGGACCTACCTCCTCTAATTCTCTGAAGTAAATTTTAAGTTCCTCCAAGTTAATTACCCTCTAAGTTCTATCCTCAAATACTATAACTCAATAACTCTTAAACAAACTCCGCAATTAACATAGCAACATAACACCAAAAAATCAAAATGGCAATAATGAAATCGAAAAATTTTACCTTTCAAAATGCACTTTTTTATTTAGATTAAAGCAGCGTGTATTCTAATTAAAAAATACTTAGTTGGACTTTTTGCTCATTGCTCGTGTGCACTTCACGGCCCAATAAATCCGGTGGCATCGGATCTTTGTCATTATGTTTATTGTGTGGGCTTCAGAACATTCGTCACGAGCTTATTGGGGCGAAAGGCTCGCTCTACATTTCAGATGCGCAAGGTCAAAGCGGAAGCACGCGGCGTAGTTTTAATCATGAATTTCAGTTCGTTCGCAACGTTTAGCTCTTACTCTTTGTTACGATATTGTCAAAATAGTTTTGTACCTGCTAGAATTTTTTTTTTTGTATTTGTATACCTTGTATTGTATTGTTGAATATTTTGTTTGATTTGATTTAGTGTTTTTTACTTTGTCTATGATGCGAAATACTTTATGAGTTTTGGAAATCATACTTTCGGCAAGTTACGAGATAAAAATTTATATATAGATTACATTTACATTAAGTTTTATTAATATGAAATGTTAAATAATGTTGATTCTTAAGATTGTTATTGTTTGTTGATTATAAAAATAAATAATATACTTTATGAGTTTTTTGCTTTGTTGAAAATTGGCACTTTTTCGTTTATATTCCTTATTGTATATGATCATATTTTTGCTTTGAAAATGTACGTTGAATATATAACTCAGTCAGATAACAAAATCTGTAACAGCAAATATTTCTTGGTTATAAATATATTTGAAATGCATTTAATACTGCGTGCGCTTTTTAGTATTTTGCTCTGTGGCGAAAAGCATGACCTATATCCGGTCGTATTGAAAGTCAAATGGCATGACGAGGTACTATTATACTGTAAATGTGAAACTTAGGTAATAATATAAGTTTGGTTTTGGCCTGCAATTGCTTTTTTGTATCTATTTAATGACTTTCCAACTATTTTATTATTGCATACGACAGCAGACGAGCGGTCATCATTGAGCTAGCATCAAAAAACGAGCGATTCCAAAGCGTGATTCAGACTCTAAAATGGGCTAAATATGTTTATAAATTTTAATAACGTCTCCATAACCATTCAAAGTTCTCATTGTCATTCGAGACGGCGGTCGAGTGAACGCCCGAAGAGGCAAATGATCGTGTTGTTTACGATTCACGAAATCAGAGGAATGGATATGACTTTTGAGATCATTAGCATTGAGTGTTTTTGCGATGTATTCACGAATTACGGGCAACAACATTATTTGAACGAGTCAAACTGAACGCGGTGGGTAGGCAAACATAGCAACTTAAAAAAAAACTGTTTAATTGTGACTTTGATAATTAGTTAACGTTATTGATTAAAATTTTGTGGACCCCGCATTTAGGAGCACGGAGCGTTGGCTGACTAGGTAGGATGCCGATCCCCGTGCAGTAGCCGGTTCAAGTTGGCAGCGAGGAGCAACGGATGGGCCGTCTAAAGACGATGATGGACGGATAAAGGCTACTGGTGGTGATGATGATGGTTGGATAGACAATTGCGAATCATATAATATAAAAATTTATGCTGAACAGTTCAGTCGAAAAAACGTCAGGGTAGTGCCTTATTCCATACATTTAGCCGTCACACATAGGCAGTTGACAGTAGAAGTATTTCGTTCAATGATCTCAGATCTAAGGTATAATTCTCTCAGTCGGTCTACCTGATGGAAAGTGGTCACCGACGCCGATGCGCTGCCTACCGTGAGATGCTACGCGGACGTTACGTCTGGTTGACCCAGGAAATAAGCTAGCTCAGAGGGTGTTGGCAATCCGGGCCGTACGGGGCTACCAGACCATCGCCGGCGAGGCGGCGTGCCTGATGGCTGGCTCCTTGCCCTGGGACCTAGACGCAGAAATCCTCGCGTCACTGTTTTTCCTGGCGCGAGGAGGAGGTCTCGGGGCTCCAGGCCAGCCCCGAAGAGATAAGGGCGCAGAGACGAATTGCGCTCTCTATGCAACAGGAGTGGGAGCTGCGGCTGAGCACCCCAGCGCCGGGCCGTCATACAGTAGCCATACGCCCCGTATTAAAGTAGTGGCTAGAAGAGGACTATTCGGCTCTCTAACATTCCGCGCGACGCAGGTTCCTCCGGGACATGGCTGTTTCTGGAGGTACCTGGCTCGCGTGGCCGGTAGGGAGCCTACAGAGGAGTGGCACCACTGTGGCGTGCATGTGCGCGAAGAGACGGCCCAACACGCGCTGGAAGAGTGCTCAGCCTGGGTCGAGCAACGCCGAGAGCCTGCGTAGTAGTCGGGCACGACCTTCGCCTTCCTGCTGTAGTACGCAGGATGCCTGAGAGCGAAAGGTCGGGGCGCCGTCCTTGCTTTTGCGAGGACGTGATGGCCCGGAAGGAGGCCAGCGAAAGGGACAGGAGGCCGAGAGCGCCTGGCTATCCGCAGAAGAGGCCAGGCGCTCGAAGAGTGGCGTACGCGCGCAACCTTCCCCTGACATGGAGCCCCTGGCGACACCGGCAAGAGGGTGCCCGCCGCCCAGAGAAGGGCTCAAGAGGGAGCGCCGTGCTGTTTGTTCCGGCACGGCGCTCTAGGACGTTCCGGGTGTCCCAACACACCCGGTGAGAAGAGGCCCGAAAGAGGCGAGGGCCACGTCGCGCCGGGTCGCTGAAGACTGTCATCAGCGCCTGCGCCCCGGCTACAGCGACATGAGAAAGGAACAACCGTTGGTTTTTTAGTGGGATACCGGCGTCCATCTTGGTCCGGGAGCCCATATCCCCGCTGCCCTCACTTGGCGGCGGGAAACTCAAGCCGGATTTTTCCAACGGCAAAAAAAAAAAAAAAGGAATAACGCTAGCTAAGGTGCCGTTTAAACTCGAATAGGTTAGTGTTTTCACACTACTACTTTGTGGCAGAAATAGTCACTGGCGTGGTACCGCCCTAGACGGCTATCTGTAAATGGGGACCTACCATTCTGCTCCTTGTTCTTATTTCTCTTATTTCTCTCTCTAGTTCTTTTTTTTCGTGTAATTTTATTTATTTTTAGTAAACTAATTTAGGTAACTGTAAAACTTTCAAATACGTTTGTTAAGTAGCCTTTTGTGTGTATTTTTTTATTAAATAAATTGACGAAAGGAATAAATCGTTTACGAGGTAGTAAGTGATATGCAATTCTAATAAGAAGTAAAAACGTTGCAAATCCACGCACTGCCCTAAGACTGTATGTTACTGCATCGTGTAACACATTAGCTATGGTTTAACGTAACTTAATAGCTATGGTGCCCTTCTGACCGCAATACAGTAACGCTTTCTACCATACTGTTTTGTGACAAAAATGTGTATTGAAAAAAAGGTCTAAACTATGGCAAATCTCCTACACGTAATACACGTACTTCCTTATAAATATTACAAAATATAAAAGCTAAGCTCCACTATGGTTTCTGTACTAATGAGTAATAACCACGGTTCAGTTCAGGCCGCTTTAAGTACGTAAGTTTTATTCGCGGGCAATAGCTGGTACGATTAATGCATGTTTGCATTTAACTTGTGCTAGTGACACTTGAGTAGTGATCCAGTACTTAGTTTGAGGCGTATTAGTCCGGATATAACTTACAAGTTTGGGCAAAGTCCGCTTTTAGCGAGAGTTTGTTTAGGCTTCGCGTTTGAGAGGCGTGAAAATGGAGCTTGTGTAATAGGTATCATTCACGATTAGCCGACACGTTTGGATAGGGTTGAGAGATTGCTTGCATTATGTATGTGCACATTTTTTATCTTTATTAATTAGTCAGAGATTTTTATCTGTTTAGACATGTCAAACTCATCGTTCTACTCAGCTTGCAACATAAAAACACAGAGAGTATAAAAAGGTATTATGGTTGCAATTCTATTAATAATGTATATATTGCTATTGCTGTATTCAAATTCGACCAGCTGAGGCACGTTTGTATAAGACCAATTGCAATTGCAATTTAAAGTAAATAAGTTAGATGTTCTAACTTATTTTCTTTGAATTGCTTTATTAGTGTTTCCCTTTTGTCTTGGTTTTTGTAACATTCCATCAAGACATGTACTCTGTCGTCCGCCATATCGCAAGTATTTGTAAACATATTTCATAATCCATGTCAACCAAGGTGATAAAGTAGAAGATTAGCACAGCAATACTAAAAGACTGCAAAAGAACTGACGTAAAGTAATAGGCGCCACGTTTTAACTGTTTTCATTGTTGTTTTATTTGTGTTCATTCCTGTTTCATTGATTATAAAGATATTATTTTATATCAATATCGGTTCAGCCTTTTTCGTAAACTATTAATGTCCAATGCCCACCTATCAAAAAGAGAACTATGTTTTGTTTTATTTAGACAATTTTTTTTTGATATATTTTTTAAAAAATGTTTAGTTTTTCGATTAAAAATATTATGGATTAAATTTCTTATTAAATTTGACGCACTAATGCTAAAAAATGTATTATAACTAACTAAAAAGTTATTGGAGGCGCCGGGTATCGATCCCGGTACCTCTCGCATGCTAAGCGAGCGCTCTACCATCTGAGCTACGCCCCCTGATACTGTACTCGATGTATTTTACGTTATATTGCTGTTAAAACAAAAGTAAGGCCAGCAACTTTCTCTTGGCAGCATTCCTTACAAGCCTACATCAATTGTAACTTATTATTATCAACCTTTGAGTCTATAAGAAATTGAAATAATATTTAGTATAAATATTTTGGTTTTATGGGTTTTGTTGTCCGTACAGGCCATAAGTAATGCATGTTCCATATTTCACAATATCAGAGTCAATCTATAAAACCAATGCGGCGTCTTACGTACGGTGTTTTTATTCTTCTAGTGATATATAATTATTTATTTTATAGTAAAAGTATCATAAATAACAATGCGGTGTATGTCGAGACTTCATAGCCTTGGGTTACAATGATTACAGTAATTCAGAATCGAATTCGGGTCTTATATAGATGTGTCATTGGCACTATGGCATAAGTTATGCAAGTGTTTTAAAAAGTTGGAACAAAAATATTTTTATAACGAAATTATTTAATGTTTAAAATAACCATATGTATTGGTTTAATTTGAAATATTCTTTAACTAATAAATAATTAGCTATTTTCTTTAATAATAAATATTATCCCCTGAATAAATAGGGTTATTTTTATATCTTAAGAAAATCCATGTTAATAATCTAAAGATAACAGGGTGCCGTGGAGGATTTTTGTTTAAATATATTAGAAAACGCCAAAATAATAAATATGGAGACGTCGGGCCGGAGGAAATAGTTGACATTAGTGTTTTTGACAACGATGTAGAAACATGGAAAATTACATCTATAAATAGGAGAAGATGTTGTGTAATTTGCTTGGAGAATCATAAATATTGCCATTAATACAAAGCAGTAACATCTTTTCATAAGAATGTCTACAAGTAATTATACACTTTAAGTTTGTACGAAATGTTGAGAATAGCATGAAACTCGCGACTTTCTGAAATATCAAGTATTTAGAGAGCTGCGCTGTTTGAAATTTTAATTTTGTTTGTGGAGTGCTTCATTTGGCCCTTTCCTTCTATTATTATTAAATACACCGCATCCGCAGTGATTGGCAAACATAGTGGAGACAGGATTGCCAAGAACGGAGCAAGCTATCTCGGGTTCATGTTTTTGTTAACAACGCGAAAGAAAGAAATACGAAATATTGTATTTATATTGTTCAAAAACAACAAAAAAAAATGTCATTTTGGTTATCCATTTTTAGTTGTTTCTTTATTTATTATTCCTTTTTGCAGCACGTTATTAATAAAGCTTATTCATAACAATAGTATTGATAAGGCTGAAGTTATAATTGTTTTAATCCTTATTGTATGTGTACATTCAGCAATGTTCGCATAAACCTATATAAACATCACTTATAATTGAAGCAAGATTGACTTGGAAATCGTACTATCGGGCTTTGTAGATCTAAAATTTATTTGTTCATGTAATGGCTGACCTTCAGTTAACTTGAGCTTCTTAATCAGTTGGTCCAAGAACTTTACTGCTTGCTTGCTGCAGCTTTAACGTTAAACATGATGCAAAAAAATACGTGTGTGAAAAAAAATCGCGCAATACTTTTAGTTAATTTTTTGGACCATATCGGTGGTCCTATGCGGGTTGGTAGGTGGATCGACTTTTTACATGCCCATCCGATCCAAGGATCATCTCACTTTTAAGACAAGGGTGGATTGCCCCCACCCCATAAAATTAATTAAAAAGAAAATAACACAAAGTTGTTTCCTGGAGGAACCCATGACCTTTGGTTTATAAAGGCAGTTTTTCATTCGCCCTTTCGAAATAGACCATATTAAATCATCATCATCAGCCTGTGTTAGTCTACTGCTGGATGAAGTCCTCCCCCCTAATGCGCGCCTTCTCCATTAGGAGATTTTTGGACCGTATCCCACCATAAAAACTAGTTTCATTGAAATTATAACATTATATATAATATAACAAAAATATGTGGCCGGACCAAGACTTTTAAAACGCTGCTAGTGCTTATAGAATTATCGCCCTTTTCTTTTATCTTGCACCGCGAGGGGCGTAGACGCGTTAGAGGGATCCAATTTAAGTTCATTCGACTTGGGACGAATTTACTTAGTTCCTTGTTGCAAACTTTAGTTGAGCGGTTTTACAACCGTCGATTATATTTTTATTCTTATTTCATAAATTAACCCTGTTTTTAATTACAAAACAGGGTTTATGTAATTAAAAAAACCTTTTACTTGTCTTTTATTACTTTCTTTTCGATTTAGACGGACTTTTATTCGACCTTTGAAATTCAATTATTGTAAATCAGCATTAATTTTAATTATTATTCAAATACGCAAATTAGCTAAGCTAATATTTGGAAGAAATGGCCTTTCAATTGTCGAAACTACAAATTTAAATCTCCTACTCTGGGGCAAAAAAAATTAACATTTTTGGCTTTTCGTAGTTTTTTTTCCCTTACCAGCCCGTTATGTTAGCTGGGTTATCCCTTATGATTGAATAGAAGTTTTTTTGGATTTTTTTTTTGCAGTTTGAATTTTTGTATCTGTACATTATTATTAAATAAATTTTTACGGATTTTATCGCGTTTATTTTACATTTTTAATTCCGACGTTTCGAACACTTTCCAGCGGCCGTGGTCCGGGGAGACTGAGATCTCATGGTCTTGTTGCAAAAAGGAAGGGTCAGATTTAATTTTTTAATTTTTTAATTATTTTTTAATCTGTAATTCGACCTATGCAAAAAAGAATGATTTTTATCTTTTCAGCCAGCAGTGGATTATGCTTGGGTTTAAATTTTAATTTATTAATTATGGGATCCCAAGCAGGTGGTAAACCCTAACCATCTTCTCTATTGAAATTTGGATGTTTTATAATCTCAATAGCCTCACGGATCATCCTTGGTAGGAATCGGTGTTCTTTAGCGAGGATTTGTGGTCGATCAAATCTGATGTAATGGTTTGGGTGATTTAACGTGGTCACACACTGCCGACTTGTTGGATCTTCTATGTTTAATGTCAGCTATATGTTCCTTCACGCGGGTTCTTATTGCTCGCTTTGTTTGTCCAATGTAAGAGAGGCCGCAGTCACAATCTAAGCTTGACACTCCTGGGTCTTGTAGAGGAATATTGCACTTGACAGGTGGTAGGAATTGACCAATCTTCTTCAGCGGCTTGAAATAAGTTTTGATTGAAGCCCGCCTCAAAATGTAGCCAATCTTGTCAGTTACGCCCTCACAAAAGGTAGAACAGCAGGTACTCGCTCCACTGTGCTGCCTTCACCGGTCACCGTGACGCTGACGTGGCGCAGCGAGCTTGTTGTCTCGCAGTACTTGCTTAACATGGTGTAGCTCAGCCGCCAGGTGTTCATCATCACAGATCCTCGTGCTCTCGAAACAAAGATTTGCCCACGGTAGCTAACTGGGATGGATGGTGGTGAATTGCCATTTAAATATTTATTTGTATGGGTTGGTTTCCTATACACAGTATGGCTCAAGGTGTTATTAGGATTGCGAATAATTAAAACATCAAGAAAAGCTAAAGAATTATTATTTTCTAACTCCATAGTAAACTGTATTTTAGAATTAATGGAGTTAAGGTGGTTTAAAAATGCATTAATTTTATCATATGGTAAGATGGTAAATGTATCATCCACATAGCGCTTATAAAATCTTGGATGAATGGGAGCAGTGAGTAGGGCCTTCTCCTCAAAGTCTTCCATAAAAATGTCAGCAACAATGGGAGACACCGGGCAACCCATCGCTACACCATCCATCTGCATGTAGAACTCATCTTTCCATAATAAGTAGCCAGATGTTAGGCAATGTTTTAGTAAAAATGCATATTCTATTGAGATGTTATTTTCCTCTAACTTTCTTGTTACAATATTGATGCAATCTTCTATAGGTATAGATGTAAACAAAGATTGAACATCAAAACTAACCATAGTTTCATTGTCAGCAAGATGTAGATGTTTTACCTCGCTAACAAAATGGTATGAATCCTTTGTAAACGCGCTTGTTTGTCCTCTGAGTGGTGAGAGGATTTTTACTAAATGTTGAGCCAATTTATAAGTAGGTGAGTCAATTTGGCTAACAATAGGGCGCAATGGAGCATTCAATTTGTGTATTTTAGGCAACCCATACAATTTTGGGGGCTTGGGACATGAAGGTATTATCAATTTTACGTCAAGATTAAGTTTTTCGAGTGCTTTTAATAAGATCGTCTAGTTAATTTGAGGTTTTCGTAGTAGGGTCAGTTTGACCTTCCATAAGTGGTTTCATCCGATAACAGTTGTTCTAATTTAGAATTATAATCTGACGTGTCCATGATCACCGTAGAATTACCTTTGTCTGCTCGGAGAATTGTTAGTTCTTTGTTGTTGCGTAAGTTGTTAAGTGCAATAAGTTCATCCTTAGGAAGATTAGGTTTCGGCACTTTGCTTCGACGCTAACATTGACGAAATATCTTGTCGGATAGCCTCCAAATCTTCCTTTTGCAATTGATTTTGAACAAACAATCCTCCACACATCACAATTTGCTCATACGGATTTTTCGCGTCAGATGCGAAATTTAAACCTTTTGATAATACTTTCAACGTCGATTCATCCAGTGATTGTTGTGACAGATTACAAACCGCGCGTACGTCATTACTGCTGTCACTTTGGGAAAGTTGCGTTCCGTTTGAACGTTGTAAAAGATTCTTTAGGCTTAGATTTGTTTAATAATTTTTCGAATTTTATTATTTGTTTATTTTTGCATTTATTATAGGTAAGTTACTTCGCGTTTATTTAAAAGTATTAATGCAATTTTCAAAATCGAATGGCGTTAAAATTGATTTAATATCACTGGATGAATTTTCAAGTGGGATTTATGACGCACAGATCGGATCGTGTTGTTGGATTACCTCCTCAACAATATAATACTTGCCTGGTTTAAGATCTTGCGCTACCACGAATGTCCTTTTAGGTGATATCCGGACACACGTGGGGACGACTCGTTGTCCCTGCATTTCTTCATGAAATTTAGAGATGTTACATGTCTTGCGCGCTTAGTCATCAGACCTTCCAACCGGCGAATTTTGTTTGCGGTTTCCAGTCCGCTACGGTACATAATTAGTCTATTATTGCGCGAATATTTACATTAGTCAAAATACTTTACGGATTTTATCGCGTTATTTTACATTTTAATTCCCGACGTCTCGAACGCTTTCCAGCGAGTGGTCACGAGTAGACTGAGATCTCGCACGTCTGTGCCGTGTTGAGCGGGTTTCAGATCTTAATTTTAATTTTTCTATTTTTAATCATGCCCGACCTATGCAAAGAACCGATTTTATCTTCACAGCAGTCAGTATATGCTTGGCTTAAATCTTTAATCTAGATCCCGCGGTAACCTTATGACGACCACCAGGATCTCCGAAGCGGCGAGTTGCGATCAAACCAACGATCGTTCTGCGATTGCAACAGTTGCGATCGTTGTCTTCAATCTCACAGCAGCCACGGATCATCCTTGCCGTCCAGAGGCAGATCATGTTTCTTAGCAGTTTCGGTCAACACTGATGTATGGTTTGCGGTGATACCTGTCTGGCGAAGCGTAGCCTGCCACTTGTCTGGTCTCTAGTTTAATGTCAGCTATCAGCACACCGTGGTCATCGCAGCGAGTTCTTATTGCTCTTGCTTTGTCAATTGAGGCCACGTGCATCAGCTATACACTCCTGGTCTTCGGAACGAAGATTGCACTTGACAGGTGAGTAGGAATGTGACCAATCTCTAGCAGCTGATGTGGTTTGAGTTGAAGCCCAGCATGCAATAGCCAACATTGTCTTGCACTCTCTCATAACCGTATTAGACAGAGTACCGGCTCACTGTGCTGCCATTCACTCTATCTAGTGAGCGTACACGTGATGCGAGCTATAGTCTCGCATACATACTGCAACAGTGGTCACTCAGCCGCTCAGTGTTCATCCATCCATCCGCATGTAGAACTCTTGAAAGATTCGAGTCTACATGCAGATGGATGTGTGGATGTGCCGGTCTCCCATTGTTGCTGACATTTTATGGAAGACTTTGAGAGAGTTCCTACCACTGCTCCCATTCATCCAAGATTTTATAAGTAGTGGATGATACATTTACATCTTACCAATGATAAAATTAATGCATTTTAAACCACTTAATCCATTAATTCTAAAATACAGTTTACTATGGATTAGAAAATAATAATTGAGCTTTTCTTGATGTTTAAATTGCAATCCTAATAACACCTTGAGCCATACTGTGATAGGAAATCAACCCATACAAACTAAATATTTGAAATGGCACACACCACCATCCATCCTCAAAGTTGCATAATGGGCAACATCTGTTTCAGAGAGCACGAGGGATCTGTGATGAACACCTGGTGATGAGCTACACCATGTTAGCAAGACTGGAGACAACAAGCTGTGCGCCACGTCGAGCGCTCACGGTGACTGATGAAGGCAGCCACAGTGGAGCGAGTACCTGTTCTACCTTTTGTGAGAGGCGTAACTGACAAGATTGGCTACATTTTGAGGCGGGCTTCAAAAAACTTATTTCGCCGCTGAAGAAGATTGGTCAATTCCCTACCACCTGTCAAGTGCAATATTCCTCTACAAGACCCAGGAGGTACAAGTTAGATTGTGACATGGGCCTCTACATTGGACAAACAAAGCGAGCAATAAGAACTCATGTGAAGGAACATATAGCTGACATTAAACATAGAAGACCCAACAAGTCGGCAGGTGTGACCATCGTTAAATCACCCAAACCATTACATCAGATTTGATCGACCACAAACTCGCAAAGAACACCTGATTCCTACCAAGGATGATCCGTGAGGCTATTGAGATTAAAAACATCCAAATTTCAATAGAGAAGATGGTTGGTTTACCACCCGCTTGGGATCCCATAATTAATAAATTAAAATTTAAACCAAGCATAATACCACTGCTGGCTGTAAAGATAAAACTGTCCTTTTGCATAGGTCGGAGTACAGATTAAAATAATTAATAAAATTAAAATTAAGATCTGGAAACCCCGCTTCAACACTGGCAACAAGACGCATGAGATCTCAGTCACCCCGTGACCACGGCTGCTGAAAGTGTTCGAAAACGTCGGGAATTAAAAATGTAAATAAACGCGATAAAATCCGTAAAGTAATTTTATTTAATAATGTATAATATTCGCAAGCTAATAGAAATAATTATCTGTACATTATGACAATCTACGAAACAAAAAATCCGGACATCAGACAGAGGGAGAAATAAGATAAAAAAAGGTTAAGACGGGAATGCTGATATTGAAAACGATAATATTGCAATCAATATGTAAATATACCGAAACACTAACTCGTAACTATGTTATACAAACGATTATGCGACCGCGATCGATTAATATTATACAATACTTACAGTTACCCGCGTGTTCGCCCGTGGGATAGGAGAAATGTCTGAGAGGTGTATTGAAATATTGACTTTCATCCCCATTTTAACCCCTAGTTCTTCCCTGTTTGCAACTACAAACTATTTAAAAAACACCACTTATGCTTCGTTCCGAGTATGCTGTATGAGTTTTTTCTAGGCACAGAGTTTCATCGTTTTATGTTTAACGGAGACAATTTCCATATAAATTTTCATCCTCTATTTAATCCCCTTCCAACCACTTTCATCGCAATAATTAATATCCTGTGTTCTCTCTTGGAATCTATTCTAAGTTTACTAAGCATGTACCAAAGTGCAGTGTGATGGCTTTAGCGCTTTAGATAGTAAAAACGAAGAGAGACAAATAGACAGAGTTAGTTTCGCTATTATAATATTAGTATGGACTGAAGTTGAAATTTAAATAAAAATCTTTAAAAGTCCTTTCATTTGTTTATGTGTAGTATTTGCATTTACAAAATATTAATGTTAAATAAAATTAAATGTGTAAACATCAACACATTTGTTGAGCGAACATATAATACAGTAAAGCCTGAGTTAATGCCTTAGTAAGTTAATTTTGCTCGGTAAATTTGTAAAAAGAGAGAAAGAAAGGAAGGAAAGGGGGAAAATACGTTATGAATAATGTATAATATATGAAAATCAAGCACTGATATAGAAAACGACTTGTCCTGGCTTTGAAATTAAAATTTTTCTTTGATTTGTCGAAATTAAAAATCAGGACTGTAAAATTAATACATTCCACATTTTTACAGCTCAATGGAACTTTTTCGCTGTTTTCCCTAAGGTCCCCTCGCAATGAATTCCTAAAAAGTCGTGAACAGTTTGAAACGCACTAATTTAATATTGTAATTACTCTGTTAAGGTTGGAAATTATCATAATGAAAGCAGTACTTTGCGGAAAATCAAGTTTGGCTTACTTTTGTCGGTGCTGATCCCAAGGAAGAAAGTTTGCAGCGTGGCGGGAAGTTGGCAAATCTGCCTTCTTAATAAGTTGGACAGTGTTTTAATTGACTTTTTGGCCGACTCGCGGGCCTCCTGATATTATGCCTTCTTATATTATTTCATTAGCGTTTTAAAGCCGTTTTAAAATAATCAAAGATTTAGCGCTTCGATTGCACAAAAGTTAGTTATAAGTTTAGGGTTTATTTATCCGAATGCGAAACCCATTAATGTGTAAGCCAGGTAGCATACATTGTTTCGATTGTAAAATATGTTAGGCATTATGGTATGGTATAGAAGATATACTTATGTGACCTTTTATAGTACAGGAAGGTTCAGTCAACCATGGGTGAATGAAACTCTAAGAGATGCGAAAGGCGTGAGGGTGATTTATTTATAATATTATCTCTTGACACCCACCGCCTCCGTGACCTAGCAGTATTGGCTTTTGCTTTATCAACCAGAGGTCGTGGGTTCAAATCCTCGGGGAAAAAACCCAAAAAATGTTTGAATTATTCAATAATTATCTAATATAAATTGTTATCGTTGTTTTCTGGTTGGTTAGAACAATATGGGTTGATCACCCAATTGTCAGAAAAGTAATATGATTCATGCGTCAGGTGGGTATGTAAAAAGTCGGTCCCAGTTGTCAAGAACAACTTTGGGCGTCGCTATAAAAAGTCAGTGCCTTCAAATTTCCTGATAACTAAATCATCCTTAGAGTGCAGTTAGTTTATCCTTTGAGTTAAAGTTCAGATGGCAGTGATGTAGGTGGCTCTGCGTAAAAACTGTTATTCAGGTAAATCTGGATGGATTAGAAGCCGACCCCTTGGTACTTGGTAAAATAGCTAGGAGTAAAAATAAATACCTCTAAACACCTGAAACTATATGCGAGGATTTCTTGGGAGGTTGTTGGCGACGGTCAATTTCGACTTGGAATATAGGAAAAATAAATATTAAGGCAAACACGAGTTTGATAAGTAAATTGCGGCATTATATAAGAAAGCCAACTTTACGGCGCCAATGGAGAGATTTTGTTTACAAAAATCTGTCTTTAAGTTGGCTAAACTGCATAGTCTTCGAGGTCATTCAAAAACAAAAGATAATCTTAAATATTAAACTAAAATATCGTAACCAAGCTTAAAAATAGTTTATATTAATTAATAACTCTTTAATATTGTCTATGTGCCGTACAACCTGAAAAATGATGATATTTATTTAATTACTTCTAATATATTCATTTTTCATTAAATCTTTACACTTTTATAATGGCATTTTTTGCCTAAAACATTTGTCAGTTTGTCAAAGGCTACTTCCTAGATCCATCATAAGACTTTGACTTACAAAATGCGAATAATGAGAGTCTCGTGTTTAGTATTCAATGCCCCGGTCCACGGCTCACGTTCTTCTAATGCGCTGTAAACTTGTGTCAATATTTGATTCGTAATGTTCCCGAAGGCACGCACTCTACGAGGGAGGGAGGCGGATATCGGCCGTCGGACCTTTACGTGGATGGAATGCAGCTGTCTAAATTGTCTGTTTTTATCATGAATTCTATATTGCTTATTATCGTAATAAATTTTACTCTTATAAATGTTATTACTTAGATAACTTTTCAGTTTTTCCTATTGGTATTGTGCTTTATAACATGCAATTAATTAAACTGAAGACGTAGTAACATTTGTACTGAAAAAATTCGTCGTACGCACAGTATCGACGTGGCTTCGCGTTTACTGCGGCGATGCCTTTTTGACTTCAGATGGTTGGTTCGAATTTAGTTTTGCTTCCCAAGCAGACCATATTCGTCGATAGTTGCAGGTCAGTGACCTCAAATCGAAAAGTGCATTTGTTGACTTAATAATATAGATCTTAATATCATATATTCTATACATATTAATACATTATAAGTTATTGCGCAGTTCAAAATTTGCACATCTAATTATTAAAAAAACTAAACTGCCAATTTAATGCCATTGTTCGCCAATACAGATATATAGTATAAAATGAAAAGTATTAAATAAAATTGTTTTGTTCAATAGTTTTCATTATGATAAAGATTTAGAATAGCAGATTTTGGGAAGTATAGCTCGAACTTTGATCCTCTTGCGTTCAAATCGATTGCCGTTGCTCTTATCCTCTCTTCTGAATTGACTAAACCCATTCGAAAATTAGCCCTACGAGATATTTCTCAAAAGGTTGCGTAAACGAAACGGCTTGTAGCGCGATGCATTCAAGGAGATTGTTTGCTCTCTTAAGACGTCAGAGTGCAACGACCCGAGACATTCACTGTAACTTTGCTTTGCGCTCGAATAATCCATGCCGTGTGTAAGTTTTTACTTTCTTACTGTCACGTCTAGGATGTATAGGATTTTGGTATTCATAATTGCTTAGGTTCAGTCATTGTGATATAGCTTATGCTTGTGTAGTTTAAGTAACGAGTGGTGATGACCTAAGCTTGTGGAAGTAATGTAATGTTTTGTTAAGGCAATTATTTAGTACATGTGTTATCTATACTAATAAATTAATAATAAATGCGAAAGTAACTGTCTGTCCGTCTTTACTGTGTAAACCAGTAAACTGTTTTCGATGAAATTCGATGAATACGTAATAAAGATTCCTACAAAATTGTATGTGAAGGTGTCGTCACTCAATGTTGAATATTTGATGAGGTCTGCTCCGTCCCGATTTCTGGTAAAGGGAGCACTCGTGGTGACCTCTCGAGTTTTGTGCTCGCTTAATGGGCTACCAAACTACGCTATTCTAACTTAAGATTCGCTGACAGATATTGAGGTTATCTTATTAATAGTATCGCATGGTTTTTATTAAACAAAATTAAGTAAGACTGAAATTTATATTATTTATCTAATATACAGACAGAATTTGTAATATATATATCTTATAAAGTCTTATTAAATACTATGATACTGAAGTTTCGGCGAGTGCCTTGCGTACCAAAAGGGTTGAAAACCGAGACCGTTGCATAGAAAAGGCCGATCACCAATTGTCTGAATAGTAAGATGATCATGCGTTCGGATAAGCATGTAAAAAGTCGGTCCACCCACCAATCCGTATTGGACCAGTGTGGTGGGATACGGTCCAAAAACCCCGTAATGGAGGATGCGTGCATTAGGGGAGGCCTATGTCCAGCAGTGACTAACACAGGCTGATAATAATGATAATATATAGAAATACTGTATCTTATTTTAGTATCGTTAAATAAATTTTTTAAAAGAAATTTGTTTAAGTTTTGGCTACTTAGAAGAAAAGTTGATTATTACTAATCCAATAATTTATTTGTACGTGATAATCATATATGTATAACTAGATGGGCTTATAAATACACTAGTGGCAGAATATTATTAATGCACGTTTATCTAGAAGTTTTCCTTTAATTATTGTTGAGTTAGTTTACCCATACTAGAGTAGTTTATAGACTCCATATACCATCTTTGTTACCTAGTATTAGTTCGGGGAAGTTATAATGAAAATCGTCTTTGTCAGATTTTAGTATCGAACAACAGCCTTTCTCCAATTAATTCGCCGATGCTGTGCTCAGTTTTCAGATATTTTGCTGTGAAAACTGTTATTATTAATCTTAATGTACATGTCATTAAGATAATTTTTTATAATCAATGCTAAATATTACTAAGGGGAATGCTGTCGTAAGTTCATAATGAAAATAATAATAAAGGTTGTTAGTTTGTTATAGAGAATAGATATAAAAGTAAAGATAGATTAAATCCGTTGCACCACATATTAATACTTCAAATAAAATTAATGAAATTTTAAAATGAACGTAGGTACGACCATTAAATAGAATCTTGATTTAAATTTGTTATATAGCATAAAGTAAATGGATCTCTTCAGACTATTTACTTATTTATGGACCGTCGCATAATTCTTCGTTGTCTCGCTTTTAATGTAAAGTCGTTTTATCTGTCGTATCTTTTCTAACATTAAACATTTCGGACGTGCTCCTGAGTCAAACGTCACCCTTGCCTCCTGTCCTTTGAATAATCAGCTTCGAGTTATTTATTTGCCCAACCCTTTGATATTTCACGTTGCCTTAATAATGTCTAATGCGTATGTGTACGTACGCTCTATAAGTATTCTCAGATAAATAGAGTAACATCTGTAACTCGAAAGGCGGGCAAATATTTTGCCACTTTTTACACTTTTTCAGTAAAATCCAATATTACTTTTGCTCTTGTAGGTTATGTTAGCATGTATAGCGGATATATTTTCAATGTTTACTTGTTGAAGGAAACGTTACTTATTATAATAGATAAGTTTTTATGAAGGTTAAATAAATAAAAGTAGCATAATATTTCTGATGATACTAGGTTATCATTGTGTTCATTAAATTGTGATGATGTAAATAAGTAAATTTAACGAAAACTGTATCTATAAGTGATACACTAAATGACTATCGTTGTACGGAGTAATGCTACAAATTTTTATATATAACGTTTCTAATTGACTTTTAATGTTTGACATTCCGAAAACATACAACGGTCTTATTGAGAGACAGACTGAGGGCGGGCGTCTGAATGTCAAAGTTAATTCAAGCTTTAGACTATTATATGGTCTTGGCCGATGTACAATTCAATACATTTCGCTATCCCTCAATTCGATATCTAAACGTATTCCATATTAATCTATTAATAAACTTGTTAATCAATTAATTTGTATTAAATTAAACTAAACTCTTGAAGAGTCATTGAATCGATAAATTGCTTTTATCTGCTACGAGTTGCATTTGCATAGAAACAAACAGTCAATGGCTTTGAGGGTCTTTCACCCTTAGTTAATTTATTCGGGTGTACTTTAGCAAACACAAGTTCAATAACCAATACGATTATAAGGTGGTTTTTGCAAGTGAAAACAATAGAAACTTTATAAGGACTTTTTCATCATCATCATCAACAGCCTGTGTAAGTCAACTGCTGGGCATAGGCCTCCCTTTCTCCATTAAGGACTTTTAGGGTTACATTACTTTTTATTGTAACTCTTTTTACTCTTATTTGTAAGGTATTAAATTTCGGGTTTTTTAAGCCTTTCCGTGTGATCGTTATATATTCATAATATTGTCGATGATCGGTACATACATCAAACCTTTATTCATATATTATATTAAGAGATAAGTTTAATAAAGATTTTGAACAATTGTACTAAGACAGAGTTAACATTTTAAGTGTTGTCTCTTTGACGTGGTAAATTCAGAAGCTTTGCTGTCTTTCTAAACGTTAACCGTTTGCGAAATTTTTCTATGAGTTGTACTTTATCTTAGTACGTACTATTTTTCTTCTGTTATAACAATACATCATTTGTTCTTGTGGTCAACGAGAACGACTGGAGTGTTCCTTCCAATCTATATTGAAAGCCAATCCGTTTGTATATTAATAGGATATCGAGATAACGCAAAGGAAGCGACCGATCGGCCGCCTACTGCTAAGCGTAACCATGGGGATATCAGACAACGATCGGTGTGATGCCTCTCGTCTCATTAGCCCCGCCAATAAAATAATTGTGGGTTGGAGGGCGGGAGAGGGGTTGCAGGCGCTCGAGGGATGTGGGGGTTTGGGCGGGCGGCGAGCTTCAGTGATCGGCCGCCCGCCCTGGGTGTAGCATGTGCCCGCGTCTCTCTCGTGTTGACACGTCACGTTCGCCCAACGTGTTGCTCTCGACCATGGCTGTGTAGTTATCTAGTGACGTCATGCTTTTGCCGTCGATGTTGCTGTAAGATCCGTCGATTTGTTGTACATGTGTCGTCAATCATCCCGATATATTTAAATAAATCGAATTGGCATAATTATTTTTTAAGCATTAGATTATCGATAGGAATATAATGTTTGTTCGGCAACGATGTATTTGTTAATTTTGCATTTAACTAAAAGATAAATATCAAAATTATTTAATCACATTACTTCACAAACTCGTGGGGTAAATTGTCTATTAATTTATAAAAGAATAAAGCAATATAATCGCAACAAATTAATTATTTGTATAGTAGATAAACTATCTTCTTATCCTCCCCAACGAAAGATATAACCCGACATAATTGTAGCTCTTTATTCTCTTTCTCTATTAGAATACTCTTAATAGTCTTAATTGTTCTTGGGCTGGCTTAAGCCGTGTTGGAATTTTCCGATTTGTTTATCAACGTTTTCGGATTCAGCTGCAGTCATTAGCGTATTTCTTGGGGCCGCTCATCAACGCCACTTGAGGCATCGGTTGAATCATTAATGAGTTCGTTTTATCGCCCCCTCGTGGTCCATTCGCGGAATAAATGAATTTTAATTTGTGTTCAGCCCCGGTCTTAATCCGAAATCGATTATTTAATGATATGTTACAGCATGTAAGTTACTTTTTGTTAGGATTACTTAGTTTTCAATTAGCATTATAACATTAGTATTTGTAAACGTTACTTATGGTGTAAGCGGGTGTAATTAAATATTTATTCTGTAATTGAGTACCTATAAAGTAATAAAAAATAAGGTTTAACCGAGAAAAAACCACGCTAGGAATCCTCAATTAACATCGGAGGAATAGTTTAATACTTTGCTGTATTATTATAATAACCCTTATAAGTTTATCTCACTACGTTTATCTGTTTGTATGTATCATTTGGTGTTGATATATCGCATAAAGAAAATATCTTCTCGTATTTAAAAATGAATGCGCTATTAGTTTTCTTAATGCTAAATATAACTGTATTACTTTTTTTAAACCTAGAGGCTATTCTCGAAATTATATTGGGGGTAAACATGATAATTATGACCTGCGCCAAATAAAACATAATCTGAGAAGTCTGTTCCAATGAGATTTACTCTGATTTAAAAATATAAATGGGACAGTTGCGATTCATATTTTAAATTTAATATCATAACATTTTTGGTTACATTACCAACTACGAAACTGTTAGTTAATGTTTAAATAAAGTTCAAACCATTATTATCAATTGATCACTATTATTAATTTCTTGCCTAATTGATTTTAGCGAAACTTAAGTAGTCAGTCACACGGCGTTTTCTATTAGAATTTCTAGTATAGGCAAATATGACACCCTTCCCTTTTAAACTAATTTTCGCCTTTTTGTTTATGAGCATTTGTGAACGGGACAAATTGTCTCAATTGTAAAGGACAGTGAAAGTTATTTCTCAGTCAGGTTTCAGAGGCAGGGCGGTGTATGAATAGGCCGTGGGGCGGTCACGTTTCCCATTAGTTGGGCGTCCGCGTGGGCGGCGGTGAGCGATAGGAAGCGATTTGTCAGTAGCTTCGCAAACGGATGTATCCCGGTACAAAACGCTCTCGATAATCTCGCGAGATATCAACGTGTATCAATAGTCTCGCACAGTTGTCTTTCGTAGTGAACATGCGATTCTGGAAGTCGTAATCGGTCTCAACAGTCTTAAAAAAAATCTGTCGACTATCTCGCATGATCTCTTTGGATACAAACAGTCTCGAACGGTTGTAACTTTTATCGACATATAATTCTTGATGTTCTTCTTGGTCAGTATTGGTATCGACAATTTTTAAAAGGTTTACAATAATTTTGCACGTTCAAATCGGTTGTCATTGTCACGAGGTAAATCTTGAAAATGCGACTCTCAAAGTTTCGCTTGGTCTTAGTCTTCTCGGTCTCAGCTGATTTCAAAGATCGCGAGATCTTGATGATCCTTACACGATATCTTATTGACAAAACATATTTATCTGTAACTTTGTTAAGTCGCCTTGAAGTATTATCGGGTTCGATAAATAATATTCTTGGAAACAATGTACCCAAAATTTGTCGTACCTATTTTGTTTTTATATTCCCTCTAAAAATTTTTCACGATCCTATCACAATAACATTATTTTTCATCAAATTATTTTCATATTTTTTGCCTCAATTTCCGATACCGAAATGAGCGAGTTTTCGAATAACAAAATGCGAGGCATTCGTTACGTCGAGGGCCTAACGAGCCCCAACTGCCGAGTAATCTGACACGATGTCGAGTGTTAATTATGTTTATCATTGACAAGAAACAAAGGTAACCCCCCACCGCCCTAAGGTTTGTTTTCAGCGGGATTTTAATGTGAGTTCGCTTTTAGGGGGGCCCTCTTAGATATATTCCCGACTCGGAGATCTCCTGTAACAAGTGACGTGAATATACTACAACACAAAGCAATAGTTTTTAATACGCTACATTGTAGAGAATTTTTAACCACTGTAGAATATTTAGATGTCTGAGGTGGCCTATTTCCATTTCGATCTGTTTAGCGTAAACTTTGCTATGCTGTAATTTAGGTCTGTAATTTGCTTAGATAGTTTGACTAGGTAAATTCTATACTCAATAATCTACTGGCTCATTGTAATGTAATGTTCTAGCACTTTGTTAAGACGCATTATTAACTTCCATTCGTGCAGGTAATACAAGTTTTAGTTCCCTATTACAATTTTTTTGTAAGATTTTGTCTATTATTGCTTAAGTATTCACTAATCCACAATTGACTTATGAAATATTGACGAAACTAGGGACTTTTCGTTTTATGTAGTAGATATAGAAAAAAAAAGTATTATAGTTCGCTGTTTTAAGAAGAAAACTTATGATGTTACTTTCAATTTGTGCACAATAAATATAGCAAGTTTTTAAGTTAATATTTAGGGTCAAGCCAAACATTTCGTATCGGAAATTATATAACAATATTCAATACCTTAATACTTATGTAATGAAACCTTAAATTTTGACTTTCTGCTAAAATAATACGGATATGATTTTCTATTTACGGGGACATAACTGCAATTGCATTAACGGATTATAAAAGTTAACTGTAAAATATTTTAAAATTTAAAGCCTCTATTCGTATTAATATTTTACGTAACAACCATTTGTGTTAACAATTTTTAAAAGCTCACTGATGCATTCATTAAATACATAGTCCATCTGGTTAATAAATTATTCATTCAATTTATTTTTACTGGAAACAGTGGGATTTCAGTTTCAACCAGATCGTTATGATTCATTATTATTTAGTTCAAAGTATTTTTGATCGCATTCAAAAGAGTATAAATGACAATTGTTTAAACATTTTCTAAAATTTCATGTATGTACTGACATACATCAAATTTAAAACAGTGTTATTTTTTACTTTTATTGAAATATAATTTTATTGGGTTAAACAATTTTCTATATCATCAATTATATATCTTTATGTTTTTATTTATTTTATTTATTTCATGGCCGTCCAAATTTACGAAAAAGACTTTTACGTTTTTTTGACATGGTTAATGTAGTTTAGCCAATTTATAGTCTAAATAAATAAAAACCAATGAAAATTCAAACACTAATTGCGTCGTTGGTAATGGCGAACGCGTTCCTATTGGTGGACTGCGGCCATTTTGAATCCCGACGCGATGTTTAACCAATAGGATTGTCCGACATTTTGGCGCCAATGAAGTAATTTCTCAAACTTTGTTTACTATAATTCTCTCTATAAATATATACTTGTTTACAGAATTATTTGGCTATAGTACATGTGTAAACTTTTAATCTGGTAGCCACGGGCAATGTAATTTTTCTTTAGTGTATAAATTATAGATGTTTAACATCTGTGTAAACCGTCATAAAGTTCGAACTAAATACTTTCAGTTAAATGAAATGTCTTGAATTATAATAGAATATATTAGTATAATAGACTTTATGTTACATTCATTGCTCTGTCATAACAGTTAAAAGACACTAGTCTGAATGCAACGATTGTGGCGTTTTGATGACAAGTTGTTTCTAAAAGATATTTGATCAATGTACTTGAAAATTAATATCACCTAAGTAGTAATGATACTATCATTTATCATCATCATCATTATCAGCCTGTGATAGTCCAACGCTGGACATAGACCTCCCCTAATACACTCCCATCCATTAGGGGGTTTTAAACCGTATCCCACCACGCTGGTCCAATGCGGGTTGGTGGGTGGTGGTAATGATATTATATTAAATTATATTATATTAAATTTTATTGTCTTACAATATCTGTCCCACGTATGTATGGTTATTTATCTTCCTGATAAACAAACACGGACGTGTACAAGCAATACATTTCTATAAATTCTAAGCTAACTGCCGTAATAAAATCGGAATGTGTTCCAATCGTCGTCCCAAATTGAAACATTTGCAATCGTAATTATTCAGGCGGGGTTTCAGATTTTAAAATTGCCAAAACAAATTGTTTGGACCGGATTACTATGCACAACGGGTTGACGTTTTTAATCGCTTTTTGTTTATCGAATCGGTTTTAGTTTGTTGTTTTTAATAAGTTTTTGTTGAACGAACACACGAAACCAGAGTTTATGTTGTGATTGGCAAAATAATAATTTGAATTCAGTTCTGCACATTCATAACAGACTGATGTATGATTGTGCTCGTTGTTTTCAAATCAAATTAAAAATGTTATTCTGAAGAGCGACTTCTAATTTATGTTTTGTAATTCCCAATGTCAAATTGGACTTCAAATAATATTCGGCTATTTCATTACGTCTAAATAAGTTTGCTCTCTATTAAATCTTGGCCCGAAGCTTGTTTTAATCGGATGATTGATGACACTGTGACGCTAAAGCATGACGTGGATTAAGTTGTATTAAAATCGAGTTTGTTCTCTCAGAGGTGGTCGTTAACCACTGACATGATTAAGAGAAGCTATGACTGTTTACGGGATTGAAGGAAGCACCTACCGAGCATGGAAATCTACCTGGTGCTTGGGATAGCTGTGTTGATATACACGCTGGTGACGTTGCTCATAAACAGCAAGTGCTGGAATCCTGAAGACGAGAAGTGCCATTGTGAAGAGTGCAAGAACCTTTGCCAGTACTCTTCGCGGGATATCGCCCAGTCTGTGCTCTCTGTGTCTTCGCGTATCGATATCATCGAAAGATCGTGATTGTACCAACCGAAAATTCGTTATTTACATTAAAGATAACATTGTAGTGTCAAATACATATGTGCCAACTTTGAAATGTCTCTGGTTTAGATTCTGGTTAAAATTCTGTGCCAAATTTAAGTTAGTTTACATTTACTTCCCTAATTTTCTTGCGACGAAGTATTGTGCTTTTATTTCGGATTATAGTTTGCCAACTCTCTATATCGAGTGGATTTTTTGTTCTGATATGGTCTGTGTGGATTCTCAGTAGCATATCATACGTCGCAGTTATTCAAGGTTGTGGTTAGGGGAGGATGTTACAAGACTTGTAGTGTAGTACTATAGTGAAGCAGTGGTGTTCTTGCGGTGGTGGCCGGTAATGGTGATAGGGTAGTTCTATGGAGCCGCTGTCGCGGCTTATGGGCGGTGCCGCCGGGGCTAGGGCAAGGGGCGCCCTGGTGCACGCCAGCCTCGCTGCAGCACCCCTCGCCCCAGACAAGAAGGGACGACACCTGACCGGCACTTTCTGCCTCACCGGTGACACCATGGAAGGCATCATCCAGTGTCTGGTCTTCTTGAAGGCATTCTCGGTGAGTATACTCAACGGTGTTAAAGGTATAATGTTACAACACGACACGTTCAGATTGAGAAGGCTCGTTTTGAGTACAAGACACAAAATTTCATCATTTTACCTTCAACAGAAACGATTTCCATATAAACTTTCATCCTATATTTCAACCAATTTCATCACACTAATTATTAGCCTATGTCCTTTCTTGGAATCTGTTCTACGTATGTACTAAATTTTTATCGAATTCGGTTCAACGGTTTAAACGGTAAAGGCGGACAGACAAACTTGCAGAGTTACCATCGCATTTATATTGTTTAAGCGTGGATTAGAGACTAAATCATAACGTACTCCATAACAATAAGACCTGCTTTTTTTATTTTTAAAATTCTAGAATAAATAACCGGAAAGATTTATTTCATCATTATTTGATATGTTATTCAGCAACTAGAGGTTTTATTGTATGTTTTGTTTCGAACAAGAGTGTTTTGTTCTCGAAAAGTTGAAAACTCTTGGTATTGTTTGTGTCATTTGAGTATGCGTTCTTATTTTATTTTTGCCTGGCTGAGGTGAAGTACTGGCATTCATTGCAGTGTTTTTTATTCTTGTATATATTTCATGACAGCTAATTATTATTCCAACGAGTCTTGTTCGGATTCAGGCAGCAGTAATAATAAATAGGTAAAGTTATATGTGATGTGATTTTAAACTTTTTATGGGACTTACGGAATGGATACGGACGGATATGAATAACCTCCAAGTGTAATTTATAACATAATTGATCACAATATAACAACCAAACAGCAGTATCTACGTTTTATCATTTACTATATAAAAAGTAAGTCAACTATTTAATATAAGATAGAAAAATGTTAAATTTTATCTATTATTAGGTAACCAAGTTAGGCATTATTTACTACAAGTATGTTATATATATTATCTAAGTTAGATATTATTTCTCTTGGTTTGTATTCACTTGTCTATGAATAGTCAACTTACTACAGTTTCCTATTTTTGGGCCTGTCTTTTTTGTACACTATCGAACTTATTTCTGATGATCTTACTTTGCGGCAAAAAGCAGCAACTCTGTCCAAACATAGTGTTCTAATTTGAAAAGGACTCAACGTTGGGGATTCTCTAAGGAGATTGTTCGTTAAAGAGACGACTGTTGTTATAATAACGTTTATACCGTGTCTTGTTCCTCACAACCCGCAAAATAGTTATTGTTGACGATGTTTTAATGGAATTTCTTGATGTCACGTCAGTTATTTGCA
This sequence comes from Lamproptera curius, assembly GCA_029286875.1. Classification (NCBI taxonomy): domain Eukaryota; kingdom Metazoa; phylum Arthropoda; class Insecta; order Lepidoptera; family Papilionidae; genus Lamproptera; species Lamproptera curius. The sequence continues at coordinate 484,735 of JAGSMT010000007.1, forward strand.
TTCGCTTGATATTCCTCTCGGCTGCGGGCTGTCTCACCGCATTTCTGTGGCCGGGAGCGTTTAGCTTCCAATCGTCGTTCCAGACCGGAATCGCTGGGCAGCTGTTGGACGCTCGTTAATATAATCTCTATTTAATCTGTCTTTACCTAGAAAACTTTGGATTTGAAACATTTCATTATTTCTTTTATGTACGCGTTAATGGATCTTGGAAAAAGTCCGAAAAACTGGGAATAAATGTTAAGAATTAAAGAGTAAATCGTTAAAATTGCATTTGATATGCTTTGAACATATTAAACTTTTCTTTTGTTTGGATTATTGAACATTGAGCGATATTCGTGAAAGCTTAAGCCAGTTTTATTAAGGCTTTTGGCAACTGATCATGTTTTGATTTCTTGTAGCTAATTTGCAATGAAACTAATGTGGACTAATTTGCAATGAAACAGCATGAATGTATAAGTAGGAAGCAGAATTTTGTTCCGCGACTGATCGTAATACTTCTACCATAAATGTCATGTCTTTATTTGCCCATTTACATTTACATTTCACCTCGTTTTGCTTTACTTTCATGTAAAGATAGTTAGTGTAAGTGAACCGCTGAAGAAATTGTTTAAATTTCATATATGATTTATGGTTATATTAAGGTTAATATCACAAATCCCTTTAAATAAATCTGATGCACAGAAATAAACATATTCATGTGTGAATATTTTTTTCAAAAAAACGTAAAGCGCGGCAGTTGCTTCGGTTCCCTCGCCCCATAGCTGACTAATGACGAAAAATACAAGCTGCACAAAAAATTTGCATCTCATCTCTGCCGGAGAACAACATCTCTCGCTACTTCAACATCCGACTAAAGTGAAACAATGGTGACATCGACGAAGATATTAATTACAGCAATTCAATATGTCCATTGTTCCGTGAGCGAGGCTTCCTGTTGTTTCGTTTCTTCGGGACCTCGACCCAATTAAGCGGGGTCCATTAATTAATGCCCCGACATCTGAAGCTTATCGAGTAATGCCGTAAGACTCTTTTGATATATCGATTGATCGCTATAACAACTCTGAATTGTTAGATCTCACGTTGTATGAAGTGCGCGTTCGTTAGCCGTTGTTTTATGCACACTTGAATTTATCACTATATGCTTGTAATTTATCTTCGCTAGACGAAATACGGATGAATCTTATATACTTTGATTTGTATCAATATAATACCCAATATAATACCCAAACCTAGTGGTTTCGAATCCTGCGAGAACTCAACAAATTTTCATTGTTGTTTCCTAGTCGGTTCAACCCACCAACCCGCATTGGATAAGGGTGTATTAGTGGAGGCCTATGCCCAGCAGTAGACTATCACAGGCTGATGATGTGTACCAATATACCAATTGTAATTATGATAATATTATGTTCATATTTGCCACCCGGTTACGGTCATGACAAGTTAACTTAAACTTCACGATCAATGTAAAATGTGCGAACTCATTTTTGTGCGATTCTCTCATAACCTCGATGACCATTTTAGTTGTAAAGATATAATAAAACAAAATTTGTTTGCATCGGAAATTTATGTTAATACTGCTTTCAAGTTTTCACCGACAGCAAGTTTAAAATGTTCTTTCGTGCAATAGCTCTATATCAGTAAGTTTCACATAGGACATTCTGATATAACCAAACATTATCAACTGTAAAAATTGTTAATGAAATAATGAGTGAAACTGGTATTGTAGTAACCAATGCCAAAAAATATATTTCTAATATATATTTGGTGCAGTACATTTTTCCCTCACAGGTAAATGGGACCCGTTTTCCGCGTCTGGTCTTTTTGGGAATTATTTAGCTTGTTTTTATAACTCCCTAGGTTATGAATAAAACAGGAAGGGCTTCATTCGTATCATTTTTATGAAATAAAGTTTATTGTTTTTGTCGATTCATCAAAACATATTGATTAATTTATAGTTAAATAAAATTGGTTTTGACTTTTCTATGATTGTATTTTGATTAACTTGATATTAAAGTAGATTGGGATGAATTAGAAGCCCTTTGATGATTTGGGACAATAGCCAGAAAAAGTAGATACATAAGAAATAAATAGGTGTTTTATGTTGCAATTATTTTATAATGACAAACTTTTAAAAGTTATCTATGGTCGGATGTCGATAAACTTAATGAAATTGTTTATTTTTATTTATGTACGTATTTGTAAACATATAGTTATTGTGTGTGAGTTCACGACATTGTACATTAGAATTAATGACTCGTCATCAACCACATATCACGGCGTCGTATTAATGCGGCAAATCATTAATTATATTATAATTAATAACATTGGTGCTCGACATTTTGGGATCAATCAATTTCAAACAACATTTCTACTCTATATACGTTTACGGAAACCGCGTGACGCCGATAATTTAATAAGTACATATTGTGACACATATATGTTGGTACTTATATAAATATGAGAGAGACTTTAATTGATCTAAGTCTAATTGTGATTTTTCGTGCCGTATTTTTTTATTTCTCAAATATCTATTAAACAACTTAACGATTTTTTTTAAATAATGGGACCACAGAACGGCTAATTCCTATTATTTTAAACGTGAATAAGCTAAATCGGAGCTTTGGGAGCGGACCAACGAGGTAACATGTAATATATTCGAATAAAATGTATCGGTACGGCTGAAGTATCAATCGCGATTATAACCGTTCTATATTACATTATAAAGCGACTAAAATAAATAATAGTATTATCGATCTCTTAATTTCCTGATATCCTTCAGGATCACTCATTTATGGAACATAACTTTCAACACACTCTCAGCTTAGATTAATATAAACTTAGCTTATTTGTTTCTCCGAGTGTGACACGCTGAATAAAACATACCGGGGCAAGCTTAAGCAATGTCGCCGGAGCCAAGCCATCAAGCTCTAAGCCGATGTCCCGCTTAAGGGATGGGAATTTTCTCATTTTGCCAACAACGGATTATTATTATGTGTACCTCTAACAGGCAGTGCTTTGAATTGAAGCGTGTCCTTTATTTTCTTCTAATGTTACTGTTTTTTTTGTGACATTGAGTTTTGTTTCTAATCTCGCGTTTCATTTAAACAAGTTACTTTTTAACCGTGTATCGCACTTGAAAAATCCGTTACGTTTCCTTGGTTCACTTTTTTTAGTAAACCAGCACAGGTAGCTCATGTTTTGATCACAAGCGAGGTTAAATAAACTAGTCATTAACGGTTATTTGGTTCAGAAGCTATATTGTAGAGTAACCTTCCAACAACCTCGTATTCACCCGGTACCAGTTGCAATGATTTACTGATAGACACGGTTAAAGTATTACTGATAGTTTTAAATAAAAATCTATAACTTTATCAAGTAGTTTTTCTCACCATACGTATATCATCACCATCAGCCTGTGCTATTCCACTGATGGACTTGCGCCTCCCTTGATGTACGCCTTCTCCATTAGTGTGGTATTCGAATCCACGACCTCTAGTTTATAAAGCAAAGGCCAACACCGCTAGACCACGGAGGCGGTTATCCCATATTTCTCAATCACCATCGGTTTGCTAGTCAACAACCAAGCAATTTGTCCATCACTCATCTTAGTGCGATTCGAATTATCCTCCGCCTTACGGGAGCTAAATAGGTGCCTCGTTAACCCTTCGTAACAATATCGATTAAGATACAAGGCTGAATCTGATTAACTGTGCTCCTCCGAGACGTGTTCCGACATAATGCTAGCGTGTATTAAAGGTAGGTAATTTGTCAATTTTCAACTAGAATTTCTGCTACATGTAAAGCTTGGGAATAAACCGACATGAAGCTGATTAATTAATGATTTTGGCTCGTTTTTGTAGGTAAATGGCAATCTTAAAACCTTTTTCTTTTCTTGACTGTAATTGTATGCATAATTTACTTAATTTACGTTTGTAACTAAAAGAAAATGAAGAATTGGATTTATTACTCGAGTACTTTTACGATATTTTATAGCAAATTGAATCAATATATGTTGTAGTTTTATGCGTCGGACCGGCATGTAAAAAGTCGGTCCTTGTTGTCAAGACTTCCTTTGGCAGTCGTTATAGAAATTTAGCCTCCAAATTTACTGACAACTAATTCATCCTTAGAATTCAGTTTACCCTTTGGGTTGCGGAGGTTAGATGCCAGTTGCTCTGCGTAAAACTGTTATAAGAATTAAAAAAAACTTATTAGAAAAATTGGATTAGAAGAAAATGGCAAGGTGAAAGAAGAATACGAATCACAATATGTATACTTAGTTAGAAGTTTGTTACAGTAATAGTAATAGTATGCTATCCCCTGTCACTAAAACGTCCAACTCAATATTCAAAAATCTAATTTTTAGCCATAAAACGTTGTTAATCTCATTTATTTACCTATGTCAAAGTGAAAAAAAATCTTTTGCCGTGCATAGCCGGAACAAACCGCTCGTCTATACTAAAATCTTAAACATTAATCTTTGTTTGTTTATACGAAATGGGTTTCGAAACTACTGAACTGATATGAAATACTGTTTCAAATAGTGGTAATTTAAATATAATCTACTCGTTACCCCTGGAAAATTAAGTCCAAAAATCTAAAAATAACACGGGCCGTTAACGACCTGCTAGTATATCATAACCAGCGAGTTTTTGGATGCAAGTATCACTTACAAGACGCGACCGGCTTGAATTTCACGAACGCTTGACACGAAAGGGTTCAGCGACAGTCGAATGTGTCTCTCCTAAGGTCATCATTAACTCGAGTGTGGTCTAGTTGGTTGCGGTCTTCAGCTAATTGCCTGTTTCGAATGGATGGACTTTATGACTTGATATTTGTTTGAGATTGTCCATGATTAGGTAGATTCAGGTAATTTTCATGTTTGCTATGTAACTGCCAAGACTGTGTCTAGTGGGCTTGTGGGATCCCACGTCAACAAGCGGGCTCTTAATAACTTTTTTTTGATGTTTTCATGTTGTTTAGGGCAATAAGGGCTGATCAGGTCATTTACTTCATCAATTTATCAAATAAGCTTGTATAACGTCGATCTTGCGCCTGATATCGTATCGTGATGCGTATCGGTTATCCGTCTAATCGGACTGAGAGAGTGGAGAGAGAGGGTGTGCACCTGTACTTACGTGTACACTTGTACGCTCTAATATCGCTCTAATATAGATCAGCCGCTTCAGTTGTAATCGGTTCGGCGTAAACTATTTTTTAAGTAAATATACACAAGCAAATATATTATGACATGGTTGTAGATGTGTTCTGTACAGATCATTGGAGATAATATACGGGAAAGTCACTAGTAATCCTACTTAAATGGCAACCCTTTTACGCAAATGTTATCCTTTTCGCATTTACTTGTCGCTCCTAAAATTTTAGGACCCTTATTACCCTAAAGAAATAAAATGCTCTTTTCCTACAAAATGCTGTTTTATAAAGAAGTTTAGTTGTTGAGGCTTTTTAGTATTTAACATGTATTATTTTGTTTTATTTTTTGATCTCTAGCGCCATCTCTGTTTTTCTTATTAAGACTGCGTTAAATTTTCTTAAGAGTTACACTATTGATTAGTTATACTTTGACCAACAAAGACAATTTTTGTCAAATACTTTATTTCAGTTGGAAGTAAAAGCCATCCTTACAGGTGAGTAGAAAATCGTTTTTAAAAATAATCCATACTAATTTTATAAATGCGAAAGTAACTCTGTCTGTCTGGCTGCCTTTACTGTCTAAACCACTAAACCAATTACGATGAAATTTCATGCAAACTTAGAATAGATTTGAAATAGGATATAGGCCATTTTTCATTGTGATAAAAGTTGAAATGGGGGATGAAAGTTCATTTGGAAATCGTCTCTGATGAACATAAAATTTAATAGTAGTGTCTATATACCCAAAACGAGCCAATAAGTGGTGATTTGTCATCTTCGAAGCCAAAGCCATAAAATTTGGTGTCTAATGATAGGCATATACAATAAAAACACATCATTTACATTATACACAGTAGATTTCAATACATCTCGTGGACATTTATCCTATTCCATGTGGACGAAGTCGCGGATAACAGTTAGCGTTTCATATATTAGACAAACCTGACGACCTAACTAGTTTCCTAAGCTATGCAAATAGATTGCTATAGACGTAGCTATTTACTTTTGCGATGCTTATTGTCCCTATATCTTTTTGAAACGTCATTTGAATGCCAGTTCAGTTGAAACGGTTGGCGGTTAATCATCACGTTTATTTTCGGACGACCCTTCCCGGTTCGGTTTTCATTTGCGAATGGAAACCAAACGACCCACGCGTATCCCTGACATTTCAATTTTAAACTCGGCACTGTGACATTATCCCATAAAGGGCAAACACGATATTTCCACGGATCGAAATAAACCCAATTCGATTCGATGCATTGAGATCGACTTTTGCGGCGCGCACCGAATGAAAACTGCACGGGATTTATTAGAGTGCCCGATGGAATTTGTCAGAGTCGAAGTCAATGCTCGAGTGGAAGGGGCTTTGGAAATACTCGCAAATTAAAGTTGCAATTGATCTGTGAGGTAATTTAATAGCGTTAAAATTGCATTAAAATAACATAAGGATTTTATCCATCGTACATTAATAGTTAAATCATGTTTCTTTCGTTAGGGACTAGGCAAGCAACTGTTCAACTAATGGTAAGTAATTTCCCGCAAGAAATGTTGCGTATGTCGCCACAAATCAGCTCTTCACCTAGAGACATAAGATGTGAATCTTGTTATCCAGTATATACGCTGGCTACAATACCCTTCCAACCGGAACACGGTAGTGTTTTCACACTACTGCTATTCGATAGTAGTAAGGGGACCTATACCTTAATAATGGTAGTAGTTCGTTGTAAAATCTTGCTGGAGATGGACTCAATTATCAATTAAAAATCAAAACAAAGTATAGTGTGTTGTTTAATCACTACAATTTTTAAGAATGATGTTTTATAGTACATAAATAACATATAATATTTAGATTTTAGCCATTTAGAGAAAACAAAATGTGTGCACATTACTGCTTGCACAATAATAGTTTTCCGTAACACAACTTACGTATTATGAACGTACATCACCGCTTATTAATACAAAATTGGAAGAATTCAAATCTGTGCCACAATTTTATAAAACTTCCTTTTGAATAAATTTTCATGTCAATATTCACGACGATAAAAGACGTTTACGTAAATATTTCCTTATAAATATTTACAGGCGATTATAACTTTGTTTGAGTATTCACTTAAAGTACTTATGTTTAGGGGGAGTTTTATTAAAATTCACTTTGGTTCAACAATCGAGCAAATTTCGTCACTATACAACATTTTCATTTATATGAAATGTTAAAATTTGTTTTCCATGTGTAATAATGGAATGTAAAATAACAATCTTCTCAATTTTGAATAATCATGTATATAGAAGTAAAGTAGACCTAGCACCAGGAATTTCTTGCACGTAAATTATTAATTACTGTTATCAGAAAGTGTTTCTAGATCTTTAGGTTGCATTATTGATTATTACTTAAATATAAAAAACGACTCACGCGTGGTAAAAAGTGGTGGAAAGAGTAATCCTGTGCTCTTTATTATTATAGCAATAAATAGTCTTCCAGAAATATATTAGTTGATGATTTAAGAATAAGAATCATCATCAGTCCTATTGAATTACGTTGAAAACAACAGTATTAAATATAAATAACAAATCTTATAAAATATTTCAGTCTTTCCGTTGCTTACGCGAACACTAGACACGACAAATAACACATTAACACAATTATTTTTGAAATGTTTAAAGTTATAAAAAATATAGCTGACATTTCAATCACTATGCAGCGTCCATGATCGTGGGAAATACAATTTTGCTATTAAAGTACGAAACTTTATTATGCAAAGCATGAATAAAACTAATACTATCTTCAATAACTGTTTGCAATAGAAGAGATCTATCTATCTTTGCGTAGCCGTAATCTCGCATATGTGACAAGTATTAGGAATATTCCGCTAGGGCGGGCTTGGTCCCTTGTTGATGCAAGCAAAACCTTTTTTTATGCGGGACACAGGGGGAGGACGGATTAGTTGTGCGATTATCTGCGGGGGAAATATTGGCCGATACCGTTCGGAGGCTGCTTTATTGAGTGAACAAAACTCCGCCTTGGCTTTTTTCTATGTCCAATATTTGCGTCTATTACTTTTGCTCGGGCGGATTCTGTTCGCGTCCGCCTTTGGGAATCTTGGTCGGGTAATTCGATTGGCTTTTAGCTGTTTTGGTCCGTTGTATTAGTTTTTCTACTTTTCTATATGCAGCCCATTTATGTTGAAATATAAAATAAACTATTTGACTAGATTAACTTCAGTTCTAAATCTATTATCTTTTTTAAACATTAGCGTTCCACCGGTTCGGAATAGGACGCCTGTGACCTAAAAAGAACTGGCGTAAGAAACTCAACGAGGCTTTTATTAAAATTGATGCTATTAACAAGCTATTTTAAGTATATAATTGATATGTTATTAAAATATCCTGCGAGCATTCCATTGCCAGAGTGTGTTATTATTTAAAAACTCATTTACATTGTTTACATATCGTTAACATTAACCATTCCTAAAAAATATTCCATATCTATTAATAGATGAATTTGAAGTAGTCAAAATGCTTAATTAAGAAGATATTATTTTTAGATTACTTAATGTCACTTACAAGTCACAGCACATCGTCGAGATCATATTAATATCATGATCATGAACAAAACCTTACATTCTAAACAATGCTATTAAACATTTGTATCGTCATATTATTTACAAATAAATTACGTTGTGAATATATTTTTATATGAATATCTTTTTATCTTATAATAATTACCATTTTAAAAACAAAGTAGCTAGTATTGTCCAATGTAGCAGGAACTTCCATTTCCTTCGACTATACACTTAGCTTTATTGTAGAGAGATCCATAATTAAATAAACAGACGAGCGAAGGAAGAGATTCAATAAAGCTCTAACGGATAGTAGAATACAATTTTTAAGAGCGTCCGTTATATATATTAAGGATCCTTTGAGCGGGACGAAACTAATATAGTTGGAGCGTGTAGTATGAAGTCGGAACGGCTTAAATTCTATTTTAGTCAAGCCGGTTTGTAGCGCAAATTGTGGACGGTTTACTTATTGCTTTGTGAGCATTAAAGTAATGGGGTCGGCTTGTAGCTTAGGTTGTGGGTCAGCCCCGCTGCAGGCGGTGTGGAGTTGCTCATGTTTCTGGTTCATCATGAGGTTGGTGATTGTTGACGAGCAGGTTATTTGGGTGCATAGACGAGTGGATGGATTTTGAATTGGGAAATCGCCTGTTGAGCAGACATAATAACAATTTGAGCTTCTATTTCACGCTCTGAATAATTTCAATTAAAGCTCTGAAATGGAAATTCGAACGTTAATAACTACCACCAGTTATGAAGCAAAAGGGAGTAATGTTATGTCATTTTAGTTATGCATCAAAGCGAAATGCGCTTATGTTTAGTATTTATAAAGTCAGTCTGTGTCAGTTTGTAATTATGTAGTACACTTAAAAGGAAAAAAATGTTTGGAGCGAGGCAGAACTGCGAAAAAAACAATCCATTATGATCCCCGGGCACCGTTTGATTAAAAGTCGGTGTTTTCATTTAAGGCCTGGGATGATTTTAAATAATGAGTTTTCGGTCAGGTGGCGGGTTCCGTTAAATGAAAAGGTCTCTTCTTTTATGTGTGCAATCTAGTACCGACGTACGTTGTAAAAATGTTATGTTTTAAAACTCCATAAATTGACTTTGCGCGGCTTTACTTGAATTTGTTACTCCTTAAATTGTTACCTCAAACTTTTACACTGATTTCGTAGACAATCGACAATCTTATTATTGTTAGCTTTTTATGTGGCTCGAGAACATCTTTACAAAACATAGAAAACGATTCTTATCGTTTTGATGTAGAAAATATTATTTCAATATTACCACAATACAGATAGCGCACTATTGTGCTAGTTTGTGCATTATGTAATTAACATAAAGGAATGAAATTATGACTAAAGGTAGATAACACCTTCACCAATTTCGACAAGTTCTAATGGCAGTTTTAGACTATGAATACATTGTACTTTATTAGATTTATAGGGTATCGCGTTATCCTGACCCGTTTAACTGAGAGGTAGAAATTTTCGGCCTAAGACCTGGCAAGACTAAAGCAAAGGACACAAACCTCAAAGCTTTATAGCCCATGAGACGAATAATTGATAATCTTAATTTGCTTCTAACCCCGAAGGCTGCTGATTTGTGGTATTAATAAGCATTGATCGGACAGGAGATGGTTCGTTCATTACATTTAGATATTGTTGTCTGCCTTCATTATTGGCCTCTTTATGTGATTACAGTATTCCAGTTGTAGTAATAACCTATAACCGATAGATTTTTCTTTAATTTAGCTTTAGCGTCTTAAGATCTTGTCATTTAAAAAGACGTGCCAAAGAGATAAAATTCCAATCGGAAATAACGCCTATTATATCATAATTCATATTCATATTCATGAAAGAGAGAGTGATTTAAAGATTTTGGTGCTGAAACTTTCATAACTCATTTCATATGTCAGTAGATGTCGGATGGCATGAAAGTCGTCCACCCACAAGCGCATTGACCAGCGTGTGGATACTGTCCAAAATCCTAATGGATGTAGGTGTTTAGAGGCCATGTTCAGCAGTGGACTATCAAGGCTGATGATGAGAGTAGATGGAAAAAGGTTCATGATGATGATGATGAAACGTCAGATATGATATAAATTTGTAAACCAAGCTCCTCATCACTATTTTAAAGACGATTAACTAAACGTCCGATTTTCTTAATTTATTCATAACTAGCTGTTGCGTGCCTCGTCAATGTTACAAATATTACACTATTTGATTCATTTGTACGGATAATACCCCTTTGTCATGAATCGGTTATCTTAATTTCCTAGGTGACAAACGCGATATGGGCTTTTTCATTCTTTATATGGAAATGCTTTTAATTATTTTAACCATATTTGATTGTTATAAGATCCCAGAATTTTTGGATTCTTCCCCTTTGATATATGTTGGTGATACCAATTACGTATCAAATGCTTAACGTAGGAACCTGTTCAGATTAACGCTGACTGCAATGACATTACGAAGTTTGTTTGATAAGAACTGTGTTAGTTAAAAAACGTGCAAGCCAATTGCCCAGCTATTTAGTTAACTACGTTAATGATTTCATTGAATTTAATTGACATCGCATTATTACAAAAATATTTTTAAATAAAATTGGTGGAATAACGATTAGTATTATGATCTATATTTAGCCGGTGTTCGAAAATATTACAAACAATTTCTTAAGTGTTTATTTTTTAAAATAATCTCTTTAAAGTGTCAAAAATTTCACACTATTAGCGCAGCAGGTATTATTAAAATTAAAAATTATTTCTTTATTTCACTTAGTGAACTTTAGTGAATGAATAAATCTTAATCCGCTTATTGATTAAGATATACTATATTTCTTTCCTTTGTAAATACCTTAACGTTTTGTATACTACAACTGTCTGCAATGATAATAATTAAGTGTGCCATATAACGTTATTTACTATCCCTTCCGTATCTTTCCATTCTCGTAATGGCTTTTAGTCGAATAGTAATCGCTAATGGTCAGCCATTACTCATAACAATTGCCTCTCGCAATTTGCTCAAAGTTTCGCTAGGACGTCGTAAATCCTTTCGACTAATTGCTTTCGGATACGATACCGATGTGGGGCATGAAGGTTTTTTCATACTCTTTCTGTGCAATTGTGTCGGATCGCTTTGAAGGTTTTGCGCTCCGCTCGAACCGGATAATGTTTGCATTTGTAATTTGTCAAATTGAAATTCAGTCGTGGGTATATGTAAATTTGGAATTTTAGACAGATTTATTGGACGCTTAAACTAATTAGTGTTTTAGCTAAACTGCGTATATTGACCATTCTATGTGCCAGTGTGGCTTAGCAGAGGCACTCTGGAACATTTATTTTTTCATGTAGAAATCTTACAATACCCTATATGACATCCTCCCTTCTTCCTTTCCCAGACTTGTTAATATTCCTTATCTTTTAACCTTTACCAATCCGGATGTTATAAAATTTTATCAAATTCATCAGGGTCAATAATATTAAAATTTAAAACTCTGTACTTGTCTCTTATACCTAATTTTGTTAATATTAATTGTTTGTTCCGTCAATAATAATATAAGTGTCCTATTTATTGTATAAAGTTATTTATTAATTAACATTTTGTCTTGTGTCTGTCCAGGTATCTCAACCAACTGAGGTGCTATTGAGTCACTACTGTACAATTGTCAATAATACCGAACAATTTTTAATAATTCTGCTCTTGTTTTACCAACCTTGACATTGGCAGAATCACCAAGTTATCCTTGGTGGAGCCATTATATTTAAAAGAAGAAGAAGAAGCTTAAACTAATTATTATCCTTTTTGTTTTCAGGTAAATACAGCCTAACTTTTCCTTGCCGATATTCGGGTGATGTATTATTATTAAAACTATGCTTAAATTCCTACCCTTCAAGCCAGGTATAATATTTAGAAATATAATTTAATAGTGGCGTAAAGATATATAATGCACATTGTATACTTAAATTTAGAATTTAATGAGTTAATTAGCGGTTTCTAGTCACTGCATGTATTAAATATAAACAATTAAGATGTCTAATTTAAACGTTAAAAATTCTTATCGCTTCATAAAGTACTGTTTTAAAAACTAGTAATCAGATGTAATATTTAGTATGTTTTAAAGAAAATTTTAAAAGCTACGTTAAAATCAGAGCCTATTTTTATTTAGATCAATTCTTTTCGATGTATGATATACCAGTAAGAACATCAACGTTCAATTATTAGTCTAAAATTTTCAAAAAATATAGCTTATAGCAGATTTATTACTTGGAAAAACACTTAAAAAAATAAATGTCGATTATTTGCGTCAGCATACAGTGCTAAAATGAATCCAATCGCAGTTCAATCTGAACGCTGGCCATTGTCTACTGGTTCCACAATTGGCAGAATAGTGATAGAACAATCGCCTAAGGATATTTTTAGTTCGCAACGACTCTCCATTGTGCTGTCGTTGGCACAATGGTCGGAATATGAGTATCGGGGGATTGAATACGTCTTGATTGAGTGCCGCAGAGTGGGCGGTGTACTAGCACAATGAAGACAATCAGCCAGCGATAATAGTCCACCTTGGAAAGTAAATTACCCGAGATTTTTCCTTTCCAAGGTGTTACATTATCGTTATAGGCTATATTAATGGTATTGTTTATGTTAAAATTTGATTAGGATTTTTTTAGCGGCGGTTTTGACGGATACCGGTTTGAATTGAGTATTAGACGTGTAACCGCCTCTGAGTTCTAGCGGTAGTAGCCCTTGAACCGGAGGTCGTGGGTTTGAATCCCGCGGGGATGTGAACTATGTGCTATCATTGTTTTCCGTTCAGCGTGGTGGGATATTAGAGGAGGCCTACGTCCATGAGTGGACTTACACAGGCTGATGATGATGATTACTCGTGTAAAAGGCATGAATACCAAATACTATTATAGTCAATATAATATTATAGTTAAGCGTCTTTGATAAAGTAGGTAGTTTATTTACTTTATATTACGGTTAAACCGTGTTATTTAATACGAACGAGTAAATAAGCATGCGTTGTAGCTAAGATTGTGTTGAAACTATTTCAGCATCATCTTCCTCTTTGTATCGCATTAATTTACTCGAAAATAGTTTCATGTAATAAATCTCAAGAATCCTCTGCTCCGTGGCCCAAACGGATTCCTCTTCACTCGTAAGGAATAGCTTTAGCCGTTTTAATTAGGTAGATCAAGATTACTTTGATAGCATGATAAAGTTTTCACATTGACTCTAAAAGCTGTCTTGGTATTTTAGCAGCCTCTTTCATATGGTCTGTGCTCATTTTTGTCATAATTTGTTTTCGTCTTGATTCGCTGAAAAGAATGTTATTTTTGTAAGGATCATTTTTTCGACAAATATTTTTGTTTTCGCAACGTGAAGTCGACTTAATTGCCTCGCATTGTTATTCCGTATATTGTGATGGCAATTTCGCAGAAATTAGTTTTACGGTTTTCATGTCATTTGCTCAGTTGAGATACAGTCATAAAAAATAGTCTTTACAAATGAAGTAGTCGTGTGTATTTTTTTTTTATAAAAAATATTTTCCAAATATTTGGAATTCATTCCGTCCGTGTACATTCATATTTTATTGTTATTAAGATACGAAAAGTGTTAATTTACATACGATATAATTTTTTAATTTATAACATTCTAAATTGAAAACATTATAAACTGTGGGACGCTTTATAATGTTTCAATCAAACTTCGATTTGTTGCTGAAATACAAATATTCATTGTTAATTAATTAACTATTCACGCATTAACTGTTACTGGCATTGTGATCATATTATTATAACTGATACAGTAGAGTATTATATCAAAGTTGTTACATTTATTTAAAAATTTGATTGCCGTCCATAACCAGAGAGTACATAGTTTTATTTAGAACGTCGGTAAAGAAGTTTTTTTTTTAAATTGATAAAGTCTATTCTCATCTTCTACATTTTTGATTTGTACATGTTTCTTAATTTTATTTTTTTAACTCAGTAATAAAGTTTTAAATAGTTTTATGTTTATTTCGCTGAGTTTATGTGGATTCGAATGTGAAAATTCCTAATTCACTTCGATTCAGCATGCTAACGGGAACCACAAATTGACGGCCCAAGCCGAGGCTGCCCTTCTAGGGGCCCTTGGTACAGTTAAGTCACTCCGTAGGGAGACGCGCCTGTGGCAACGGGCCTACACCCGTTATGTACTAAGCGGTTTATTCTGCAGAGCACGAGATCCACTAAAAAAAAAAGTGCCAATACTGAACTACTGATGAAATAATGAACTACTCCAAGATAATCCTGGAACAATAGCAACCCCGCCTATACCTAAATCGCAGAAGCACACTTCAAAACTAGGTTTACTGTACTCCTATTTACTAAACCCGCGTGTAATTTAACATTAGTGCTGCTGAAATGTGTTTAAAGCTGTTTATATCCTCGCGTTGACTATCTGCGGTAATAAGAGTGTACTCACATAAATACTTAGCCCGGGTAATGTCTCGCTTAGCCGAGACGAAACGGTAATTCGCCGAGATTGTCTGGCGGACGGCTTCGCTTCGTAATAAGGGCTCTTGCTTGAGCCAGCCGGGGGCGAGTCGTTAGTTAACTCTCGATTCTTTCTGTTCAACATTATACTCGAAGTAAGAAATTAAGGTTTACTTTAGAAATATTATTTTTTTATCATTGTACTTTTTTGTGTTGTTTGTATTCGGTTTAAATCTCGACTACATACATCGCGTTTCATGCGTGTATAAAGGGCACGCTTTTAATATAATTACGCGATCACTTTTCGCTACTAAGTTATCAAAAATTCGGTTTGTAATTTATTCTATCATGATGTATTCTTTTTATGTTAGTTATAATATGACATGGCAAGTCGGCTTTTGTTTAATTAAGATTCGCGTCATGTTGAACATTTCAATTTGCTTGGCTTGCCGTCTTCTAATTTGGTGTGGAGAATTACGAACGACAATCAATTTTTATCGAATTACCACTCGTTTTATTCGCGTCTCCAGCACAAGTCACCCAGTCCTCCTTTATTCTTTTATTTAACAAAAATAATCGTATTATAAAATAACTTTT
Source organism: Lamproptera curius (assembly GCA_029286875.1). Taxonomy (NCBI): domain Eukaryota; kingdom Metazoa; phylum Arthropoda; class Insecta; order Lepidoptera; family Papilionidae; genus Lamproptera; species Lamproptera curius. The sequence goes on from JAGSMT010000007.1 coordinate 500,524, forward strand.
ATATGTTATATTAACATGGAAATAAGTTGTTTGGGATTCAATGTTAATATCAATACTGAACCATAACTTTCATATTTATTTTTAAAATCTTTAACGAAGTAGTCAGGCTACCTGATGGAAAGTGGTCACCGACGCCCATGGACATCGGCGTGAGACATAGGATGTAACGTCTCGTTTACCCAATAAATACCGTGACCTTCAAACAGGAACACAGCAGTATTACCGTTTTGCGTTAGAAAGTGGTATCGCCCCAGACGGCTACCAAACGGGACGGTGTCAAAGGGGACCTACTATTCCCAGAATGAATATTGTTGCAAAACATTTTCTACGCTTTTTAATGTGTAATTTTAAATGTAAATATCTTGTAAATATTTATCACAGTCTTTACTAATTTTCAAAAAAGATATTTCTTTTAAAATTATAAAAATACTTAAGTACAACAATGGAAGGTAATAAACGGAAAAAGTTGAGATCTTTACAAGTTTTATTTATTTTCACTCGCAACTTGTATCTAAGTAACAAGAATAAGAATCACTTAACTGTAGCATTGTTTCTTTAATACGGTGCATAATAAATTGTTGATAAAACTTTGAATGAAAAATACAGAAGAATTTAAACGCAATGCTTTTCATAACTTTCTTGATTCTCAACTTTGCTTTACTAACGTATGATACAGAAGTGTAGGCGCCATGTCCTTACATATTGCGTTGTAATCTTTACGTGGATTATGGATATAAGTTTGTATAAATTTTCAAATTAATTTATAAATTTTTGATTATCTACCCTTTACATCACCATATAGACAAATTTTGTTAAGTCTTGAAAGAAGAGAAGAAACTTTTCAAATTTTGCCGAAACATACAAACAGCCTATTTTGCAACATTGAATACGACATTCTTAACTTAAAAGTTTTATGAAGTTGCTTCGTATGTAACGCTTTTAAAAAAGCACTTTGTAATAGTTCTTATATCATGTACTGTATAAATATATATGGAATAAAATTAATCCTTGAATATAAACAATGATATTACCAAATAGTCTTTTTTTCGACATATTTATGAAGTCTTAATCCCTTGTGGACTTTTCAAGTTTTAATTTTTTATTTTTATTAAAACGGCGCTAAGTTAACTTGTGACCCGTCCAGGCTCCGTATGGGTACAATACTGATAGCTAATCCATGGAAAAATATATAAATTTATCTGCGTTTCCCTACAATATTTTGCATGAATTATAAATATAAACGTTCCTCTGCAATCGCCCTATATATTAAAAAAGCCGCATCTGTTGCGTATTTTTAAAGATTTAAGCATAAGTACATAGGGATATAGCGACATAAAAGCGTCTTTGTTTTATACTATGTAGTGATATAGATTTTTTTAAATAAATATTAAAAGTAAATAAGTATACTAAATATGTATACGTCGGCATATACATTTATTTAGCTGGTGTAGTTACGAAATCCAAGCAAACTGTTGTTGTGTCTTTTAATCCCCTTTTATTTCATATTAATTACTGGCATCTTATTAATATTTATACACCTCAAATCAGTTACCGGGCGATAGGGAACTTTGCGAGTTGCAAATTTAAATACTTGCCGAGGATCCGTTCCCAGTGCGTAGTCTCCTGCTCCGGGATAATCCTGAAACAATGGGGAATTCGGCGGGAGTCTGTAAATTTTAATGACACCCACCCCGGGCAGGGGACAATGGAGTGGTGCCGATTTATGGGCCGAGTTTGCTCACTGCGCCGTTTCAATTATTAATGTGACATTTTCTTTGGCGATTATTTATCGGTCTATGTATTTAATGGTATTATAATTTAGGATCTATTTTATTGGTAATAAGGTTGGTGTGTCTTTACGTTTAAATACAAATATCTTTATTGAATATAGAAGCGTAACACTCGCTTATTGATTATCGAAGACGCTACCACTGGTTCGGAATAGGACGCCTCCGACCTGAGAAGATCCGGCGAAAAAAACTTAGTGGGCCTTTTTGTCATCTATTAAAATTGTTAAATACATATTCATATTATCAGTATACAGTTCTGTCATACGTATTGAAAAAGCCTGGAGCGGACCATAAAGTAAATAATAAACAGCAATCTCAATCACGCCGCTCTCAAATAAGCCCGCTCTAAAACAATATAATATTACAGGGACGCGGTTTATTAAAAGAGCGGAGCGAAATATTACATCGGAGAATTTTTAATAAAGCCATAATGAAAAGAATGCAAAATGAGAACAGTTCAATATCAGGACTGATGTTTCAATAGGAGGAGTATGGGCGGGCGGGCATTGGCCGGCGGAGTCACATTCCGCTAATGAAATCTTGGAAATGTAAGAGAACGATACGCTTCTTTGGAAGTTAACAAAGCGATCCACTGATTTAATCAACATCCGGGGGAAACACGTTTTCGACGGAAACGCTAGTCCGGGCAGAGCGGACGAATGGGCGGCGAAGGATATTGGAAAAGATTGATCGGGAGAGTATATATGATGAAAAAGTATTTGTACAACTTTTGGAAGACAATTTACTATGGGCACTAAATATATATTCTATATATTTAAAGGTTTTTGAATCTGTTCCCTTAATGGACAGTAATGCAGTTATACGATTAGGATGCTTATCGTTTAATCACAATATCCTTGTCAAGAACATGGATGGTGCGGTGCTTGAAAAATCTTCGTACGCTCCTCTTCGCGGTGGCATTGAGAGACCATGTTGGATTGGTAATAGCTAAAATCATCACGTTGTTTCTTTATGGTGCTTAAGACGCTTTTCAGACAGGATTAGCACTAGCTACAGAGCTTTTTCTTCTTAACTTCAATATATTGGAAAATCACTCCCCCTAACTGTTACCACGGTTTGTTCTTCTTTCTAGGTCGCGTTTTTGGGGTCTGAATCGTCTGGTTCATGTACCTTGCAAGACCATAATTTCTGGTCTCTAGTTGCATTTTAGAGTGCCCATTCCGAACGTGGAAGGGGAAAAGATCGATAATATTATACCGAACAAAAGTCCTCCTTCCACGGTCTCTTTACATTGCATTAATGTTCAAGGTACATAGTTGCAGAGGTTAGGTCAAACTAAATATCGTCACTTTTTGTCCCTCGCGGCTCCTCTTTGGTTACAGAGATGGCGGTGCCTATATTAAATTCTACCCGCCCACAGAACTTTCAATGTGCATCCAGGGCATGCTTTTCAGTCTACGTAGGGCACCCCTCTCAACTAGCTATTCCCTTTAGGACGGCCAGGTGCCTTTAACTGGTCCACGGCTAGCAAAAAAATAAAAACCAACCTAGATAAAATATATAACAACTCATTTGTCTGATATAAAGTGAACGAGTAACGTCAGTGCAAGTACCTTAAGTCAATATGGAATGCTTTATGCTCTTGCTATTTGTCTTGAACACGCTCAGATATTTCATAATGCCCTCGCACAAGAGCACAAAGTAACGTGACGGTGAAATATGCAGGTTGCGTTACGAGTGATGTTTCATCTGCAGAATAAAAGTTCGTGCGAGACGAGACCTCTGGCGTCTTAAGAGATTACGCCGACTTGTATCCGTGTCTCAGGGTGCGCATAATTAATGTCCTCTAATGTATCACACGGAGATATGTTCTAATACAGGAGAGCGATGAATTCTTAATGAGTACCCAAAGGTACAAATGGCATAATAGATTATTGTCGTATGTTACGGATAAATCTTTACTGGGCGCTATACGACGTATCGGTTTGGTTTAAGTATTTCTTTACAGAGCAAAGTTGATGCCGTATTTGATATATTTGTTTTTAATATCGTTTTCAATTGATGTTTAAAAAGGGTGAAGTCAGTCATTATAATTTATATTAAGTAAACCTAATTAAGTTACTTTTAGTTATATCACGCGTGAAAATTTAAATGTTTATATTTAAATTATTTCCAAGCAGCATTCAGTGTGATATTTGTCATGAATGTTTGGTTACCCATTTCTTTAATGTTTTACTGAGATTGATTAAAAGTTTTCGAAACGAAAAAAACATTTTGCAATATCGAATTCATGTGTATTTTTTATTAAAATTTCTACTATATTGCACACAGAAGTCCGTAACAAGCAATAAAATTTTATTTGTTTATATAGTGCTCACACAGGACGTAATAATGTTTTCTACTCATTATTGGAAAGCGTTTAATGTTTTGTTTCAATGGCTTAATAAAATTTTATTACTATTGCTGTAGATATTACAGTGCTTTAGATTTTATTTAATACCGACATTATCACTACATAGTATAAAACAAAGTCGTTTTCTCTGTCTCTACATCCCTATGTATGCTAAAATCTTTAAAACTACGCCACGGATTTTGATGCCGTTTTTTTATAAGAGATAAAGTGATCGAAGAGGAAGGTTCATATTGTAATTCATTCATAATGTTGCAGAAAAACGCTGGTAAATTTATATATTTTTCCACGGATTTAACAGTTATTAGTATTGCGCCCGTGCGGAGCCGGGGCGAGTCTCTAGTTATTTTATAAATATAACAAGATTTGACAATACTATTTGAACATTAAACTTTCGAATTGCTATAGAGCGGAATCTGGAACGTAATAAGTAAATATCATAATATAGCTCTTAGATACCTGATCATTTAGTTTCACTCCAACTCAGTAGTCCAGTTATTGCATCTAATACAGTAAATTTTAAAACGATGACACCGTAAATATAACATAAACTTCTTACAAATAATCTGTTTTTAAAAGAGAAATGGATGGTACAAGACAGACGTCAGATAACCGTCGATTGTAAGCATTGTATGAAATCATGTAGAAACATAATCTTTGCTTGAAAACTTATTATGAGTGAAAATGAAAAAAGAAGAAAGTAGATAAATTCTGCACGAAAAATAATCACTCAATTGTTACTGTTACTCTTAAAACAAGTTTGTTCCACTTCAATTTACTAGAGCCCTTGTAATTGTAATCCAATAAAGTTTTTTCTGAATGAACAGAAAAAATGTTTACTCCCTCGCTGAATACGATTACCAGTTCTCCTTTCAACTCCGCTCCCAAGTTGATATTTTAAAAGGGGCCACTTAATAAGCGTGTTTTGGACCGCCCTTTGAATTTCTTATTAATTCGCGGGCCATTGTTCGCTGGAAAGGTTTAAATATTGGTACGAAATCACTCTCAATTGCGAATTAGGGTCCCGCTTTAAGGTTAAAGGGCCCTCGAGCGAGTTCTTGGAGCGCCACTGGTCCCGTGGTGGGGAATTTAATTAAATTGAGGTACAGATAAATGATGCCTCTCCTCTTTTTCGGTTGGCGCGTTGCGATGTTGAGTCGAGTGTTGTTTTAAAGCTGACAAAGTCGTTTGACTGTTGCATTTAAGGAGATTTAAAATAGGTTCTAACGGATTTACATCTTGACTACAGACTTGTGTGGATGATCCTGATACTGTTGGCATCTTCCGTGACATTTCAAAGACATTTGACTGTCTGGTCAGTTCGCAACCTAAACCCTCAAGAATAAACCTGAAATCATACACTAACGTCTCTTTGAATATTGAAAAACATCATGTATGTTCGAATAAACTTCATTTATTTAAAAAAAAACCCAAAAGTAGAGGTAGACCTTGGTGGTTTTTGAAATATGTGTAAAATAAATTATCCTTATGTTTATACTTGATTTATGATGGATATTTAAGAAGCGAAATGGCGACCGCAGAATTCTTATCACAACATTTCAAATTCGAAGCGGCAGTAGACTTACATTTACAAGAGCTCTGAAGAACCTCTAATAAAGAGTTTTGAATTGGTTTTAATTTTTCCTTATTTGCATTAAATACTATTCGTTATTTGATTAATTATAGTATCATTAATCTGTTAGTTTCCACAAATAAATCGATAACTCTCAGATACCGAGTGATTCCCTCGTTAAAGGCATGCGGTCGAATGCGTCTGCTAATTCTAGTGTTGTGGTCGCTTTTACCATAATACGAGCGATTCGTATAGTCAAATGTATGACCGAATCGATACAATTAATCCTCCGTGTCTATTCACCATTGTTTGGTATTGAGCCAAAGTGTTGCGTGATTGGTACACGATGTCGTCGTTAGTGAGTTGATTCAGATCACTAAGGAGTCTGATTGACATGTCAGTTTGTTATTTAGGTGCTTATCCATACTATATCAGGAATAGACTGTTTGATTAAGTAGTTTCTCCGAGTTAGGTCCATAACGGGAAACAACTATTGGCCAACGTACAGGTTAAGTTTATGATGTCTTTGTAAATTTTTCAAAATTACGTGATTGAGCCATTCCCAAGTAGTTTAAATTTCATATAAAAGTAGTTCGATTTTGTCACTATTAGACAGAGAATTTGTTTACTACATTTATGAAAAAGACAAGAAAAAAGTTTTATTATTGCATTTATGTATATTTTGATTTGTTTCAATGGAATGGAATTTACACCGCAAATGTAAAATGAAGCGTACAACGATACAATAATGTGTTTTGTTCTGTGCGCAAATCATGGCGGAAGTGACGTCACGTCGGCGCCATCTTACTTGTTCCCGGAAGTCGCCGTCCAGACGTCTCCGACGTGGAAAGCAATATCCGTTGAGAAAACAATATGTCGTCTGTTATTTTATCGCCGATCGTACAATAAACTGTTTTGTCGATAATAATCTCGGATTTATCACAGCAATGATTGGTTATAGTTGGATATGACGAACGGCGACATGTAAATATAGATTCGGGTCATTTGATTGCTTCTGCAGATTTTAGCAAGGTTATCCATTCCAGTAGATAGTAGATTAAGTCACGTTTTTTGAAAACTTTTATTGTTATAGGGTTCATTTTGAAAACTTATAAATTTCTGAATATTCAAAGTTAATTCACAGGAAAATATTATTATTCTATCTCTCTTTACGACCTGTTGTCGCTACTCAATATTCTATAATATTATGTTGTTTGTGTAAGTTATCCATTTTTCCCCTTCGATATTCAAGCAAAAAATGTTTTCAGTACTTGCTAACAAATATTTGAGTTGCTAAGCTCTTTATAAGATAATAATTTTTAAAAGGCTATAATAAAAAATTATGTTAAACCAGTGATGTATCTATGCAATTATGGAGTTAATTCATGATATAATTTGACATTCCTGTAACATGGAATCATTTGTTACGTATTCAACGTTCTTCTTTAACTTTAAATTTAGTTATTTTCTCAGTGTGTTAACCTCCAACGTCCTTTAGAAGGTCGTACTTTCTAGAATTAAGTTTAAAAATGTCTGCGAAAACCTTTTAATTCTATCTTATTGCGTGGTCGAGCTTATTTCAACAGCCAATCTTGCTTATTCTGTTGAACGAAAAGAAAATCGCTGCTTTTTAGTTGTAGCGTTTGTGATGTAGTCAATTATTGACGTAAGTTATACAGATATAAATGTAATAATGCCGTTTTCCCATACAATAACGCGAACAGTTATAATTGATAAGATTTTTATGAATTTTACTATTATGCAGATAATAGGATTAATAGAATACACAACTTATTTACAGTTTTAAGTTGCTGTCATCATTTATTCATCATCATCATCAGCATGTACTTAGTCCATTACGATTTTGGACCGTATCCTGCCATGCTGGTCCAATGCGGGTTTGTTGGTGGACTGACTTTTACATGCCTATCCGGCGCATGGATCATCTTACTTTTCAGACATTTGGGTGAAAGTTCCGCGGGATTTGAACACACGGCTTCCGGTATATAAAGCAAGGGCCAATACTGCTAAACTACGGAGTCAGGCATCATTTATTACAGCTGCTAAATTTTGACGTTAAATATAAGTTTTCTTAAATACGTTTGTCATTCTAAACATGTAAAAATTACTAAGTAAGTGTATGTTTTGCCATACTTTAGGTAGGCAATAACGTTTCTTGTTTGAAGCGTTACTACAAAATCTGTTTAGAGAAAGGAGCCTCGTAACTAATGACCCCTTTAATGCGATCTGTTTGTTCATAATTTTACGATCACTAGCGGTTCCAGTCCATTTTGGCTGAGTCAGTCGCAGTTCCCGAGGTCGAAAGCAATCACCCCATCCGTTCGTCAAACTTTTCCAATTTCCCAAACTCACGCCTCGGGGACGATATCTTTGGCCCTTTTCGTAAATGAATTGTTTTAAAGTATATAATCTTGACACGAATGGAATGATTATACGAAATAATTTATGGCTTAATTCACCCTAATGTCGGCCAAGTTTCGAATCGATTTAATATTTTCTTGCCGCGTTATGAATCAAGATATATGTGCTATATAATGCTTTATAATAAGAGACAAAGTCTTAGTCTAAGTGCTGTTTAAGATTTTTGTAACAAGAATCTTTAGTTTAGTGATATGAAGCTTAATTTAGTAAAGGTTCTTGGTTCGGGCCCCATTAGGCCATGATAATCTCAAAGCAAGTTTGGACTTATAACTAAAATAAATTTAAAGTTTTTATATATAACCTTTCCACTGATTTTTAAGACTTAAGTTGTAATCTGCCAATTGTAAGAAAAATATAGTATTTATATACAGCTTATTTTTACCTGCATAAGATGAGTATACACTCAAGACATTGTATACAGACGTCTGTGTAAACATAATATTCGATTTCTTGTTTGTTACCGAACAGACTCATATTTAATCGAAACTTCTTTAACATTTTTTTTATGGCATACGCAGGCAGACGAGCAGTCGGGCCACCTGATGGGAAGTGGTCATCGACGCCCATAGACATTGGCAATTACAGTGATATTGCCAACGCACTGCCTACCGTGAGACATAGGATGTAATGACTCGTTTACCCAGTAAATGCGCTGGCTACGGTGCCCTTTAAACCGGAACACAGCAGTGATTTCACACTACTGCGTCCAGACGGTCTTCTGTAAAAAGGGAACCTACCACCGGTATAATTCATTATCGTCAATAATTCATTGGGGGTTTATTTTTTTATAAAAATACAAGAAGTTACTTGGCTCTGGTATTCTATATGATTTGTTATAATGAGTGCACTGCTTTTATACTTCCACGAGTTTCCGTACATATTATCTGTTCATATTCAGATGAAATATTTCTAGTCGAAGTATCTAGAAAAAGTAGATTTTTGTTCACGAATTGTTCCGCATTTCAGTTCATTCGGGTTCTGTCATTAATATTCAGGCCTGAACAATGCGAGATACTTCTTCTAAACTCGTCGTCAACTTTTCCGTTTACAGTTTCACTGAGTATGACAGGCCGCTTATGGGTGAAGTGGGCCCACTCCTCGGTTCTTTCCTCTCGCAACTTCGCCACTCCACCGAAAAAAGTTATCCGTTTATAAAATTCGCGGAGTGAATCTGAAAACGTTCATTTTATCTTGGAAGTGAATGTGGATCGTTGAAAAGTTCTCCCCGTGTCCTCTGTGGCTATTTTGCTTTTAATTTACAAAAATATTCCTGTAGTTCATTTACAGATGAAATGTAACCAATAATGTTTTAATTTACATTAAAATTACAATATACATAAGGTATTATGTATTATTACTTCAAATTTGAAAAGAAATTGCATTAGCTTTAGGTATGTAGTAGGTAATACTATATCTACTTAACGTACGTTGTCATATTCGTCAAATTATTACGTATTTTTTGTTAAATTGAATACTGATTTCAATATTCTGTTTTTAAAACTTGTTGAATATTTTTAACCCACGGTCTATTTAAGAGATTTTGTTAAAAAACGATCTTTTATAACAAAAGGTTTTCAGTTATAATATAATTTGGATATGTTTAGGTACTAAATGTTTTTTTACCATAAAAAATTATAGCGCAAAAACTAATTATGTAAGATGTTGCTGATATAAAGCGTTTGTTTGTTCAAGAGGAAGTTAAACTCTTTTTCTATTTAAAACAGATAGAAAGATGAATTTGGTATTCTCAAATTGCAGTCTAGGAGCTACGCTAAAAATTTTAACGTGTAAGACATGCAAATCTATATGATTCTTAAATTATATACATAGTGAAGTAAAAGATTAGCTGACTTTTATTAGCACTTTTCATTGTTTAAATGTTTAAATTTCTTTTATACCTAAATGCGATAAAGTAAGTTTACGATTTTACCAATTTCAAGTATACCGATATTAATCGGTATACTTGAATCTTTCCCAATCTCCTGAAAATGATAAGTTACAGAAAAGGGCTCTTTACCTATCGCGCATGAATCTTTTATCTTATTTCCCTATCACGTCGACTGAAGTATTCAACGTAAATATTTAGTAATTATTACGAATTATTTGACTTAAAAATTAGGGACTAAGAGATAATGTAATATATTTATTATACCTGTTTGGATAAAAAGATTATTTTATATCACTACTTTGATTTTGAACCTATAAATAAGATATTTGTTGGTTCCTATTTAGGTTACTAATGTTGAGAGGAGTTTAACCCACCGTGGTGCCCACGATTGTACTTAGTGCCAGATAGGGGTAAGTTCCCTTTTGTTCAGGGGGCCGTCTGGGGCGGTACCAGTGTCGCAGTGTCTATTTCTGCCGCAAAGCGGAAGTCTGAAATAGCTATCGTGTTCCGATTTGAAGAGCACTGTAGGCAGCGTACTTACTGGGTAAACGAGATAAAACATCCTATGTCTAATGATAGGCAGCGCGTAGTTGACACCTGATGTCAACGGGTGTTAGTGAGCACTTTCCGTCAGATGCCCTTCGCTCCTTGTCTGCTTTCGTATGCAAATAAAAAAATTAAAACGTATCGTGGAAGTAATTTTATATGAATCAATCAATGGTCTTATGTGATGAACGAAAAGAGTGTCTATGGCTGCCGGGGTCATTACTAGGGGCTAGGATTTACGATTACGAATTAGCCTGCCCTTCTGTGCTCCAATGTAAGAAGTCAGAAGAGTTCGTTGTCCAGCTATTTTGCGCTGAGAGCTTTAGTGCCCACCTGCCCTGAGATGAAGAGAAAGCGTAAAAAGGCCGCTAACAGTGTTTTCATGATCTCCATAATTAGTTGCCAGGTTAATACATCACGGTGGTTTTGAGAATCAACAGTTTGGCAAGTACTGGTGCGCGTTGGTTTTCTCAGCTTGACGCACAGGTAGATTTATCTTATGCTTCAGGCTGTAAAGTCGATTTGGTCATCATTAGTTACACATATTGCTCGTATTCTCACCTAAAATAAAATATAAGTTTTACTTATTACCGAAACGTAGTACTATACTCCGATATTATTGCTGATATTCTTTGTTGTTTCGTGCATGAAGAGAACATTTAAAATGCTAAAGACATTTCAAAATTTTCTATGCCCTCTCCAACGCCCCCCTCAGACGTCAGCAAAGCCAACTCGAAGGGGCGAGATTAGATTCAATAGAATCTAAATCAACGCCGTTCCCCGAACAATGGCCGTGCGCGAAATTTTCACCGAATCCGCACTCCGAACATCGATCGGTCGGAGCGTTGCTTATCTACGATCGGCAAACTCCATTAAACGCCTGAGGCCCTCTCGAGTGCTGCTCCTTACATTATCGGTAATCAGGTTAAATTGAATACAATCACGTCGTCAAAGGTGGGGTTATACGCGGTTCATGAGGTATTTTGGCCTTGGTTTGTATGTTTGTCATTGCTTAGTTATACTATAACTTTTGGAATAGATTGATAATTTTCTTTTCATTTTTTCCATATGATGAAATAAAACATTTTCATAAGATTATCATTAGAACGATTTACGTCGGGTATACTTGTACATTGTGCAGCTACCAAAGGTCCTCATTTCACATCGTAATAATAATAAAATAGCTCTTGAGACAAGAGCTTACCAAATATATGTATATTATAGTGCTCTTTAACAATCATATTTTGTCATTAAACCTAGAAAATCCCGTATTTGCTACTCTGTCTACATTTTAACACTATCGTCTGTTACCTACAACGCCATTTGTCTTCTTAAACTTCACTTTCCGTACCTCGCCGGAGAATTTTAAATTTATACGAAATGTATTAATAAATTCCAAAAATTACTCGTGAGTGCAAATTTACTTCGCCATTGTTTTTTCATCAAATATGTACCTCTGTTTTAATATGAATAAGGCTCTCATTTTCACTAACGAATTTCGTTTGTGTCACAGTATCATGTGGATATAATGATAATACATAAATTAATGTTAATATTTCGCTCACGTTCATATCTCGTGCAACAGAATTCAACGATATTGCATGCGATTCACGCATCACAAACTGGTTGGTGCGCTACATTAAGTCAGATGCGACGAGTGTTGCCATGTTTCATTGCGTTATTTTTATTTTATGATAATTTTGTTCTATATTATTATATGAGAAGAATTAAACTTTATAGAAAGAACAAGATATTAAACGGTTGTTGTGTTTAACGTGCATGCACGTTACCTTAGGGGAATTTATGAATTTAAAATTGCAACGATTCTATGAGAAAGATCACGAGGATATCTAGAATTCCAATAACGTTCAATGCATTTGATATTATCAAATACGTTTCAATGTTATGTTGTTTGCGTTTCAAAATGTACATAAATAGTTACATGGTACTGCCTCCGTAGCCTATTGGTATGGGCGTGGCTTTAGAAACCGGAGGTCGTTGGTTCGAATTCTGCGGGGATTCAACAAATTTTCATCGTTGTTTCCTAGTTGGTTAGGGCAATTTGGGCCGATCACCCAATTGCCTGAAAAGTAAGATGATCCATGCGTCGGATGGGCATGTAAAAGTCGGTCCACCCACCAACCCGCATTGGACCAGCGTGGTGGGACACGGTCCAAACCCTGATGGATGGGGTGTATTAGGGAGGCCTATGTCCAGCAGTGATGTGAGTTACATGGTACTAGGTCGCGCGGGCGTGCGTATTTATTATATTATTTTTTAAAGACAAAGGACAGAAAAGTTTTGTACTAGGTCGTTGAGCTCCTATACAAAGTTTTAATAAGATTTTCATGTGACGTAATCTTCCGTACATCCTTTTTATTCAATTATTTATTTAACTTCCGCGTGTGTTCGTTGATGAAATATCGTCCAAAAACATAAACACGATGACTGAGATAAACAGAAACGCTACCTGTTCCAAATAAAAATGTTTAATTCAATTTGTACGACACTCACGCACATGCCCGTATAATGTACTCTGGGAAAATTACATTTGCATGGAAACATCATTATGTCGGACGATCTCTATGACGGAGGTGCTCCTGTTTAAGGTTTGGCTATATCCACTGGGATAAGCACACAAGTGTACAAATTCGTGTGTTGTTATTAATAAAGGTGTACTTTACCTTGACTAGTTACATGAGGAAGAAGGGAAAGATCGTAAACAACCGTCGTTCTTTGAGGAAGCTTGAGAGAATATATGGAAGCTACTGCTTGGGTTTCCTCTCAGGAAACCGGACTTTCATAACGTATTCTAGATATGCCTACGATTAAATGAATTTGAGTGTTCTTATTATTTAAGGTGCACTTTGCCTTGATAAGATAATGAAGATCGGAAGAAAGAAAAAAATATTTATAAAATTTGGGTAAGACTCTGAGGATATATGGATAAGTGTCCCTAATTTAGTAAGTTTGATATATATATATTTGGAAAATATATATGTTATTTACCATACAATTTGGGTGAGTTATTTACTTGTCGCTATTTCATACCCACTTGAGCGCTTGTAGAGTCCAGTAGAACTTTTATTACTTCAACAGCGATACGAGCCATAATTGAAAACTTGTCTACTATTTGCGAACGTCGAGTGGCAACAACGAATAAGCACAAAGTGCTTGTTAACGAGAGCACAAACCGCACTGAATGAGAACACACCGATATTTCATTTCTTTTCATATTTTAATTGAAGCTCTTTCTCGTAGAGGATTGTTGGCGAATGAAAAAGCGTATATTGCTTTGAGCGGCCTTTTGTGATGCGTATTCTATTATCTCACTCAAAGTCATTTTAAACTATAATTATTTTTATTCATGCAATGTTCTGATGAAACTTAATTAATGTACTTCGATTGCAATAAATTTAAAAAGTTAATGCCTATATTTTCGAGTTTGTTTTTGTATGATGCGTAGTTAATTATAAGTAATAACAAGAATGTCCTTCTAGTCAATTCCGGCTATAGCGGCCAATCTATATTTGAGATCAGCCAACTGCGCAGAAGATATTTTATAGTGCTCAAATGTACGCTCGCAAACACAGGTGCACTCCCTCTTCCTTCACTCTCATAATTCGATGGGACGGATAACCGACACGACCAGAGAAAGATCAGGTGCAGGACCGAATTTTTACATCCCTGTCCGCAGCATGGATCATCTTACTTTACAGACAATCAGATGATAAGCCTGCATTGCCCTAACCAACGGCGAAACAATAAAGAAATTCGTTGAGTCCTCGCAGATTCGAATTCACGACCTGCCGTTTCTAATGCACACGCACTTACCACTAGGCTACGGAGGCAGTCAACAAGAAATAATTGTATAGGTGACGTTCGCTAAATGGATTGGAAAATAGCGCAGTTCAATTTAATGAAATATGAATACCTGCTCAAAACTTTTTTATAAATATAAGACTCTGCTGCAAAGGTACTTATATACTGTACCTATTAAATTTTATTAAGATATGGGTTACCGGCAACAAACAATATTTCAGGCTAAGTTTAACATTAAGCCCTTCGTACGATGGGTTACATGACTTTCTACTGATGTTGTTCTTCGAATAATATCTATGGTATATACAATATTTCGGAAGTTTTAAGTTGTAAGTTAAGAAAAGGCATGTGTCATTGCGACCAGGTTAGTTGGTATTTTGCCTGGTAATATTTTACAAAAATAATTATAATTATGTTCAATACGTTTGGCTCCAAAAGTTATGTAAAAACAGAAAGTACCTACCGGCTAAAAATCATTGCGAATCACGGATATGTAAAACCGATCGGCCATTGCTACGCGATGTTTTCCATTTAATCTATGAAAACGGCATTCATTCATACGTATAAATAAATGCGGTAGTCTTTTATCTCGCATCTGTGACACGCAATCGGGTGAATTGGTCGAAAACAAATGTATGTCATTGCACTGGAGCGTTACTTGTGTAATTGTTGTTTGTCAATTACGCTTTTATTACTTAATATCAGTCTCTCCACGGCTCTGACTATGTTATTTTAAGATTTCTGAAATGGATTATCCATTGAATAAAAGTTGCCTACGTTAATGTAGGCAAATGTAGTTTTCTGATCGGCATAGATTTTTTTTAGATCGGCCCAGTAGATTATGAGTTCACTAATTTTAGTTCACTAAGTTTATTTAAGCTAATTTAAAGGAACCACCCTTTTGCTACGAAACAGCGTCATCGTCTAATGTTATTAATTATAAATTGTCATTAAGATGTCAATCATTGAATGACGATGCGATTCTATTGGAATATTTTGTGATCTTTCCAAGGCCTTTGACTGTGTGGACCATGATATATTAATCAATAAGCTAAAGTTTTACGGTGTACGCGGGTTTGGTCTTGATTTTCTATCTTCTTACCTACGCATTAGAAAACAATATGTAATCGTAAATGACACTCTGTCATCTGACTCCTTGTGCGGATGGGTGTTCCCAAGGATCAATTTTGGGACCTTTTCTGTTCCTGGTCTATATAAATGACTTGCCTCTGGTAGTGGAGAGGCTGTCCGAAATGACCATAACGTTGAGATAGCAAATAGGGAAATTGATATTGTGTCAAACTGGTTTGCGTCCAATAACTTAGTACTTAACGCGAACAAAACTAAATGCTTACGTTTTACTCTTTGTAAGTTTCAGATTTTCAAAATATTAAAATTGACAATGAGGTCATTCCTTACGTAAGCTCTACTACATTTCTTGGATTTTCTATTGATTCCAAGATGCAGTGGGAGCACATATTGACAAACTCTCTAAGAAGCTAAGTACAGCAATCTTTGCCATACGCAAGATCAGGCAGCTGATTGACGAGGCAACTGCAAAACTAGTTTATTACGCGTACTTTCACAGCCTTATGTCCTATGGATTATTATTATGGGGATCTGCAGCCGGTTTGAACACAATTTTTATACTACAAAGACAGGCTGTTAGGGCAATCTACAATCTGGGTTCACGGGAATCTTTACGTAATCCTTTAATAAAACTGAAATTTTAACTTTACTCTCGCTATACATATTTCAAAATATTATGTACGCGTCAAAATATTCATATGTTTGCTAAAAGATATTAGGCCGCGCAGGGGTCAAATTGAGCCCCTAGAGCTACCCAGATTTAGACTGACCCGAACCAAAAATCTTTCATGTATAATAGTATAAGAATGCATAACATATGAAATGCCTGCCAAACGCAACTGAATGATTCGAGCTTTCGTAAAGTTGTCAAAACAACGCTTATAGAAAAGCCTACTATTCTGTAATAAATTATATTGAGGACCAAGATGTGGAAATAGTTTATATTCTGCGCTTCAAATCCCTGGTAACTTAAAAAAAATGTATTGGTCAAATTTTGTAAATACTAATATTTAAAAAAAAAGGCTGCAGAGTTTCTTGCCGGTTCTTCTCTGGACGGGTCTGAGTTTGTGAACCGGTGGTAAATGGATAATTTTTGACGTTCATAAGTGCTCAGTAGAGCCTAAATTGAATAAATGATTTTGACTTTGACTTTGACTTTGACGGTCTACTATTAGTACTATTAATAATAGAACGCCGTTTAGTTGCTACGCGTTACTTTGTTCCTGTCTAATCTAGCTAAAATATAGTTTATATCTATAGTTCATATTGAAGGATTATTCCGTCGAGTTATTTAAAATTACCTCAATCACATAAATGTATACATAGGCTTAAATTGTCGCTCTGTGCTCAGATCATCTCGTAATTGGGGAAATGGAATCGTCGAGAGCGGTTTGTACACACGATTGTGCTTCAGACACCGCATCATTAGAGCGGTCTCAGCGAAACCTTCACCGTCGTGGAGTTAAAAGGAAAAGCGGCTATGCGCGAATTGGAGAATGCACGAGATTTTCGTTTCTAAATGTCCATGTTTCCTTTATTTAGCGCGTTCAATATTCTAGATTTAGATTTCGTAGAATATACTAAGGTTCGTAGCGTAGAAATGTCTCATAAACAAACAACAAATAAATATAAACAACTTGTTTTATATTTAGACATATTGAAGATATTTCAGAGACTAAACGAAGGTATTTGTCGACGGTAAAAGAAAACCTTTTCAGACCATAGTCAGCCCCTATTTTGAGTGATGACGTAAAACGCAATTTTATTTCTAAAATAATATAGAGCTTCATAGAACGTCTTCTTTTCTTCAATTTAATTCAGCGTTTCGTAGATGGACAGACACGCCATACATTTAATTTAATTTTCCTCGGGTTCTTTTGAGATCCTTTATTAGGGAACCCTAAAAAGGCACCGCCGCGGCAAACAGCTGAAAATCGTAATGAAGCAATTACCGAGCGATAAGCGGGTGGCATTTTTATATATATATCTTGAAACTGGAATGGGTTCATTAAAATCCCTCGTGCGGGATTTCCCCTGAGATCAAAAGATCAATTCTCGGTTAATATATTTGGTTCCATTCAAAGTGCGTTGGTGTAGAGCCAAGTGAAACATTAATTATTACTTTGAACGCGTCGTTTGATTAATTCGTGTCATTTGTTCTCATCTTTTGTGTCTTAGTAGTTTGTTTTATGTCTAAACTAGTAATTATGGTTTTGTGGTTCATAGTAGTCAAGTAGAAACGGTGTGTGCTTTAGAAACCGGAGGTCATGGGTTCGAATCTTGCGGGGACTCAACAAATTTTCATTCCTAGTTGGTTAGGGCAATTTGGGCTGATTATCCAAGTGTCTGAAAATTAAGATGCGTCGCGTGCATCGGATGGGCATGTAAAAGTCAATCTACCCACCATTGGACAGCATTAACGTAACGGTCTATAAACCCCCTAGTGAAGAAGGGAAAGACCAGTCCAGCAGTAGACTTACTCATGATGATGATTGTTTATGAATAAAATTAGCCATAAAAATGTATTTTGATACAGTCACTATGTATTTAGCTAGTATAGTTTGTCACCTCGATTGAATAGTTTGTAATAATAGTTCTTGATATTATTGTTATAGTATCAATATAGATAATGATATTACCTATTAGAAAAAATAACAATAATCTGTCTAACAAGCTCTATTTAATATATAGAAATAAATTCGTGGATATCAAATATTGTCAATTATTATTAACAATTTTATGTTATTTGACTACATACATTCCTTCAATCAAATACAAAAGTCAAAAGAAGTTTGTTTCCAAAACTTAGCAAGATATTATTAATAGGTTAGTAAAGCATTATTGCTCCTTTATTTGTGAACAGCGGTTTCTTCTTGACACAGAATCGCGGCAAATTAAGAAGTGTGTACGAGGGTGTGTGCTAAGTGTTGAATAAGTTACCTTATGCGGCAACGAGTGTTTTCTACTCGCCCTGGTTTCGTTTTAATTTTAGTTTTCCTCTGAATCTATGCCAACAAACAAAACGTTTTTGTCTACTTTCCTTTGGCGCTAAAACTTAGTACTATTCGTTAAAACCCCCTCATAGATAGGGGTGTATTAGGGGAGGCCTATGTCCAGCAGTGGACTATCACAGGTTGATGATGATTTGTAAATTACTAACTGGTTAGTACAATATATATACACAACCGTTTATCTTCTGTACCCGTAAATGTTTACGCACAGTGCCGTCAAATTAATTCGTGTTTTATAATTAAAACACTTGGCTAATTAAATAAACGAGCTCGTCCAATTGCGATTCCATGAAACACGCTATCAACTTAATTGGACCGAAACTAAAATACCCGTTGCGTTGCCCAAACAAAGACTGAAGCTTCATAAATTTATATTATAAAAGTTACTTCGCCCGTTTCGTTGAAGTTGAAGTTTCGTTGACATTTTCATTGAAACGTTAAATTTCAATTAGATTTTATCAACTATACATTCTATATATTGTATTCTAAAAGAAAGAAGATTTCGTTACTTCTTATTAATATGCTTAAACAAAAATTTTGTTATTTCATGATCGTTACCCATAGAGAGCTACTTTATTAATTAGATTGTTCTAATCTATCGTCTAGAATTCAATGTTGATATGCGAGTAAAATTAAAAAGATACTGTTTTTTATATCTTCGTTAAGGTCTTAGGTAATCACACATTTTCTCGAAATATAAAATGTACGATTACAAAATGATTCACTAAGTATTTATTGTAAGATTAGCTCTAGTATTCTCAATATTCTTGTCAAGAACTGAAAGAACTTGGAACGATATCAATGAAAGAACTGAAAATTATATTCTATAATAATAAACGAAACCAGGTTTTTACGTCCATAATAGTGTAATCAGAGAGCTGCGACGTGTCGGATCAACTGACACGAAGATCGATGATAAGAACTTGCAAAGCGATTTTTCCAGAGAACAATAATAAACGATAAAAGGATATAACGTCATGATTCGTAATCAGAGCGCGTCCGTTTGTTCGCGTGCAAGAATACAAGTGAGGTAATGGAACGACGAAAAAGCGTTTCCGACGAGGAGTCATGGACGTTCGTGGATCACTTGGTTCGACAAAGCTGCCGGAGTTGTGCGCTTTTTCGCTCAGGAATAAAGTGGAGTAAATGAAGGCGCGTTTCCGCCGGACTGACTTTGACGTTTCGACTTAACGCGAGCTTATTTTCTGTCGTTTTTATAACGCATGTGTATGTAGCCTAGTTGTTGATTTGCATTTCTATAAACTGGAGGTCGTCGCTTCGATCCTTTGCGGACTCGACAAAATTTTATTGTTGTTTCTTAGCTAGTTTCGGTCATGCGGGCCCATTACCTGATTGCCTTGCGAAGTGAGACGACCCGTGCGTCGGATGGACATAAAAAGTCGGTACTTCATTTTATCTCTCGCCGGTCGTGTCGGCCATCCGTCCCATTGGACTATGATAGTTATACCGCGAACATTTGTGCCCTATAGTATCTCCTTCATAGATGACTGATCTCTGTTATAGACCGGCCGCCGTAATCGAAATAGATTCGAAGAACGTTATTAGAAAATTGTATTTAGTTACAGGCGTAAAGAGTTTGTAACAGTAACCATGTTAATAAAATTTTGATTACTAAATATTGTAGTGAATATATTTTTTAATTTTCTGCAGGGCTGTAATTATGCTGATGTGATGATGATTATATTTATAAATCTTTATAGTGTGCCAAGTTTTCATAAAGCTTTTTGTTTTGCAAAGATCTGCTGTACCATTATTTTATATCACATAAATAGAATTAACTACATTCAAAAAGATAATTCGCTTGTTAAAATTCGATAGGAAGATTTTAGTTATCTCGTTCACCTCAAGGCAAGATATCCGATCCTGCATTGGAGTTAAGGGGCAGCTGTCACCTTAAAGAGGATGTTCATATGCGTAATTAGATCGATCCCCCTTCGCCGCCCTTTTGTCCCAGATTTCACAGGCAATTGAGTTAAAACCCTTTGCTGAGGTTCGCTCTGACGCGACAGTGTGTTTACATCACTCGCCGACATTTACATACTTTAGTAACCCTCTTAGATGAGTCTGAGTTTGTTGTCTAATCTTGGTACGCGTAGGTTGTGCAGTGTAATTAGTAAAAGGCACATGTTAAAGAAAGTGGATTAGGAAATTATTTTTTTTAAATTGGGAAACCCGCATAGTAAATATTGTTTGTATCCATAATTACAGATGGAGATTCTTACACAGTTTCATGTATGCCACAACGGCTAACCTTAAATACTTCAAACTTCTAAAAGCTAATCTTTGTGTCCAATAATAATATTATAAATTTTTAAAATAAGAGTCTGCTAGTAGCATTTAAGACTGTTTCGAACACGGCGTTTTAATGAAAAAACACAACGGTATTGACTCTTCAAACAGGAAGCGACCGGAGGGTTACTCATCTGACTCGGCGGGGAGTTTGCGTAACTCACTTTGCGATTTTCCACGTACATTAATTTCCATTGTTTGGAATGCGTACGCCGATGGAGAGATCGTGTGCGGTGCGTGCGGTGCGAAATGTTTCGACTGTGATTGTTCAATTAGAAAATGTGCGTGTTTTCATTTAGATGAACTCGTTCGAAAGGTGGATTGCTTTTATATTGAGTAACTTGAATGTCATAGCCACAATGGCTAGTTTTTAATTTCGCAGATGTGAAAAACTGTTTGTACTTGGACGATTGTCGGCTAATTTTTGTAAACATAAAACGAAACAATATTTTTTTACAAAGCAAACCTTAAGCAAATATATAATAGCAAATCATAAGCTTTTATTTCCAGAGTATGCAAAGCTTGAGTGTTATAATTACATCTATTTGTGTTTTACATGGAGCTTAAATCATACTTAATTAAACATTGCTCTAAAACCAGGCAGTTTTCATATGCTATCTACAAATATTTAGCATCACTATAATCTTCGAGACATGCAATAAACTTAGTCATGGATTTTTTAAATACCTATTTAATTTATGTTAAAAAAAAAAGTTTACAAGTAAATATTTTCAATAATAGGAATTATTGTAATACAAATGTAATTTGCAAAAAGATCTGTTTGTATCAAAAGATATATCTAACAGCAAGTCCCTTATGAGTCCATTACGATCCAGAATCTAATTTCATGCATGACTGCATCTTTACTAATTACAATGACTTACCCTTGTAACAAAAAAATGTTTACTTAAGGTTTTTGGACAAATGCGCTTGATTTTACAGTTAATTGAGGATTATTTTAGAAAAATGTTGTATAATATAATTTGTTGTACACTTAAAATGATAGTAAAGTTCGAGTTTTGAATGTACAAAATGTTAAATGCAACCATTGATTTGTTTTTCTCAAGTTTTAGTTAATCTTATATTATAACCTTATTCTAATAATGACGTATCGTTAAATTGACATGAAAATTATATTACGAATATCCATCCTCAAACTGTCCTTAGTAAACTAAAACCAATATTAGTAAAAGTTTTTGGTCTGAAATCAAATAATTGAACTGAATTCTAACTTCTAAAACATGCAATATTGGACATATTTACCATCAGCCTTTTCGTAACTAACTGTTCACCCAGTTAAGTTTTAAGATACAGTCGACGTCATTCTCGTCAGTTTTTTAACCGTTGCGTAGCTGAAATGAATCAATGAAGCCAATATTTCGGCCAAGTTCGAGCGCGCCCGCTACGTGGAACGAAAACGAGGTTGTCAGCAGCATCCTCTTTCAAAGGCTCTGCTCATTCCGAAGGACTATTTGTATGCGCGTCCGACGCTTCGAAAGAGTTAAGTAATTTGAAAATTGAAAGCGAAATAAACCTAATGAAGCCGGAATTTTTCCACTTTTCCATCGAGGCTGTGGCGAGCGGCCTGCTGCCTGCTTGCTGCGGTGGGAATGTTTTCCCAAGTCGCTTTTTTATACAACCTTTTTTTTCAGCTTCTGTGAAACTTTTTTTTTCATTTTTTCAGTGCGCGATCTTTTTTCACTCAGTTGGCGTGTTTGAAAATGATTTCGCTCCGTGAAAGGAAAAAAGCGTTTGGTGTTTTTTTGCCTCTTTTTTCGAGCGTGTGCATGTATGTCTGTTTAAATAGACTGCATTTGCTCGCCTTATAAAAGAATGTGGGTTTGCGTTCATGAAAGCGTATAGAAATTATGTCCGACTGATTTGTTTTTTATAGATTTCACTGAAAGGTCTCTCTTCGACTCGACTAGCCATATGCATATTTATAACTATGCTTCTTTATGTTTGTCGATGAAAACTCGTTAATTTTTTAATACTTAATTAGTTATTATATATTTTTATTATACTATAAGTATTCTTACTTAATTTATTTACGGCTAACAATAAGGGGTAGAAGCTACTGCCTCTTATTTTATCGCAAACAGGTTGTATTCCGCTAGCCACGCTTCTTGAAGTTTCTCATTGCGGGCTCATTAAAAGTTTCATAATTTATAGCGATTGTTCGTCAAGACAAGCACACGACTTCGGTTTCTCGTTACTTTTTTCCTTTTCAATGCAAATAATGGAATTCGTCTATTAAAAATATATCAAGTGAAGTTTACGATTTTATTCATTTTGTGATTACTTTTAACAAATTTAAGCTAATAAATTCAATAGAGATTGATAATGCATATTGGTCAGAATTAGCGCTAAAGTTATTTTGGACTGGCCAGACCAATTGTTACTTTTACAGTGGCATTAAGATGCAATAACCGACCTCGGCGGCCTAGCGATATTGGCCCTTGCTTTATTAAACGGAAGTCAGGGTTTGAATCCTGCGGAGAAACAGCGTTCATAATCATCATCATCATCGGCCTGTGTTAGTCCACCGCTAGACATAGGCCTCCCCTAATGCACGCCACCGCTTCCGATCTTCGGCTATTCTATTCCTGCCCTCACCGGCCACTTTGCGAATGTCGTCACTCCATCTTGCCGCAGGGCGTCCTACACTACGTTTGCCGAGCCTCGGTCTCACTCCAGAACTTTTCGACTCCAGCGGTCGTCAGTTCTGCGGCTCATATGACCGGCCCACTGCCACTCAGCTTACTAATCCGGTGGGCTATGTCGATGATTTTGGTTCTCTGACGGATCACGTCATTTTGATGCGGTCCTTCAGAAATACCCGAGCATAGCCCTCTCCATAGCTCGCTGAGCGACTTTAAATTTGTGGACCAGTCGAACCGTAAGTGTCCAAGTCTCGGCACCGTAGGTCAAAACGGTAGGATGCACTGATCGAAGACTTTCGATTTAAGGGACTGTGGGATGGGTGTCGAGAAAACTCGACGAAGCTTATGAAAAGCTGCCCAGCCCAGCGAATCCTTCTGTTGGCCTCCCCCTCAAAGTTGTTTTTACCTAGTTGGAGCGTTTGCCCTAGGTAAACGTACTCCGAAACAACTTCAAGGAGGTGCGTCAATTGTGATCGGTCCCGGATCAACGTGCGTTAAACATGACCTTGGTTTTACCCAATTTCATCCGAAGACCGATGCGTGCAGAGGAATCAGTCAGGCTTTTTTACATGTTCTTTGCGGTCTCAGCCATGATGACGATATCGTCCGCAAATCGCAGATGTGAGATGTACTCGCCGTTCACATTTATGCCGTGTCCTTCCCAGTTGAGCGTCCTGAACATGTCCTCCAGCGCGGCGGAGAACAATTTCGAAGACATGACGTCTCCTTGTCTCACACCGCGGTGCAGGGGGATAGGCTCAGTCTGCCCACTTTGGACTACGACAGACATAGTGGCGGCGTTATACAGACATCTCAGCATCTCGATATATCGCCAATCAATTTGGTACCGTTGCAGGACTCGAGGAAAGACCAGGTCTCGATGGAGTCAAAAGCCTTCTCATAGTCCACAAATGCCATGCACAGGGCTGGTTATACTCAAGTGTCTTCTGTATAACCTGTCTCACTGTATGGATGTAGTCTATGGTGCTGTAACCCCTCCGAAACAGCGTTAAAATATTTTAATTATTTAATAATTATATAATTCAGTTTTATTGTGGTTTTCTGTTGGATAAAACAGGTTGGACAGGGCAATCACCAATTGTCTGAAAAGAAAGATGATTAATACGTTGGATGGGCATGTACGATTTTCCACGTACATTAATTTCCATTGTTTGGAATGCGTACGCCGATGGAGAGATCGTGTGCGGGCGTGCGGGCAATGTTTCGACTTGATTGTTCAATTAGAAAATGTGCCTGTTTTCATTTAGATGAGCTCGTTCGAAAGGTGGATTTCTTTTATATTGAGTAACTTGAATGTCATAGCTACAATGGCTAGTTTTTAATTTAGCAGATGTGAAAACTGTTTTGTGCTTGAGATTATCGGATAATTTTGTAAACATAAACGAAACAATATTTTTACAAAGCAAACCTTACAAATATATATAGCAAATTATAGCTTTTATTTCCAGAGTACCAAAGCTTGTTTGTTATAATTACATCTATTTGTGTTTTACATGGAGCTTTAAATCATACTTAATTAAACATTACTCTAAAACCGCGCAGTTTTCATATGATATCTACAAATATTTAGCATCACTATAATCTTCGAGACACGCAATAAACTTTGTCATGGATTTCTATGGATTTTTTAAATACCTATTTAATTTATGTTAAATAAAAAGTTTACAAGTAAATATTTTCAATAATAGGAATTATTGTAATACAAATGTAATTTGCAAAAAGATCTGTTTGTATCAAAAGATATATCTAACAGCAAGTCCCTTATGAGTCCATTACGATCCAGAATCTAATTTCATGCATGACTGCATCTTTACTAATTACAATGACTTACCCCTAATAACAAAAAAATGTTTACTTAAGGTTTTTGGACAAATGCGCTTTGTATTTTACAGTTAATTGAGGATTATTTTAGAAAAAATGGTTGTATAATATAATTTGCTTCGTACACTTAAAATGATAGTAAAGTTCGAGTTTTGAAATGTACAAAATGTTAAATCAACCATTGATTTGTTTTTTCAAGTTTTTTGGGTTAATCTTATATTACTTAACCTTATTCTTATACGTATCGTTAAATGCATGAAAATTATCTACGAATATCCATCCTCAAACCGTCCTTAGTAGAACTAAACCAATAGTTAATTATTAGTAAAAAAGTTTTTGGCCCGAAATCAAATAATTGAACTGAATTACTTATTTTAAAACATGAATAATTGTATATTTACTCATAGCTTTTTTCGTAATAACTGTTCACCCTGTTAAGTTTTCAAAAAACACTGTACGTTCTCGCGTGATTTTTTTTAACCGTTGTTGTAGTTTGTAAATGAATGCAAAACAAATTTCGGCAACGTTCACAAGCGTGCCCCGTACGTGGAACAAAAAACGAGGTTGTACAGCAGCATCCGCCGTTTCAAAGGCTCGCCTCACCCGAAGGCTATTGTGGTAGCGCGTCCGACGCATTCGAAAGAGTTAAGTAATTTGAAACATTGCGAAAGCGAAATAAACCTAATGAAGCCGGAATTTTCTCCACTTTTCCACGAGGCCTAAGTGGCGACGCGGCCTGCTGCCTGCTTGCTGCGGTGGGAATGTTTTTCCAAGTCGCTTTTTTATACAACTTTTTTTTTCAGTTTCTGTGAAACTTTTTTTTTCATTTTTTCAGTGCGCGATCTTTTTTCAGTCAGTTGGCGTGTTTGAAAATGATTTCGCTCCGTGAAAGGAAAAAAGCGTTTGGTGTTTTTTTTGCCTTTTTTTTTTCGAGCGTGTGCATGTATGTCTTTTTAAATAGACTGCATTTGCTCGCTGTATAAAAGAATGTGGGTTTGCGTTCATGAAAGCGTATAAAAATTATGTCCGACTGATTTGGTTTTTACAGATTTCGCTGAAAGGTCTCTCTTCGACTCGACTAGCCATATGCATATTTATAACTATGCTTCTTTATGTTTGTCGATGAAAACTCGTAAATTTTTTAATACTTAATTAATTATTATATATTTTTAATATACTATAAGTATTTTTACTTAATTTATTTACGACTAACAATAAGGGGTAGAAGCTACTGCCTCTTATTTTATTGCAAACAGGCTGTATTCCGCTAGCCACGCTTACTTGAAGTTTCTCATTGCGGGCTCATTAAAAAGTTTCATAATTTATAGCGATTGTTCGTCAAGACAAGCACGCGACTTCGGTTTTCTCGTTACTGTTTTCCTTTTCAATGCAAATAATGGAATTCGTCTAAAAAAATATATGAAGTGATTTACCGATTTTGTTAATTTTGTGATCACTTTTAACGATTTTAAGCTACAAAATTCAATAGAGATTGATAATGCATAGAGGTCAGAATTAGCACTAAAGTTGTTTTGGACTGGCCAGACCAATTGTTATTTTTACAGTGGCATTAAGATGTAATAAACCACCTCGGCGGCCTAGCGATATTGGCCCTTGCTTTATAAAACGGAAGTCAGGGTTTGAATCCTGCGGATTCAGCGTTAAAATGTTTTTTATTTAATAATGTTATTGTTTATTATTTAATTTAGTTTTATTGTGGTTTTCTGGTTGGATAAAACAGGTTGGAAAGGGCAATCACCCAATTGTCTGAAAAGAAAGATGATTAATACGTTGGATGGGCATGTAAAAAGTCGGTCTTGGTTGTCAACTAATTCATCCGTCGAATGCACTCTCATTCTCTGCGTTAAAACTGTTATTCATGTAAATCTGGATGGATTAGAAGCCGACCCCCTGATAATTTGGGAGAATGGCTAGGTGAACAATTAAGATGGTTCATAAAAGCACTAAATAATAGGCTTAGATTCAGAAGCCTATTTACGATACATATATATGTATATAATATGTATACTTTGCCAATCAATATATTGAGGACCATGATGTTAAAAACAGTTAACGGTTTGCATTTGTAGGTGCACTGTTTGACCTACATTGGGACTAGTATTTTTAATTATAATTCTAATTTAAATTAATTGATTATAATTCATCATTTTCAAATAAAAAAATACCAAAGAATTTCGAGCCAGTCCGTCTTCTGTCCAAATCGGTAGTAGATGTAAAGAAAAGCGAATTTTCATATCTGCTGTATAAAGTCTTGGAAATGAGTTAGCCATAAAGATTTCTGCATTATACTCTTCGGACAGAGAATACCGGATGATTCTTAAAGTGTTAAACTATCTTCCGAGAGATTCGTGTCACTTGAAACTCGTCGAGTGCGTCTACTTGCTCTCAGAGTTTTGAGACTCTTCTCTTTATATTAAGTTTTCTCGTCGACGGGTCGCTAGTACGTAATGGGAAACTTACAAACGTGCGAATAATATTTTCTTTTGCTTCCATTGTCTTTAGTTGTAGTATCAGATGATGATTAAATTTCTGTAGTATATATAGACAGCACTGGAGTGATTTTATATGTGTTTTAGTGATATTTAAAGTTGAGTTTGATGACTAGCTTCATTAAGGTGTCTCTTGACCGATTTCGTGGCATAATATTTAACAGGATTAAAATTACGGAGAGAAAAGTTAATTTATGGAAACATTACTTTACAAAAGTATTTAGGTACTACACTAAAAGATAATAAAAGCTAACGGAATCATCATCATCATCATCAGCCTGTGTCAGTCCACAGCCAACGAAATATTAATCATTATTCTCATTTTCTTTCCACTCGTTGTGCTATGTCATTTCTTCAACCGTAAAATATGATTGGATGTCAGAGTATATTTTCGCGATGACTTATGAACAGCGGCGTTAGTGTCATAGAAGATAATTTCTGACAAGCGTGAACAGCGAGTCCATCGGCCGTGCGTTAATCTAATGAATAATTCAGAGGGCATGACGCTCGACGCGGCGTCGCTAACGAGCGATAATACACCTGCGCCGATCGACTATAGTTGAAAGATAAACCTTGTTACATACGTGCAATAAACGACTCTTTGGAACGTATATAAGGACCTTATTCCCGTGTTGGAGTTTGAGTTCTCCGATGAAGCTTTGCGAACGGATGTACATGCCTCAAGATGCTTCAGAAGAAGATTTATTAATCTGATTTACCACGTTCATATATCAAAATATCCTAATGAATTACTGCTTGGTTCTATGCATTTGTTCATTGATGGAATACAATGTCCAGCTTGTGAATGTTTTTTTTTTTATTTATGTTTAATTATTATATAACTGACTTACTGACTTATAAAACAATGTCTTCGTTATTTTTTATATTGCTAACGAAGACAGTCGAGCAGTCGGTCCACCTGATGGAAAGTGGTCACCTGCCTACCGCGAGACAGAATGTTACGCCTCCTTTGCCTAGTAAATACGCTACGGTGCCCTTCAAACCGAAACGTGAGAGTGTTTTCAGACTACCGCTTTGTGGCAAACATAGGCGCCGCTGTAAAAAGGTGACCTACCACCTCTTCTTTAACGTCCATAGCGAAATTTGTATCTCCTTTTGATATAAATTCATGGCACACACTGGTGAAAATATATCCGAACCGTTCGTAATAACTTGGCTCCTTGCCCGTGAATCCGCTTTTGAAAATAATACTTAGCGGAAAAATAAAAGAAACGATCTGAAGAGAGATTCGTAACAACGCTAATGTGTGCTTGAATGTGTAGTTTATTTAATGGTTCTCTCGGTCTATGTTAACGCAGCTTCGATTTCAAAATGCTCCAAATTTATAGCGCTTATTTTAAAGTACCACTAGGCTACGGAGGCAGTTCCTAGTGGTTCTCCGTAGCCTAGTGGTATAGGTGTGTGCTTTAGAAACCGGAGGTCGTGGGTTCGAATCCTGCGGGGACACAACAAATTTTCATTGTTGTTTCCTAGTTGGTTAGGGCAATTTGGGCCGATCACCCAATTGTCTGAAAAGTAAGATGATCCATGCGTCGGATGGGCATGTAAAAGTCGAGTCCACCCACACCCGCATTGGACCAGCGTGGTGGGATACGGTCCAAACCCCCTAATGGATAGGGGTGTATTAGGGGAGGCCTATGTCCAGCAGTGGACTAACAAAGGCTGATGATGTGTGTGTGTGTGTGTATTTTAAAGTTAAATTAGGCATTACGACTTCTATAATTTAAATTATATTGATTAGTTTGTTTTAGAAATTAATATAATGTTCTGCTTATACTTTGTAGAATAATTCATTCTTGTTTTTGCAACATGTTGACTTTTCTATTAGTCTTGTTAAATATATATACACTTGTTTTTTGTTTTTTTGCAGTTTAATAAACAAGCCAAGCTACTTAGCATTTGGATACCGAAACATTACAAAAACAACATTCGTAGTTGGCTCACTGTATTATCCTCTGTGTTATTGTTAAGTATCCGCAGAACTTCTGCGAATATGTTAATTTAATCCATTCAATTAAGTCGTTGCGGCAAAAGTTACTGAGTTTCGTCTCCGAGTTTGCTCATTCAATTCGTGGCCTATTATAATTGGATTCTGTCTTATTGTTTCGCTGAAATTTCAGACACCAAATCTAGCTTTTCAACTTTATCTCGTTATTATTATTCATTTGAAAGACATATTATCAATTTTCAAGTCCAGTTTTTATTTTAGTCATTGGATATGTTATGGTAAGTTTTTTAAGGCATTTGTACAAAAATGTCGTTTCATGTTTGGATTGATTAAATACAGAAAGTAAATCTGAACTGACTGCCTCCGTAGCCTAATGGTAAGGGTGTGTGCATTAGTCCCCGCAGGATTCAACGACCTGAACAACGACTCAATAAAATTTAATTGTTGTTTCCTAGTTGGTTTAGGCAATTTGGGCCGATCACCCAATTGTTTGAAAATTAAGATGATCCATGCGTCGGATGGACATGTTAAAAGTAGGTCCACCCACCAACCCGCATTGGACCAGAGTGGTAGAATACGGTCCAAAAACCCCCTGATGGAGAAGGCGTGCGTTAGGGGAGGCCTTTGTTCAGCAGTGGACTAACACAGGCTTATGATGATTAAAAACTTAAAAAGATGTAACTTAACATATTTTTGACGTCAACTTTTTGCGCGTAAGAAAAAACTGATGAAACTATATTTATACGATGCGTCATGAAAAACCGACACCTGAAGTTAAGAATTTTTTTTAATAAACTTTATTTAATTGCACAATACGGTATAATAAAGTTTATTTAATATCTTTTTCTATCACTAGCGTCAATTTTCTACAAATTTTAACGTTTACTAAAATTAAAGAGTAAAATATATATTTCAAAGATTTTTGCCTTCTTACCTACCAATTATAATTTTACAGATGTGTTATCACTACACTTTTTCTAACAAACCACAGTCCGTCCCGTTCAGCCATGTTTTTATATTTTCCTGTCGGAAAAAGTAGCCTTTGTTACTTAAATGTAGCTTGAAACCGGGTAGGTACCCTGTTTACAGGAGACCGTCTATTGGGTACCACGCGGACTGCCTATATTTTGCTGCGATGCGTAGAAAACAACCTGCAGTGTTCCGGTTTTGAAGACACGTTAATGCCAGCGTATTTACTGGGTAAACGAGACTTAACACCCTGTTTGTCTCACGGTAGGCAGCGCGGTTGGCGATACATGTAATTGCTATGTAGCCAATTTTCGTGACCACTTCCCATCAGTGTTTCCCGACACTTCTTCTCCTGCGTATGCCATAAAAATAGAAACGTAATGTCACTGTTTTAGTGTAGTTTATCCATAACAAATACACACACACAAATATTTCCTCTTTACACTGTCAGTATATATAAACAGTTTTATTTAGCAAATAAAACCGATAGTGCCACTGGGTATACTTTAAACTTGCTCAATATTTCTGATACTAATAAGATGCTAAGTACATCAGATTTAGCTCTAGTTGAGTGTCAAAGTTTAATAACTTAATCCCATTGCACCCGTTGCGTCAAACTATCAGTTTAATTGCTCTAATTGTAGTTTCAAGCAGTTTCTATGAATAGTCCTGTCCATTAAGGATCGTCAATCCTTAAAGGCAACGGCATTGTATGTTTCGTTTTATGAACAACTTTATTTGATAGAAATTATGCCTGCAGAACTACTTATTTATTTTTCTTTAAATCATTCTATTTGACAAATATTTAATATTTGAATCAAATTAATTTTTACGCATATTATCGCGTTTGTTTTACATATTTAAATTTAAATGGAAAGTGTTCATAACGTCGGGAATTTAAATAAGTATGTAAAATAAACGCGATAAAATCCGTAAATAGTAATTTTATTTAATAATGTATGGTATTAGCGCAAACAAAAGAAATTATTAAACATTTAATAATTTTATTGCCAAAGTGGAGTAGGTTTAAGATGTTAATTTTTAGTTTGGTAATACGTATTTTGATTTACACTTCATTCCCTGGTTCTTTTGCTATTTACCAAGTTCAAATGAATCAGGTTTTTCGGGTATTTACATTTTATTTTCTATGATCTTAATAGAACCGTGAAGATACTATATAGAAATATAGTATTTAAAGTCGCTCAACAAGCTATGGGGGGCTATATTCGGAGTAACGATGAAGGACCGCATTAGAAATAATGTGATACATCAGAGAACCAGAGTCATCGACATAGAACACGGGTTTAATAAGCTCAGGAGCAGAGGATCGGAAGCGGTGGCTTGCCGTAAGGAAGGCCTATGTCCAGCTGTGGACTGAAACGGACTGATGATGTTGATAAATACGGTACGAATAATGAACTCAAATGATTATAAAATAAACCTTTTTATTTTAAATTCCAAGTGGTCAAGAAACAAAACAATGTTAGTTTTATACAAGCGGACTTTAATCGAGGGCGTTTATTGCGATGCGAGTCAGGTAAGAGGTCTTTAATCGTGTAATTTAATTAATTAAGAAAACACATTACGACACAGGGATTCGAATAAACTCTACCTGCCGCGCTCTTAAAGCGGTATTAACGAATAAAATAGGATAGGTTCACCTTAAGTAGTATTAGTAATAACTTCTTTCTTTGCTGAAAGACCGTCTAGGAATTTGTTATAACGTTTGTTCGTTTTGTGTTGTGAAAAACTATTGTGTTTTAAATTAAAATATTCTATTTGAGTATGAAATCTCAATGGAGATTCGGTAATGTAATTAAGATAATCATTATAAACGAGACGAGATAATAATTATAACGCTTTAATCCATCCAGAACGTTGAACAAGTAATTATGCCAATGAAAAATACAATAACACAAATTATAAAAAAAGTGCAAAAGAAAAATGCAAGGCACGATAGAACAAATTGCGTTTCTCAAATTGATATTGCGTTTGTTCTTATTATACAAATATAAAAAACGTGTAAAATACTTTATTATTTGAATAGATGACAAATTTACATTCCGCTGTTTGTTGGAATTTAAATATACATCATCAGCCTGTGATAGTCCCCAGCTGGACATAGATCTCTCCTAGTACACCTCTATCCGTTAGGGGGTTTTGGACCGTATCCCACCACGCACACGCCCATACCTGTAGCCTACGGAGGCAGTTGTAGTACGGAATTTAAATATAAAACTCTGGATTCTGTTAAAAATTAATGACTATCGTGTAATGTATGATTCAAACAAGAAATATTGTTGAGAAACAGCGTCCTCGGCGTATGGCTTTAGAAAGTTTTATACGTAGAAATGAAAAAAAAGGAAATCGTCGCCGAATAAGATTCACGTAAATAAATCATAAGGCAGACATACGTTCCGTGAATAATGAACGGTCTGGAGCACTTGCACGTTTAGGACCGTGGGGTAAGGAACTGTGGTGATGAGGAAGTGGGGTGTGCATTAACGAAGGCATCCATCAATGTCGAAGTGGAGGCGACAAGCTCGGACGGGTTGAGTGATAACTTTGAACGCGGATCGCTTTCTTCCTCGCTAGCTTTGGTACTTTCGAGGCCTATTTATTAGTGATATTGAAAGGTGCGCTCTCTTTATTGCGTAGCTAGGTTTTAGTATATTATTGTGGTCATGTCTGAAAGCATTGACGGCAGAATTTAATGGATGGATTAAAAGCTATGCCGCTGTTCTTGAAACTATGACGAACTTTTTTTTGGAAGAAAACAAATATATGTCATGTAATTATGCACGGCATGTAAAAAGTCGGTCCACCCACCAACCCGCATTGGACGGTCCAAAACCCCCTAATGGATAGGGGTGTATTAGGGGTTACTTTAAAAGCGAATAGAATGCTCATGCTATGATCTTTAATAACGAATAAGTTTGGTTTAATTTAAAGTACCCAATAATGTACATTTGATATTCTTTTGAAAAAATGGCGCTCAGTACATTTTGATGAAAGGCTTTAATAGTATTTCTTATTCTCTACAAGAATTTTTATAAGTACAATATTTATTTACACGTAAACAAAGCCGCGGGCGTATGCTAGTTCAAAAAAAGTTCATCGACGTCAAGTCTTCTTTATATTGCTCTTATCAAGAGATGATGTCAGAAACCTTAGAGTTCAATTTATTTGCATAGTTTGACTAAAACTGAGTAGTATGTAATAGTCAGTTTTAGGTCGTTGCACTGTCGCTCTGCTGACATTGTACAATCTGAGCTCAGTTTCAGCATATGGGATCGTTTAATAACTAGCGATTGGTCCACAATCGATCGCAAGCAAAGCATTTGCGCATT
The DNA here is from genome assembly GCA_029286875.1 of Lamproptera curius. Classification (NCBI taxonomy): domain Eukaryota; kingdom Metazoa; phylum Arthropoda; class Insecta; order Lepidoptera; family Papilionidae; genus Lamproptera; species Lamproptera curius. The sequence continues at coordinate 534,669 of JAGSMT010000007.1, forward strand.
TGAGCTATTAGTGGTTAGCAATGCTGAGACGGATTCCAGTAAACGCTTTGTGCTTTGAACTATTTGTTATTGGTTAAGTCAAGATTAATAATATGATTGGATTAAATAATTAATACATTTATGCGAAACGAAACACGACTTAGAACTATTTCAATAATTTCTTCTTCTGTACAAATTTTAATAATAATGTAATATTCAAGTAATTTTGTTATGCTTATTTTACAGAGTTTAATTACTTTTATTTGGAAATTTTCTCACGTTTAAGATCTTATTATTTATTCAAGTAAGCAACAGCACAACTTTGCCCCGTGATTTCACCCGCGTGATTTTATTTGCTAATTGTAATACCATTACCCATTACATATTTACAAGCCCGACGGTTTTTGCCGTTCGTACCGAAATAGGTTGCTGATGGCCGATTTGTCTACTGACATGTCACTTTTATTATATTTTGAATAGACTACAAAGTATACTTAGAAATTTTAGACTATGAGTTATTCTGATATTTAAGCTATGTTATTGTAAAGTTTTAGAAAAATCCATCATGTAAGGTGAAGGACTAACAAGTATCCATTCATATGAACTTTCGCATTTATAATATTAGTGGGATTATTATGAAGCTGGATAGAATTGTTATTATAAATTCAAAATGCGTTCCGATTTACGTACGCTCGTTTTCTTAGGACCACATAATTTCTTACCCATACAACCAAGCCTCTTAACCATAAGTGATGTATGCTTTTATTATTCACCAAATCGTGTCTAGCACTAGTATTCTTTCAACTTGATTTTAAGACGTTATGAATAATGTGCAATAATAAATAACATAGCATTCAATTTTATTTACTTATTCTGTCTCTTCTTGTTCTTTTTATTGCCATTTTACAGGTTTACATTGGATTGGCTCATGAACCAACTTGTATTCAAACTGCATTCAACAAATGGATTGCATTCATCATCATCATCAGCCTTTGATAGTCCACTGCTGGATATGGGCCCCCTTATACACCCCGATCCATTGAGGGGTTTTGGACCTTATCCCGCCACGCTGGTCCGATGCGGGTTGGTGGTTGGACCGACTTTTTACATGCCCATCCGACGCATGGATCATCTTACTTTTTAGACAATTGGGTGATACTATGCGCCATTAAAAACCTTTACTTTTAAAATATCTTGGAGTAGCTAATATTTCTTATAGAATATAATTCATTACATTCTTGTAAGAAATTAATAACCACAACAAACGCAAGCAAAGGATGAAAAGTATGCTGACACGTCTTGGCGAGTCTGTCTTGGGTGTAGTGGGTTCAAAGCCAGGCTTACACTCGAGCCAAAGTGCTCGAAAGTGCGCCGAGCTTAATTAGCAAGCCACTCGGTCCGTGCAACGAACGTGTCACGTGAAATTAGCAAATGCAAAGGTCCGCCCCCATTGTGGCCCCTTGTTGAATATTCAGACCGCTTTTAATCACGGCCAGACGTGGTTTTTTGGATGCGAGAATTACCTGAAGAGTATGCTGCTTTGTGTGTTTCGTTTTATGAAGCGGTTCTCATATTTTTAGTCGGGGTGTAAAGTCTATGCGGTGGGACAATTTACGTGAAAAAGGACCCTTTTTGTAGAGCGATCTTGTCGATAGTTACCTTTTGCAAATTCTTGGTGCATAGTAGTTATAGATTCTTCCATGCTCACTTCATACTACACTTGGTTATCTAAGGACATTTTGTTTTTCTATACCTGTTTATAAATTTGAGTAAAGGATAAAATATCCAGTATATATTTTTGAATATCTTCGTAACATAGTTTACTCACAATCGCCGTTTCACCTGCGTCTTAACTGAAACAGACTTTTTAACATAAATTTTATACCTTAACCCCATCAGATCATAACATTTCAAATGAAATAATTATCCATTCCACAGTTTTACTATAGAAATATTAGCCTAACATGTAAAATGCTTACCTTTATCATGCACAAGTAGGTAAGCACTTTTATCGCCAATTTGGTTAATGACTTTTTGTTTGTTTTCCACTTTTTTCCAACAAGTACAAACATCTCAACATATATCATAACTACAGAAAAAAAGCAAACATCAAAACGTGTCCGTCCGTAGAGAATTAAAAAAATGCGTATTCCGCTTACTAGGCAAACAGAAAGTTGAAAAACACCGCTGTATTGTCCTCCATTGAACGCTAGTCGGAAAACACGGCGACGGGGAAACTTGCCATGGGGCGGGGGCGAATGAAAAACAACGCCATATATCAAGCTTTATTACGAGCCCCCCTCTAGAGAGAGAGTGCCCGTGGCCCACTTCCAACTTAGGTATCAGGCTATCACTTTGGACTTTATCGCTGCGAATGTATGATCGCCTAGTTTTGGTAGCAGCACTCGAGAGGTCTTGTAGTATATTCAGTATCTCGTAAACTATTGTGTACGAACGATTTCGCGTAGCAGTTAAGTAACTTCGTTAGTTTAATTTAATGGATTAAACAAGAAATAAATGGTTTTGTAATCATCATCATCATCAGCCTGTGTTATTATCATGTTCTCCAGTCGATTACGAATACGGCGGCCGATCTATATTAGAAATCAGCCTACTACGCAGGAGATATGATAGTGCGCAAGTGTACGCGCAAACACAGGCGCACTCCCTGTTCCTTTATTCTCTCAAACCCCGATGGGACGGATAACCGACCGGAGAAAGTAAGGCGCAGGACCGACTTTTTTATATGCCAATCCGCCGCATGGATCATCTTACTTTTCAGACAATTATGAGATCAGCCCAAATTGCCCTAACCAACTATGAAACAACAATGAAAATTTGTCGAGTCCCCGCAGGATTCGAACCCACGACCTCCGGTTTTCCAAAGCACACGCCCTTACAGCCAGGCTACGGAGGCAGTTATTAGACGATTTTGACTGAAATATTGCTGATTATGGGGCATATGTATTATGGGGGTTGGGATTAAAGTGAAGGAAGTCGCTCGAAATAGCTAAATTGATAAAAACGAAAAATCTAAACAACCACGTCTAGCTATGATTTGTCGATGACTAAAATTTTATTATCAAAGGCATTATAATAGACTAAAACTTGTTCTTTCAACAATCTTTCGACCATTATTTGCAGTCGCATAAATTACCCTCCCTCTATAACTCTGCAATAGGAAAGTTCATTCGTTAAGCAGCCAGTTTCCACTGCAGCAGTCGAGCGCTCCTCGAAAACACTAGACCCGACAAAAGGCTGAGTGCACTCGCCAATCGAAACGTAATGCAACCTAAGTCGCAGCTGAGGGTCCGAAGATTGCTCGACTCAGTCACAATCGGATATTGCAAATTGGATATGAACCCGGGAACGTCTGTTGACGCCCGCTGGAGTGGAAGGCGTGACGTCACACGAAGATAAAAAATAGGAAAATAGTTGATAATTAATACGCATGGAGGTTGGTCTACTAATTTGATTTTTTTACAAGAAATAAATGTATGGTTTTAAAAGTATAAAATTCCGGAAATATTCGATTATATTTTCATGTCAATTTATCATTACAATATATATTCATGAGAATTGAAATTAAGAATAAAAATTAGATTGATTGACTCTTATTACGTCTGATTTATAGTCTACCCGGGCGAGTATTTTTCAACGTAAGTAGGTACTCGAGGTCTCTGAAATGTTAACAGGGAAGATAGGATTTCTCCTTTTGCTAGGTCATTGCGATTAGCTTATCTAATTTAATTGAACGATGCGGATCCCGTGACCCTCGTCACATGTCACATTCTGAAAGCGATATAACATTTGTGTCCGGAAAATATAATAAAAACGAAATTCCTGTTGACGTCCTTCCGGAATCTGATCTGCAGGTGAAGTTTGATAACGTTATTGTTAAGATAAGTTTTTGTGGTGAAGTTGTATAATATCTTTAAATTGTGTTCCTGAATTGTTGTTGTATATGTAATTTGCTAATCGTTTGCGAAAGAAAGACGAGGTTTACCCTTTAAAAATGATTCGTTGTAATCCGTTAGTTATGTAGTCAAGTAATTCTGAAGTTTATATCATTTTTATATTACTATTCTTTAAGGAAAAAGACATATATACATCTTTTTTTAATTAATATATACATACAATAGAAAAAAAACCTAGACACATTTATCGGCTGTGTATCATACACAGCATTGTTCATTCGGTAGGAATTGAACCTACCTACTCAAGGAAAAAAGTCGGTGTAGTCACTGACGACTGCGTCAGGCGGATCCTAAACATGTTTTCTGAAAAATTTACTTCAAGATTTTTGAACCATTGCAATTTTAACAACCATTTATATGTGTCTGAAGATTGTCTTATTAATAATAACAATTTCTTCTTCTTTCCAGGTAAGTGCGTCGAATAAAGGACTTTGGGGAATCGTCAACTGGCCCGAATAATGGGACAAAGTTGCCACTGAAGCGTAGACGTAAGGAATAGTCAGTTTGCGAAGGTATCCAGATTCCAAGCCGTGCTCTCGGAGCGGCTAATTCAATCATCGCATTGCGTGCACTTGAACGCTCGCAGCATAATTGTTACTGCGTACGGATAAATTATATTCGTAAAACTTTATATTAAGCACGCTCTTAATAATCATACTTTAAATTTAGGTTAACACTTTTAAATCATCGCGATGTATAAGAGACTAAAAACTCGTATTTTATGAGTGCATTAAAACAAATACACGTTATAAATGAATAGATACTTCTACGTGCCATTACTTTCGTATCATCAATTAACGTTCATAAATAAGTACTATACTATTTAGTTTTTTTTTTTCTGTATTTAAGTAAAGGTGACGCTGATGAGCAATGCAAATTTTTTTTTGATTAAATTTTATTATCAATCAAAAATTATGCTCAAATCATCGCGAAAATTATGTTCAACCTTAACCGCGTTAATAAATCTTCACGGTTCAGGTGTGATCGTTGATTTTTACGAATGTCGTAAAATCAAATTTTACCTCAATTTTCATTGTCGCTCGCTGGCTTCGGGAGCGGGCCATTGCCGGATTCAATCTGTTTGGAGGCTTTAACGCGATCGTAAAATTAATATCTTTAAAGGCGGTTAACGCCTCTTTGGGCACGAATCGGTCCATAAGGCACCTCGTTTTCACTTTTCACTTTTGTAACGCTTTAAACTTTCAAGTTTAATATTGTATTTCATCTTAAACATTCGGATTGTGTGCTACAGCTTGCGGTTTGAAGAAAGATTAATTTTGTTCCCAGAATCAAAATCATTTTCCACTATAAGATACCCCGGGAGTCGTTTATATTTATATAAGACCTATATAATTTGTCTGTCTCGGTTAGTGCATTCTTAAGTTTTAGCTCTTAGACTTGACTTCGGCTGTAAGTTCGAATTTCAAAGAACTGCCTTTCCAGACGTTTCGAAATTTCCAAATGTTATTTTTTTTAAAGTTCGCATTTGTCCTATGTAACGTTAAGAAATGTTCTGAATACGTGATCTTTTTAAAACGATGTACATAACTCTTTATGTTAAGTCGACAACTGAAAAGTTTCATAACCAAGCATATTGTGTCTAAACATTTCCAAAGGTCTAATGGATCCCCATTCTTGAATAGAATAGAAGTTTCTTAAAACACGATTTGTCTTTATAAAAGTTCCGTTCGTCCTCCCGATCCGTCTTCCCATACCGGCGTTCGATTACACAAACCGGTGGCGGATTGGCCCTTTGACCCTCACGCGTCCCCCGGGGACCTCACGTGTGGAGGCTCGCTCGTTATTGTCCCAGATCTGTAATGAAATTCTAATTTTATACTTCCAAGTGTCCCCTTTTCCTTAGACCCGATGATATGGCACAAACAACCTTGCAGCAAATACTATTTAGAAACTTGTTATACACGTATAGAACGTTGACTATATTTAGACCAATTTGGAAATGGAAATGATGAATATATTGTAATTCGTGATAACAAAATAGCGCCGTATAAATACTAAAGCATTGTTATCAAAAAATTAGTCACCATATCAACGATGCCGCTTCGTTGTTACCCTAATTTGGTATTATTGCGGATTATTTTTGTGACAAATATTGTGAAATTTTAAACGAAAGATTTCACTGCTTTGTTGTTTTATTTTTACCTTTATTTTTAACAATTTCCGAACAAACGATTTTACTGTTTTGCTGTTCTTGGCCAGATTAAGGAGTTACATAACTGAGGTACATAAAATTTTCTTTACAATACCTTAATTTCAATGATTATTTTATTTAATTAAAGTTAACCGACACATTGACTTTCATACTTATTCTTATTTCAATATCACAATTTATAAACACATCGGCCGATTTCCATACTTTCTTTAAAACAAATTAAATATTTTATCTACATTGAATATATTCGGGAGCTATGCCACGGAGAGATACGTATAACTTATGAAACCCATATTTTGCGTCGACGTCAATAAAAGCGGCTTGCAGGATTTCGTTGCGTCACCTGTCAATTGCGAACTATGTTTATTTCTGTATAATATTTGTGACATTCAAAAATTTCACAATATTAAATCCATAACTGATGATGAAATAAACCTCTAATGGTGTGTTGGGAGGCCTATGTCCAGCAGTGGACTATCACAGGCTGTATGATGATGATAGATGAAATAATTAACCCTGAAAAATCAACAGTTTCTATATCGACATGGAAGCTATTACGTGAAGTCTATTTAAATTATCTTACTTGTGTCATTATACAATAAAACATTACATATTTATAAAAATAAAGATTTAATAATTTTTAAGTAATAAAAATAATAATCCGGTAAAGAAAAAGAAAGAAAATCTATTAACTGTATAATACTTTTTTCTACGTTAAAAGATTTCTTAATGTATGGACCGCTTCTGTATTGGCCCTGTGCCAGACCCATCTAGCGCCTATTTCATAATTCGAATGGAATGCGATTTTAAAGCTTTTAATGTAACAATTAAAATCGATTCAATGTTCATCTTTATGCTTCGTAGAAATATTTACATTGTCTAGTCCCAAACTGTGTACATCTTGCACTATGGAAACTTAATGACTGATAAATACACAGACTTACTTTTACTTTTGTAAATATACACATTATAAATACGAAAGCACTGATACGAGAAAAACACTATGTCCACACAATATTTTTCCTGTGATAGGAATCGAACCCACACCCTTTGACGTAACAGCCTGGGTCACTAACCGCTACGCCAAACGGGCCGTTAAAATAGGAGAATAGTTTTTAATAGTCGTGATTAATGTAAGAGCAACTCTATTCTTAAACATTGCTTTTTGATAAGTTGATTTTAAATATTTCGTAGACAACAAATGCCTTTTGATCCTTTGAAAAGTAATGGATGTACCAGGGAAGCATAGGCCAAAGCGACGTATCGCATCTCCCCTAGTACTCTGCACTTACAGTACCGTGGCGTGTAATTGAATCGCTGGATGTTTGAAATTCCACTACGTTCGGTAAGTAGCTTCAATTTGTGTAAGCCGTTTGTGGCGTGTGTCAAAGGGCGTACTACTTAAATAATTTGTACCACTTAGGAAACTAACTATTTTATGAATATTCAAATGCGAATTTTAATAAATGGTTGAGGATAATTTAAGTATTTTTAAACAGACCCATTTTATACGTGTAGTGGACTAAAACACGGCTAATTCCCTATGTTGCTTTTTCGCTTTCCACTTGTGTGAGCTTAAAAAAACTATGGACATATAGTGAGGCATGTTTTTCATACTTTCCGAAACAAATCCAAAACTGCCTTAAAACACTTTTGTCTTCGTGTATTACGGGTCAAAGTTTTCTTATTTTTGAATGGAGAAGCTATTCAATATTATAAAAGTTTGTAGTTTTGCAATAAGAATTTTTCTTATGTACTTATTATACTTAAGTTCTTGTTTTATTTACTTCGAACATAATTAGATTTCTCTCTGATTTTCGATATAATTTCTATCGTATTAATTATTTTCCTTCACTCTATACACGTTTCGTTCAAGTTTAGAATGTCGCAACTCCGTACATTTCGTTCTATCCCCGTAATGATTAACAGCAGCGGGCTTTTGTTCTTAGTACCTCACGAACCGACGCCATCCGTCTTGTGAAAGCGATACCCGAATTCTGTACGCTTTGACGGATGACCCATCCACCACTGACCGACCCTTGTTCCGATCGATGGCCAGGACCCTAGCAATGGCCCACATTTGTCGAAAGCACGATATTAATTACATAGTATCCATTACACGCCTTTGTTGTTTGTTAAAGTATATTTATATACCTATTGTATACTAGCTTCACCCTGCTGATGGTGATTGTGATCTGTGATAATAATTGCTATACTTCACATTTCCAAATGTTTCTACAGTTTGTGCCAGAATAGCTTGCCGATTGAAGAGTTTTTTCTACAGACACTTTATATTATATATATATTGAATAAACTACACTATATTCCTATACACAAAAATCTGTTAGTTATTCTGATATATAAGCAGTATTATTGCGTATTTTCATTAAAATCCATTTATTAGTTTTTAAGTGAAAGAGGAACAAACTCCTTGATGCTTCCAGACTCATGTATTTGGTAAGCGTCATCTAACACAGAGTTCGCAGGAAGCTACTATGCCAGAAAACAGTGGTGAATATTACTAGGGTAGTTTATAGTCTACAGGATTTTGTAATAGCACTAGTATTTCTTTGAACTGTCGCTATGTGAACATGGATGTAATAGCTGTTAGATGATTTATGCTTGATATTATAAAACATAGCTTTTATAATGTTTCACTTAGGTATCATTCCGATGAATATGATTGCCTGAATCAAAAAACACAGATAATTATTGATTATACTTACTACATTGACAGCAATATGTAATATGCTTAAACATGTATGTCATATGAACTACAACACAATGTTTACCGCACCAAAGTATAAAGCTATTTTTGTGAATTATTCATGATACATACATCTTTCAAGGAATTAATATGACCAATATTAATTGACAGGCTGCTTAAGAAGATCTTTATCGTTCCAAACATAAAATCTGTTTTCAAAGTATACTATAAACTATATAATCGCTTTTAAACAGTAGTATATATGTTTTAACTTGAATGTCTCTCTTTCACGAGTCTAAAACGGTCTCATAAAATTACTTCCGTTTCAAGGGATGCGCTTGATTCAATTTAGATACCATAGAAATAGTTGCTGCCGATATAAAGCTGTAAGGCTTCCATTTCTATACATTGCGTTTATTATTCTGTAGCAAATCTGACTCAGAATAACGAAATACTTTATGAGACATATTGAGCAAAAAAATTGATGAAACCAAAGATGATTTTGTCGTATTTTGAAGGACCAATAATTCAGTCAATAGTTTAGCTAGACTTCAAATAATAATAATAATGTACACGTTGCGTCATACAACAGCGTTCTTATTAATAAACTAGGTGTTGTGCTAGACTTTGCCGCGTGGTAGTTCATATTTTTTAGCTTAAGTTACTCCCAGTTACATCAAGTACATTCCAGGAAAGTCTCGTCAAAATCGGACCAGCAATTCCAGAGATTAGCCATCACAAACAACCAGACAGAAACACTGACAAAATTTAAAAATGATCCTTTTTGTATATATATATCTCAATGTAATCGTGTAAGAACGGTTATGAACAACATAAACATGGAGTGTTTGTTTGTTTATTTATTTGTAAAGATTGTCACCGATATGTCAATCATTGAGTGACTAATAACAACACAATACGCACGACGCGTCGTTGCTATAAGTTACTTCGTTTATACATATTCCGGGTCTAGTTAGTTTAAACATGTAATTTCATTCCCCGGCAATGAACCCAACAAACATACCTCATCGTTAGTAGTGCCCAAATCAGCCGAACAGTTACTAATTTTGATAAATGCCAGAACAATTACCGCGCGCGGCGTTCATATGCATGGACCGCAATATGTTTCGTACATTTCGGTGTATTTGCCGATTGCAGATAGCCAATCCGTTTGTACTGTACTGCGGGATGGATTCCCTGACGTATGGGTAATTGCACATTGTTGTACTGTTACCCTCATTAGCTTGGCAGGCTGATTTGAATACGTTATTTTGTGATCATTTTACAATTTATTTTTTGTTTAATGTCGCAACAATATAAACAATATTACTGCCTCATTAAATAATAAATAAATTACAAAACAAGAGTAATAAAAAGCGATGTATGTACTGTATAAGCGAAGCTAGTACTATTGCGTCCTATAATGTTTGAATCATTTCAGGTCCTCAATAACATGATTACTAATCTTTATTGAAAGAAGCAAATAATAAAATAAAAGCGACAATATTGATGCAACATCGCACGAAGGTTATGGTAAATTAATAACAATGCAATATTTAAGGCACGGTTAGGAGCTTTGTTTATAGAGGTCACAATCATTGCTTGGCCTTTAAATGGCCGGTGAAAATTAGGACATGGTTTGCATTTGCTTTCTAATGTTATTTGTATTTTAATTTTCCTACTTATATTATTAGCAAATAACCTCACTTCAGTTTTTATTGGTCGAAATATTTGTAACATACAAAGGATTGATAACATTATCAACTACTAATCGAGATACAAGAGTCCATACATTAATTAATACTCAGTCATTCAATAGGCAGTTATGACTAATAAAAGCCTATGGAAACTAACTTTATCGTTCATTATTAGCAACGGTCATTCTTTCTTCTCCGAGCCATGGTTCAGTTGGTGTAATCTGTGTGAGTTATTGTGAGCATAAATCACGAATTCCGACAATGGTGCGCCGCCCCTGCGCCGTAGCTTTTAGCAGCCGTTCCGTGAAATTACCGCCCGAGGATGCATTCAACGAAATTCAGCTAACGTTAATTCACGAAGTTAGCGTTCTGTTATGCAAGACTCGCAGACCCTGACACGCGTTATTGTGGCTAGATTTCGTCATACCATTCTTAGCTGAAATATTCATAACAAGTTTCTTGATAGCTTCAGAGATATCTTGATCAGCGAGTTCAAATACAGGATCTCCTTTATAGATTTGATAAATAGAATGTATATTTTAGTGCGTTTTATCATAATATATTACTGGACGAATAACACAACTTCATCTAGTCCCAAACCAAGCAAAGCTATGTACTATGGAAACTAGACTACTGATAAATACGTAGACATACATTTCTTTTGTAAATAAATACATATTATAGAGATATTGTGTAGAATCTTTGCCAAAAATGTCTGTGTGCTGTGAACCGTTATAATATATTTCGTTGTGTTATGTAAGCAAATGCTGTTTAAAAAGCGTCGGAAAAATTATTTGGTGGTGTTTTATAGTCAAGCTTTTGTATCTTGTATGTTAAACTTTAAATAATATAGTTTATTGATTTGTTTATTTATTATTTTACATTAAAATATTGTAATTTGTAGACAAATAATTTTCCAAAATTATAAGAGTAAATAGCAAGAAAATATTATTGGCAGATTCATGTGAGACTTTTTCAATATGAGCACTTAAACTCTTTTGCGTAATACAATAAATAGCTTGTATTAGTAAATAATTTTTCAGCCTGCTCCTTATCTTAGTTCATATAAATCTGTTGTACTTCTATGATATTTTGTGTCTGTTGTTTCATTATAAAGCGCGTTATAAATAGCGAATGCCAACATTGAATTTGCTCAAAACTTTGCGCTATTCGAACGAAATTTTCCGCATACACGGACCGTGGTGAATGGCAAAGTTTGATGAGTTTGTTGCCAGGCCCCTGCATAAATTTGCGACAGGCGTGTACGAGTGTACACTCTGTAAACGAGGGGCCGTTGATGGTTCAATGTGTACAACCATGATATTATCTTATTGCTAATAATTATTGTTTTGTGTCATTTTTGTATATGACATGATCAGCGCGTTCACTTGATGGTAAGATATGCCCATATCACTTATCCATAAGAAAGGCAGTGTTAGACTCCAGAAAACCGCTCTCCAGACCAGAAGCATACGATTGTTCACTTGGTAATTACGCTGGGTTGTATACGCTTTGAATCGGCAGGTAGTAATGTTTGCTCTCTCCGGTCGTGTTGGTTATACGTCCCATTCGGCTTTCAGAGTATAAAGGAATAGGGAGTGCACCTGTGTTAGCGCGTACACTGCACTGTGATATCTCCGCGCAGTTAGTTGATCCCCAATTTAGATAGGCCGCCGTAATAAACTTGGTGGACATTATGATTAATGTTTATTCGTATAAACACTTGTATATACGATTGCAGCTTGTTACAATACGCAGCTTTAATTCCCTAGCTGGTCTTATCTTAAACAAGAGAAATAAAATTATGTGTTAAATGAGTACATTTGAGTATTTTGTTTATATGATTGCCTAGGTAATACAATGTAATAGAAGTAGTCTGCATACAGCAGCAACTTCAAAGAAGCTAGTAATAAGAAGACTGCAGAAAGATAAAAATCTATGCAATTTTTTTTATTTATTATTATTTTACTAATGTTTATGCTTAACACCATATATTAATTTTAAATTATGAATACTATAATTTACTATATACAGTAGACGAAGGTTTTCCTTCCTTAAATAAATATTATTTCTTTCCTTAATTTAATACGCTTTTAGATTTTTTGGATTATTCAAAGCTATTTGCCTCTAATGTACCAGAACATCAGAAGTACTACTGGCTGTGGTGATAGTGCACGACTCGTATCAACCCTTGTCAAGCAACTTAATGCTCCGGCACCGACGTTTAGAGGAATGTAAAAGGGAAAAGAATTATGTTGCTTTTAACGTTCGCTAATCGTCTTGTGTGAGTTAAGTCAAAGTGCTTAGTTTGATTTCAATTCAGATTTACGTAAACTAACTAAAATGGTTGACTTAATGTTTTAAGCAATGTTTCATGTGTCTCGCAATACTTGTATAAAAATAATAATATAGCCAAGAGTTTTAACAGTAAAAATTCGTATATCAATATTAATAATTACAAAACCCTGTACCGTAAAAACATTTTATTTTATTAACTGTAATATTGATGTATATTAATTATTTGAAATTTAATTATATTAAATCTATGTAAATTTTTATTCCCCATAAGATTATTATTTACCGGGATGGCATAACGTGACATTGGTCTCAAATTATGCTACGGATCGCGTCACCGGTCTTATCGTGAAATGATGCACACATCTGCCGTGTACGGGGTCTTTTTGTGATATTATAATATGAATATGCCGGCTGCATAACGGCGACAATTTATTCAAGCCGGCACGTAGGGGCCTGCATTGCGGTACTCTTACGTGACTCTGTGCGCCTGGTAGCTGGCACTGTCACCTTGTGTGCGTGCATTTGTATCTTCTGCGTTCACTGTATGTCTATGTGTTTGTGTTGAGCCTCTTGGGAGAATGGGACGCGGTTCTAGTTGTTTGTCTCTGTCTTACATTAAGATTAGACAAACTTTTATATATTATGATAAATTTTTCAAATGTTTAAATTATATTGCTACGTAAAAATGTATTAATGCCAATTTTTAATTTTGCCTCTATATTCTTTTTATTTGTTTAAAATTTTGCTCTTTTGGTGAATGAAATTTAAGCTACAAGTTATAAAGCATCTTAACATCATAATTTTGTTTTGCAATTCATAAAAAAAAACTCTGGCTCAGAAAAAGTATGCGAAATGCCCGAGCGGAGGAAAATATGCAATAAATATACCAGGGCTGCATAACCGCAAGGGATGTTTTGTTCGCAGCATCCACGAGGGTGTGTCAGAGACGGCCACCCTTATTATCCCGCTCTCTAGTTGCGAGCTTGTCAAGTGCTTGTACTGCGAATGACGGAATTTCTCATGTCCTAGTATTTTTAAAATGGAAAGTCTCTTAAATGTTTTTTTTCTTACTTTTTATAGATTAACTTTATTTAGTTATCTACGAACCTATTTATTATTAGTAGGTATACTTTAAAGGCATAGCTTAATTCTATTTCCGATGGGTTGGTTTATTTACGAATTGTTCGTTAAAATTTAATCGTTGAAGATTATCGCTACCGAATATATTCAATGCCGGGTAATCTGGAGATAAGCTCTCTTATAATTTCAAAGGGCAGTTATTATTGTGAAATTAGGGGGAGGAAATTAGAATTAATTATTAATAACTTAAAACTCGCTCCACTCTGCTGAACCTCGGAAGATCCAGCTTAATTCCACTCGTTGTTAATGTAAACGACCTAATTTCACTCTCGCCAATTCCCCCGTTTGCTGCGAAGCGATTTCCATAAATATAGATAGTACCGTTGTTTGAGAGGGAGTTATGTTTGGGAAACGATTTCCATAAATGTACTCGATCGCTCTTACCGAAGGTTAACTTGATGCTACAGTAACTTGTTCCGACGTGGATCGCTTTCTGCTTTGCAAGTGTAACAAGATTTGTGTCGGCTAACTGTTCGGTGCGGTCTCTCGATTTCAGAGCGAAACTAGGGGGATTGAAACGGCCTGTAACGATGCAGTACAGTTTGAAACTGATTCAAGGCATTGATTTGGTACATTTAACTTTTTTCATTCCATCTTAATTAGTCGTAGTTAGTAGTAGTAGAAGACAGAAAAGAGAAAGTAAGGAAACCAGATTCCGTCATAATTCGACTCCCGCGAGGACCTAACAGTTTTGAGTTTTTGGTTCGGGCAATGCAGGCTGATCAATCGATTGCCTATGAAGTGCGATGATTCATGCTTCCTATCGGGCTTTATGATATCTACTACTATGTTTCTACCTATGTTTCTACTACTATGATATCTACTGCGTAGAGAGTCTCTATCTATAACTACAACTAGGCTGGTAGTTCACTATGATCGACTTAGAGGTCATTATAAGTAATAATTTCTTTTCAAATTTTCAATATTAAAACCGTCCAGTTAACCTAGCTTGCCGGTCTACAATTCAACAACATCCCATTCCCTTTGTTCAATCCTAGACTTTGTTTTGACAGTGCATTGGCACTAATTGGCACGCTCCAGATCCGTTCAAAGTTCCACTACGTGTGCATCGTCAATTGGCCAAACTGGCTCCCGCTGGCTAAAACTGCAAGGGGAGTTGTGATTTGTTCGTCCGTACCGATACCAGAACCGGACTAAAGTTTGAAGCCTGAATGTTTGTTGCGAACAATAGATGTAACAGAATGATATACTTTATATAGCTTTACGTAGTGTGTTCTCTATTGCTGTTAATTTTTACTAAACCGTCAGTAGTAACATGTTTTAATTATCTTTATAAAGTTCGGTTATGTAACGTAGCGGCATTGGCCTTTGCGTAATAAACCGGAGGTCGTGGGTTTGAATCCCGCGGGGAAACAACGTTAAAATGTTTAAATTATTAAATAAATATTTAATTTTCAGCGTCACTATCGCTAATTCATCTGTAGAGTGCAGTTTACCCTTTGGCTTGTGAATGTCAGAGAGCAGTCGCTCTGCGTAAATCTGTTATTCAGGTAAATCTGTATTGATTAGAAGCCGACTCTATGGTAACTTGGGATAATAGCTGGCTGAAAGAAAAAAAACGTAGTTGAATTATAAACTCAAGGCCAGAATAAGTTGTGATAAAACAAGGACAACTTTGTAAAACATTTAAAAAAATCAATCTGTATTATATATTGAGACGTACCGCAAGTAAACATATTACATAATTTTATTTTTATTTTAAATGAAGAAAACGTTCTCGCCGCCATTACGCACAGATTATATATTACTAGCTGACCTAGCAAACGTTGTTTTGCCATGTAAATAATTTGGTATAAAATTGGGTTAAAAATTAAAAAATAAACACATGCATTGGAATTTGAAAAATAGATAGTAAGCGATTTGCAGACTTATTAAATATGCGTAAAAAATTATAAGAATCCGTCAAACCGTTTCGGAGGACGAACATTGTGACACGACAGTTTTATATATTGATAAACATGACATGCATACATGTAAACCAAATGCGTGTTTAGAGATGCTTCTGTTAAGAAAAGCAATATTTATTCTCCAAAAGTCGAATTTTTGAATTTTCGTTAAAATAACCTATAATCGTAATGCAAACAGCCACGCTTAGGTCTATTTGGCGCTGGCTCAGTTTGCTTTGCCCTAATGAATTATTTGCTACGCGTAGTCGTTACGGTGAAGGTAAACTTTGGAGTGTAACGTTCCGCAAATTGCGAAACCTAAATCATCTTGAATATAATACCGAACATAAACGCTGAGACTAAAATTGATGTCTTTTAACTGATGATAAATATTTTAAAAAGAAGTAATACAATTGTTCATTAAAGTTTAGACAACTTTTCAAGGTTTATACCAAACGCGGTAAAACTTTAACACAACCGTGTAACGACGAGAAATAAGTATAATTGGTATTTTTTATTGAAAATGTGTAATCTAATTTTTATGCTTAGTGATATGTGATTTTTATATAATATTATATATCTGATTTGTTTACTTTTCAACTATATTGCATCGCAAGTCTTACACACTTCGTATGTGGGTAGTTCTACGATAAGAGGTTTCGAGCCCATAGAAGATGCGGCCAGAGAGAAAAGTTGGATTTTTTTCATGAAAATGTTAAATTATGCTAATTAACCGATTTATTACTCTTTTCACCCAATGGCAGGTTACTTCATACTTATTTTATTACTGTTAAGCAGGCCAGGGTAGAGACGTCAAGATCATGGTAGATATTTATTAGACCAGACAACTAATTCAGGCATTGAAATAATGAATTCAATTAATAAAATCTCTGAAGCGTTTAATTAATAATAAAACAAAAATAAATGTACATCTCTTCATACATTTAACAAAAATTATACATCTTCTAAAAATATTAATTTAATAAGTAGCTAGACTACCACCTTTTAACAGGAATCAGACTTGTGATAGTTACGATAATATTCATCGTTAAAAACGCTATACTATTAACGAAATAAAGGCACTTCCTTGCCTATACAAACAACAAAATAAGATTTTCAAAGACATTCACTGCATAGGCAAGATTCACGTTTATCACAGTTCGGCTGTACTATCCGAAATGGTTTTAGACGGCATAGTGAATATGAGATCGTTGTATTGCACTGCGTCATGAAAGATCTGTAGAGATTTTTCAGAGTATCTAGGAGAACTCTTCTTTGTCTGCGATCTCCTTTCTCACATAATCTCTTTTACCGGCACATAATCTGGAATTAGAATCCTCTTCAAGAAAGTCTAAAATTTTCTTCTTTATTACTTCATGACCTTTCCTTTTATTGTCAATTAGTTGCACTTTTCCAAGTTTTTGAACTGATTTTATATTTTTCTCGTTCTGTAGTATCCCATATTTTTTTACCAACTTCCCGCTTATCATTCTTCTAAAAATCTTTTATTCTTTTTCGTTTGGAAGAGCTGAATAATTATCTTTTAGTTGCTGATAGAGCACATCTGCAAACAAATTTTTTTTCGTTACTGTATCTCTTGCAATTAGGAAATTCAACTCTTTTCCACTTTGCTGTTAGTGTAAGTTTTTCCCGCTTTCTTAATCTTTGTAACCTTTTTTGTTACATGCTAGTTTAGTTTTAATCTATTTATGGTTTCATCTTTTTTTATTAAATTTTAATTACTTTGTGACTACATTTTATGATATGTTTAATCTCCCTGGATAGTAAGTCTCTCCCTGGCATTTATCTTGGCAGGGAAATACCTCAGGAAAGACGTTTTCATGATAAATTTAAAAATTGTCATCGACGTATTACATTTTTAGCTTAATTAAATATCCCACTTGAATTAGTATAGTATTATTGAATAAATTTCATATTACACAAATTAATCAAATCATTAATATAACTTTTATGACTTACCAGTGGAGAGACGCAATGACTTTGTGAGACCATTACACCGCACGGATGCGTCGCGAAATCTAGCAAAATGGCGGCCTCTAACGGCTCGCTTGTTATTTTTGACTAACTTCAGGTTGTTAGATATCCTTGAGAGGAATTTGCAATATTTCCATTTCATTTTTATGTTTGTAGTAGTGAAACAAAATTTTCCAGGGTAAAGACACAAAAAATACAGGACAAAATTAAAGTTCAGAAAATATACACAAAAAACATAGTTTGTTGAATTGTTTCTTGAAATTATTATAATATATTTATTCAAATTCATACTTACCATGCTTTAGTTTAGAAAGCGAAACAAACAAATTAGGTACGGCCGTAACTTTGACTGAAATCGGCAAAAGGACTGGCTAGGGTAGATAATTTTGAACTTTGTTGCCAATTTCAGAAAAAATATAATATTACAGCATTTAATTGTGACTCTATTAATTGAAATACATTAAAATGGTGAATTGATTATAAAGGATTGGACAATATGGAATAAAAAGCCTATTTAATATTGATTGCCGTTTAAGTTACCTCTTATCGTAGAATCACCCATGTATGTCGTAAACGTGCCAAAAATTACATTAATCTCCGTTAGATGTCGATGTCAAACGTTTCCAGCGAACAAACCTCCAATTATTCCAGTGCTTAACAATTATATGTTCACCCTAATCTGAACGCTTCCGTCGCTCGTCACTATCATGTAGATGGGCTTTGACAAATTTCCCGCCCGTAACGCGCACAGGACCAACTTAGATGAGTTTGTATTACGCGCAGGGAATAATTGGAGTGGAAAGTTTGAGGGTAAGGGAGACGCCTCGAAGTTTATCTACTATCCAGAGTGGCTTACGTTGGTCGCAATTTGCCGCGCTTAGTTACACTAGTTATCTGCGGACAGGTGAGATGAGTCCGCCGGTTTAACTACTAGAATTGTTTACAGCAGTCAAACTGACTTGTAGTTGTAATGGTGAATTCAAAATGTTCAGTGACTCGCCGTTTAATATAAAAGCAAGCCGTAATCATGAAAAATATGAACAATAATTTATTATATCACTCCCGAAATCCTGATTAATGGCAAACAAAGGAGGCAATTTTTTTTTCTCGCCCCGGCACACGGCGCTTTATTAAATTCGACCCTGTCAAAATGGCTGTTTATTTTACGCGAACGACGATGTTTAACGTCTTCATCTTAATGTTGAACGCAAGAGCGCCTCAATAGATTGTATAGGAAGTGGGGGGAGAAGGGAGAGATATGACCGTTTTGGAGAGGGCTAATGTTTGCATTGAAAAATTCACAACTTTGTAACAAATGGGGACAGGACAAATAAATTAAGCGACGGCTTTATGGCGAGGTGTTTTTAAGTCTTATTAGTTATGCACTCTGTAGATATTTTCCTAGACTTGTGCTTGTATTTAATTTGGTGATCTGGATCGGCCATGTTTTCTAGAATTGCGAATCTGTTTCTGGGCCAAAACAGAATCCCGAATTTAATATAAAGCATTATGTAAAATTCCATAAGATTTATCATGAAATAGTTATATTAATAATAAGTAATGGTTCGTATTAATTAGTTGGTTTTGTCTAGCTCCCATTAAGCTTTGCTTAATGTTATACGATTAATTTGTTGGTATTAGTTGTAAATAAGACAATAAAAACAATTTTAAACGATATATAACGATTTATTTGCTTACAATTTGCAATTTATTTAATAATTAACTATTGTATAGTTTAACAAGTAAGAGAGCAACAAGATAGCACAAACAAATTTGCTTTTTTTTACAAACACAATTTTTATGGTCTTAGCTAAAATTTAAATTCAAAATCATTTGCTTGAGATCAAATTTTCGAAATCTTTTAACAGTTTGTTTTGCATTATTCTCCAAATCACGTTTTCGCCGTACAAAAGAAACGCGCAGATGTAATAATTAGAGGCGGATGTCGGGCGCAACATCCACTCGTCGTTCCGCGAACTGTGAAAGAATATTCAGCCGCGGGGCGGTTTCTCATTTCTGCACGCTTTTGTGTCGGCGCGGTGTAACCTTGGAGTTTTTTCATTTTGAAATTCTTGTCGTGTTTATGCATCCCCCGTGTTTTCGTGAATTATTTTGTCGGTATGAGGATGTGCTGACGAATTAAGTAATCGTATGATGGAAGGTATAAGAATGTTTTGAAATATTTTCCAGCAGGGTTATATTGAAAAAAAAAATATTCCAACGCCAAAAAACTGAGGCACTGTCGGATGGGTGACGATAAAACTCGGCGAAGCTTATGAAAAGCTGCCTAGGCCAGCCGAATTTTTCTGTTGACCTCATACTCCGAAACCACCTATGTAAGTTACTTAATCTAAATATAATAGTTCGAAACGATGCTTAAATTTATTGCATATCACTTTTATCATTTATCTGCATCTGTCAGTTACTATAAATGAAGAAACAAACACAAATAAGCAAGCATTAATTTATCTCACCATTTCTGTTTCATATTGTACTTTTTCACATTATTTTAAGCAAGAAACGTTTCTTCACACGAAAGATATTCGTTCAAATATTGCACGCCAAATTTTGTGCATCACAAGATCTTTCTAGAAACGGAAAAAGCAACCCAAATAACCGACCGCAATTTCCATTCCGACTCACCGTGAATAATTCTGAATTCGATAGTGATTTAAAGAAGCATTGTCTCCGCTGTGGAAGTGACGAGGATAGCGTAAAAATGGAAATTTCGTCCGCAGAGGAGCGGAAACACGGTGTGGGGGTAAACATTTGGCGATGCGGACTGCATCGGCACCGTGGCTGTTTGTACGGGGGCTGCATTGCGCCACTGTTACGTGATGCTGCCAGCCTGGTACCGGCGGTTGCCAATGATACTTTGCGGAGATTATTTTTTTCTATAATTAGAGGATTTAAGAATTTTTGCTATATTTTCGCTATGCTCGCTATTGTTTATGTCTCCTATGCTTTATATGTCTTTTTATGGAATTAATATGAACAAAATTATGTCAATTACCATTAACTTTGCTTAATTTTTTTTAAGTTTTGTTCAAAATGGCGTGATGATTGTTTTGAATATTATATTATTCCATGTGTAGTCGTTTAATTTTAAAATTAATAAAACTTTATTTTTAAAATTCCCGACTCGATATAATATTCGCATTTCGCACAGGCATCTGAACCAAAACTTTGTAATCAGTACCGGTGATAGGTCCCCTGTTTACAGGAGACCGTCTGGTGTGCGTGCCTATTTCTGCCGCGAAGCAGTAGTGGAAAACACTGCTGCGTTCCGGTTTGAAGGGCACCGTAGCCAGCGTATTTACTAGGTAAACAAGACTTAACACCCTATGTCTCACGGTAGGCAGCGCGTCGGCGATACCACTGGTATTGTCAACGTCTTGGGTGTCGGTGATCACTTTCCATCAGGTGGCCCGACTGCTCGTCTGCTGCGTATGCCATAAAAAAAATCATTTTGAAGCTGTTTTTAATAGGGAACAAAAACACATTATAACGAAGCGTGTTTAACAGAACTGGCTAAAGTGATTTTTGCCGCAACAAATCTCTCCTGCAAAAAAAGAAATGGCAAACGTAATAAATTTTCTGCAATAAAAGTACCAGGGCGGCACAAACGACAGGATGTTTGTTACCGATCTCTCAGGGGTTGCTCTCTAAGCTCCTACCCTTCGCACCATTCGCTCCGCTGCCTCCAAATCCACCCTAATTGTCGTCTGATTGAATTGTTGCAGAGGCAAGCTTATGCGCTCCTTGTGTTTTTTATCGCTAACGTATGCTATTTCATTTTATGTTGTGTTATTTTTTATCATTCCTATTAGGTTATTAAATGCAATATAAGAATATGAAATGAGCCTAAATAAATTTGGCAACCTAGAGGGTTTTAGAATTGATAAAGTTGATTAGAAGTAATTATCATCTTAAAAAGAAACTTTAAAAACGTTGTTTAATATGGATAAGAATATATATTTTCATAAAATGCTCGGTTCCGTTCTGAGCCGCCGGCCAGTACGGACCTCTCTCGTGCGCTCCCGCATGAGTTCGTTATTCTCGCTTACGCGGTACAAAGTTAGTTGGTGTCACAGTGCTGCCGTGTTAGTAGTGCTGTGTTTCGTTTGTGTAGTAAGTGCTCGCAGGCAGGTTCCCGACCTAACTGTAAGTAGTTACACCGTGCCGGCGGGGCTCGCCCCAATGGCTAAAATGGACGATTACGATCCCGCACAACACCGCGATGCAATAGACAACTATTTCCGCGAATCCGCCCCGGATCATTTGGGCCAAAATCCACACTGGTTACCGTCGCCTTGTATTTGAAGGCAAAGCCGCCGCGTCCGCCACTATGCCCGCTAGGCCTAAAAAATCGCCCACGCCGTCGCAACCCAACCGGGACCGTAGCCCGGTAAGTACACCTGCCCCGTGTCATTACCTTTTGGTGCAATCAGACGCCGAAGACGAACCCCGGCCCTCGAAAATGGACTTCGAACCCACGACCGTGTCAACAAACGCCGCCAACGTAGCCGACTCAGATGGTTTTACCACCGTGCGATCGCGTAAAAAGGGCAAAAAACGCCCCGCCATAAAGAGCGACACCGAGAGCCGCCCTAGCTCTACACGCCCGTCACCGACCGCGACGCCCGCGCAAAAGCCCGCGGCCGAGCCGCAATCAAAGCCTAGCACTGCGGACTTATATATGGCCGAACGTAAGGCCAAGGCTCCACCCGGTCGACAAGGGTCACTGGAGTCGTGTTTTTACGTGCTATCAAAGGCGAAATTATCAATTTCCGTTCCGCTAATACACGAATAGGCATACGGGTCAACGTAGAGACTTCCGCGCGTTAACACAATACCTCCGCGAGGTAAAATCGCGTTTCACACTTTCGCTCTGCCGGAAGACCGACTCCTTCGAGTCGTCATTAGGGAGTTCCGAAGAAACTCGAATTAGACGAGGTCAATGCGGATCTCAAACGCCAAGGGTACCCCGTGAATAGGGTACGCCACATCCATTACCCACGCCATAAATTTCAAATAGACTTACTCATGGTCGAGCTTGATCTTTCCCCCG
This sequence comes from Lamproptera curius, assembly GCA_029286875.1. Classification (NCBI taxonomy): domain Eukaryota; kingdom Metazoa; phylum Arthropoda; class Insecta; order Lepidoptera; family Papilionidae; genus Lamproptera; species Lamproptera curius. The sequence goes on from JAGSMT010000007.1 coordinate 557,613, forward strand.
AGGGAAAATCAATATTCAATGTTTAAATAATATGAAAATTAACCGGCTTACGGGTCGAAACTCCACGCAAGACCGGCCTAGTCGCGCAGTGTCATAAATGCCACCATTTCGGGCACACAACGCGTAACTGCTTCGCGCGTGCACGTTGTGTGAAATGTGCCGGCCAGCACAGCACTCCAGAGTGCCCAAGGCCAAATCATTCGGTCGAGCCGCCCGCGTGCGCAAATTGCGAAAACGTAGGTTACAGGGGTTGTTCGCAAGCACCCAAAAAACAATCGCGGCCATCTGCCTCACGTTCCGCGAACTCCGCGAATTCCGCGGTTACAAAGCCGAGCTTTGTCCCCGCAGCTGCACCGGCAGTAAGTACATGGACAAAGCCAGTCGTAATTAAAAAATCCGCCGCCGTCCCTAAGGCTGCGGCGGCAACAATCAGTAAGGGAACCGACCAGGTGGGTCCCACAATAGCGAGCAATAAACTCGCACCTGCGCCCGCCGCGCAAAACACGTCACACAAAGGGCCCGGTAATTACGTCCGTCCGCTACCCGTTCGAAATACTTCGAATTCGCACAAACAGTAAACATGTCTAAATTATACGATTTGGACTATAAAATGCACCTGGCAATCAGCCCATTGAAAAAATAAACGTCTTGCTCGCTCACGGCGAAATCTTAGACACACTAAGTAAATTTAAATAAGAACCGAAACAGACACAAACAAGTAGGTTAACCGTATAAGATGGCTACCAACTTAGGTAGGGTAAAACCGCGCTCTCTAGTCGTATCCTATTTTAACGCAAACGGACTTAAGAAGCAGCGATCCGAAATCGCTAAATACTTACAGGATTATAGTAGGACATATTTCTAGTGCAAGAGACCTTTTAAAACCGTCATTAGCCAATTTAAGAATCAGTGGCTATTAGAAGTGGAATAATTAGAAACGATAGGTTGTCAGGACCGCTGGGTGGTACACTGATATACTATAAGAAGTCACTACATATCGCACCATTAGACATACCTACACTAACTAACTTAGGGGACAGCGTGTCAGATGCACCTCACGGCCACAGGCCGCTTGTTCTTGTTTCCGTGTATCTGTCCCCAAGTAAAGTTACTTAGATCCGACCTAGATCCGATCCTGCTTCTCGCCTAGGTCCATCAATCATTATCGCAGGCGACATAAATAGCGAACATCCGACTCGAATTGCATTACGCCAAACACAAATGGCAATAAATTGCTGGAACTTGAGGAGCCAATCAACATAAATATAATAGCTCCTGGGACCCCAACTAGGTACTCAGACTCAGGCATTGGCGCTCCTAGCACTATAGGCCTGCTATTAGTTAGAGACGTCTCACTCGATGTCGTATCGATAGAGGCACTCTGTGAGTTAGACTATGACCACTTGCGGTCTTATTTAAATTGGGCCAAGGCGCCGGTGCGGTCCCTACGATCAATACCGTAACAAATTGGCATTGTCTTGAACGCAAACTCAAGGCTATGGACCCCTAAAGTTGCTCTAACCTACCGGAGGTTATATTAATAGTATAGACAAAGCGTATATTGTCATCGACAGTATCACAACGCATATCTGCTCAGCCATCGACGACTCCGAAAGGACAGTTAAGGTTTCGGGTGACCGCAACTTTGGCTTGCCGTTCAGGATTCGATGTCTGATAAGAGAGAGGCAAGCTATATGAACACATAATTCTCTCCGGTTGAAAGACCACGCTTTGTCCAATAACCTCATCCCAGACGATCAATTCGGTTTTCGTCCGAAGCACTCGTGTCCCGACCAAATTTGTCGCCTGACGGAATTCATTCTGAATGGCCTTCATCAATCCAAACCCCGTATCACAGGAGCCGTCTTCTTCGATGTCGCAAAGGCATTTGACAAAGTCTGGCACAACGGCTTGATTTACAAGCTGTACACTCTCAAAGTGCCGGACAGGCTGGTTCACATCATCCAAGCCTACTTGTCGAATCGCTCTTTTCGATACCAAGTCGTGGCCATCCTGTCCACGAGCCGTCTGCTCCAAGCGGGCGTCCCTCAAGGATCGGTCCTATTACCTTTATTATTCGCGCTCTACACGAGCGACATTCCAAAGCCCGACGATGTCAATCTGGCACTTTTCGCCGATGACACCGCCCTCCATTGTTAGTCGTTAAGACCAAATTATATCTTTAAAAAAGCTCCAGAACGCGATCAATCGTTTGGGCGAATGGTTTCGTTAATGGAGAATCGACGTCAATCCCGATAAAAGTGTAGCAATACACTTTCATCGCTCTAGATTACGTCGTGATTACACGATACCCCCGGTCCTCAACCCAGACACTAGGGCAACTAAAACTTTACGGCCAACCGATCCCATGGGAAAGGAAGGCCAAATACCTAGGCGTGGCCTTCGACTGCAACATATCGTTCAAAAGTCATATTCAAGTCGTTAGGAGGAAGGCTTTGTTCGTTTCGACCAGACTCTATCACCTAACGGCATTCACAGTAAAATGTCACTCAAACATAAACTTCTATTGTACAAGGTATGCATACAACCAATCATGGCTTATGCATGCCAAACTTTCGCTCACGCATCCTCTACACTCCTAAAGCAACTACAGGTAGTTCAAAACAAATTCATCCACCGCGCCGACGGGGTGCAGTGGTACCAACGAAACGTAGATTTACACAGCGACTACAAATTGCCGACACTCCGCGAGCACTTTAAAAAGTTAACTCGCAAACATATAGATAAAGTAGTCAACCACAGCAAACCTCTGCTGGTAAAAGCAGCAACGTATACGGCAAATCCAAACGCGTCTAGCCAAAAGAGTAGACCGCGAAACGTGCTCCTCTACCCGGACGAGGTAGGGGTCGCTGAGACTCTGGACCCAACGGGGGTCCCTACATCAGACCCTACACACCACACGATAGCACACACTCGCCTGTAGTTAACCTCTCACCACCCCCAGCAATCCATTAATACAGTCAGACCAGACCGTCGGCGTCCCGGTCCGTAAACCGATCGTCGACGATCCTTAGGGGACATAAACTAAAGCCTAACTCACGTACCTTACAAACCTAACAAAAAAATGTGGGCCATCTAGTTTGTGGGGACGGGAGCTTCTCGTGAACTCTGTGTTAGATGAAGCTTACTAAAGACATGAGTCTGGAAGCATAACTTCAACGATAAAAATAAAAATAAAATAAAATGCTAAAAGACTTACCTGTTATATTACTATATTAGGGCTAATGCGCAAGTTATACAATATGGTAGAAAATTTTTATTTTTACATATATTTACGTATGCTTTCCAGAAAATTATACGTGCAATTTATTTAACGAAAGAATAAGTTTGCTAATAATTGTTATTTATAACCGTTTGTCTCTTAGGCAAACAATATCTATTTATTTATGTAAATTTGAATTGTGCGAAATTAACGCCTTCAATTAGTTGCGTGTTTCACTATTCCATGGATACTGTTTGTTCAATGCAAACACAAATTATATGTTTGCAAACACTGTGATGGCATTCGTATCGAAATGAATATTTGCAATGTTTACCTTAATTCGGGCTAATCAGAGCTGTAGTTATATTTCATTGTCAATTTATGTATTGTTTAATAGCTTAAAACATATAGGATTGTTTGAGTAAATACGACAAGCGTAGTCGACGTTCGTTTCTTGCAAATGTTATACTTTTTAACGTTATTATGAGTACGATAGCAACACTAATAGATAGAATTAAAGTTCAAAGTTGTGTTGTGTTTAAATTTGCAGGAAGTTTGTGTATTCAGATGATTAAGGATCATAATTGATGGTAATGTAAAAAATTTTTCAAAGTTAAACTTTCATAATCGGGCTCTGCGGCATCTTTATTTTTTCGTTTATGCGATATTTGTATTTTAGTTTTGCATTTTTACTAAATCCGTCGATTACCTTCTTTTACTATGATTTTCCTTTTTCTTCTGGCTTTTTTATTTGGCAAACCAGCACCATAATTCTGCAAGTGAGATATTAGTAAACATAAACAAAACATTTCCGACATAATATGCGATACAAGTAAATAAGATAAGCAATATTAAATTACTCTTAATAATTAATTACTGCCTCTGTAGCCTAGTGGTATAGGCTGAGCCTTAGAAACTGGAGGTCGTGGGTTCGAATCTGCGGGGACTCAACAAATTTTATTGCTGTTTCCTAGTTGGTTAGGGCAATTTGGGCCGATCACCCAATTGTCTGAAAAGTAAGATGATCCATGCGTCGGATGGGCATGTAAAAGTCGGTCCACTCACCAACCCGCATTGGACCAGCGCGGTGGATACGGTCGAAAATACCCTAATGGATGGAGGTGGTGTATAAGGAGGCCTATTTCAGCAGTGGACTATCACAGGCTGATGATAATGATGATGATGAATATTAAATTAGGAATTAAAAAAGAAATTTTAATTTATTCCAGGAATAAAATTCGACTTATAGCTGAAAAATTGTTTGACAGTTCTATTATTTTATAAATTTTTGTCAGGACTTCTGGTAAAATAATCTATTTATATATAACTAACGTAGACTTCAGAGGTTCCACTTACAAAATAAAGATTATTTATGTAGTAGGTAAGTAAATTTGCTTTGTTTATTTAATGACGTACCTTGCTTTATTATGGTAACAAATTTCAGTCAATGACGTAAAATATCGGATGTGGTTAACGTCATATGTACTGAATCTGTCCCGCCATTATGATGTGAATACGTAATATTTGTTATTCATACATATTATATTAATAATTCATACATATTTATTAATCACCGCATACAATAATCATCATGAACATTCAATTTATATTTGTAATGAACGAAAATACAATTTATAGATTTGTATATTATTCGAAACAAAGAAAAAGTGAAGTCGGTAGAGATTTTTTTCTTTGTGCATTCATGAATTAAAATTATTTTCTTGGTATGTTTAGATATACAATTGCTTCTATCTTTTAAGTAAAAATATTCATAGCAATGAAATGGTTATAAATGTAATTTCTTTTGCTTTATAAATTAAAATGCCACCGCTAAACAGTTTGTTCGCTGGAAGCGTTTATGATTATTTTTGATTTAACAAACCTCCCTACCTAACAGCGCCGTGCCACTCCCTAAATTCGAATCTCGTCTCTCCTTGCCGTATTCAAATTTTTCTCCAAAAGTACCAGGACGGCATGGGCGCGAGGCGTTGCAACGCATCGTGCACCCCCCTCCACCCCTCCGGGCCCCTCCCCCTCCCCTCCCAGCGCCCCTCTCACGGCGGGAGTCGCCCGAGCGTGGCGTAATGGGCGCGTGATTGAATTGCCGCATCTCCGCCGCCCCGGGTGTATCGAGTTAATTTCTTCGATTCCCCAAGTCCACGTCTGCACGGCGGGGGGAGTCCTCGTGCACTCTGTTCTCTTGGTAGAAATGTATCTCGGTGAAGTTATTTCGTAATTTAAATATTTTGATTAAACGAGTACTTACTATAACCTTAAAGAATTACTTATTTACTAACTTGGTCCGGTGATAAATAGTAATTTATTATGAATTTGTTGAATGATTTTTAGATTTAGATAAAGATATTAATCTTGAACATATCAGACAACAGAACGTAGGCATTAATACAATGATTTTCCAAGATACTGTTAAGTAACTAAAAGTTAATTAAATTTTACATTAGTAATAAGGATGAACCTCAAAATTTTTTTTGTTAAGTAATGCACCTGAACGTCCTTCTTGATTTCTTTAAAATACTGCCATTCTTCTACATAACTTTTATGCTCCGCATTTTGGTAAATTACGATGTACGTATTATAATGTCTTAAAACATACTATTTTACAAATGTACACGTATGTATGTTATAATCATATTTTGCTTATTTTTATTTACAATCTGTAAAGTCACTGTCAATTGGTCCTATTTTTTTTTTAATTGCGATAAGTAGTTTGATAGATATTTAAGAAATTACGAAAATTTCGGCTGGAACGCTGGCTCATCGTTAAGGGATAGACTTAAACTATATTTTACATAATTGTACTACTTGAATTGGTCTACAATAAAGTCCGCGAGTGCATATATTTATGTTTTAAGAATAATCCACGGTAAGCATTTTAATGTACACGATTTTTTAAATTTGCAATCAGGCATGTTCAAAGCTCAGTTATCGTAATACATTTTAAGTTCACATTAAAGTTATAACATTTGAAAAAATCATCATTCCATTTACATGAGACGTGCCATACGAAACTAAAAGGATATCAGAGATTTAATATGCGCCGCCAGAAATCGCGCGGCAATTTCGTACAGAGAGCACGTTGTCTGCTTAGATTGCATAAAGTAATTATACACTGTTAGAAATCGGTTATATTTTTTGGTTAAATTCTCACTTGTTTCTTAATATAATCTTGTTTCTTAGTATAATATTTAATGTAATATAAATCGTAGTAGTATACTAGGGTTCATTTGATACTTTTGTTAAGAGCAAAAAGGGGAAATAGCTAACGTTTCAGCCGTGCATTAGCCATTCCGGTCTCGGGCGTCCCCTGCTGCGAAATGTTCTGTTTATTAAGCGGCAGCTGTCCCCGTCTCATTGGTATTCCCCTTCCACTGCTCACCTCGTGACGGAACTGCGACAGTTTTTTTTATCCCCTGCCTGCCCTACATTTTACCCTTCTCGAGGATAGACTGTACATAATTGAGTACTAGACTTTTTATAAAGTTTTGTGAGGTTCCTATTTCCATGACCTATCATACTATACCGACACAAATACCTATAAGAGGTTAGTTTATATAAAATTTGTCTAAAATGCTGTGGAATATCTTAAGTATCAGTTATAATAAACAGTGAAACGAAATAAAATTATGGATTACATTTTTTATTAATTAGAAATATTTTTAAATGAACAACACCAGTAAGAGATTCATCGAGAGGATTGAATGTTGTCTATTTAAGAATATATAGAATTTTAATTGTCTTTTTATATTATGTTGGCATAAAATTTTATCTAAGCTTTGTAAGCAACATTTGAAATAAACATAAATCTTTATCTGCTTTACAAATGTAAATAATGGTACTTTTCAACTTTGTTTCTATATATTTTGCCGTAATTGTAGCATTGAACTTTACAAATATGTTTGTATAGGGCGACATATTTTAGTAACAGTAGCTTAAAGAAATATTTTTATTGTTACATTAATCTATGTCGCTCTTTTTGTATGTTAATATTTATATATAAAAAGACAATGATAATACATTTTGAGAATGATTGCAAATAACATTTGACTGGTACTTCGTTTTATGATCAATATTTATTATTATCGTGAGGTTAAAATCAAATCTCTTCATCATTTTATGCTTATATGTTGAAAAATGAATTTGTCTGTAAGTATACAATAACAAAACATATCATATCGGAATTCAATTTATCATCAGCCTGTGTTAGTCCACTGCTGGACATAGGCCTCCCCTAATACCCGCCTTCAGCATAAGAGGGTTTTTGGACCGTATCCCACCAACCCACTGGTCCAATGAGGGTTGGTGGGTGGACCGTCTTTTTACATGCCCATCCGACGCATGATTCGCATAATTAAATTTATGTAAGTCAAATAAGGCAATATTATTTTTCAGACTGTATTAGAATTGTAATTAATTAAATTTGAAAGAAAATGCTTCAAAAATATATTTCATCGATAAATATGCGGGAAGATAAATCACGAAAAGCACGACAGAACATTTCATTAAGTTCTTATAAATCAACATTTTAATTTCGCTAAAATCATCCGGTGATAAATCCGCCTTGCTCCCATTATAATTTATTACCCATGGAACGATTATTCATTTTATTAAAATGGCCGATCTCTGTGGAATTTAATTACGTTCATTTAATGCGTATCAAATTTCACCAACGTTTAAAATGTTTTCAAGCTCTTAGAGTGTCTACTTGAAGTTTAATTGAAATGTGTGATTTTGCTGAAATATGTAAAAAAATTTGAACCACAGATTCGTGTATGTAAGAAAGATAAATCAAAGTTATTTTATTTTTTTCGGCTTTTACCAGATATGTCGTTAATTCTACCACCCGTTTAAAGAATTTTACCTGTCAGCTGTAGTACTGGCAAGAAAGTCGGCGGTCATTTTATCATATCTCAGCTTTAGTCACTGCTGGACATAGCCCTATACGCATCCATAGGTTTGGACGATCATCACGCGGTCAAATGTGTGGTGACAAGCTACGTCCCATCACGCATGCCTTTTTGACAAGATGCAAATGTCAATAAAAATTTACAAAACATCTTGGTGATCAATTATTCATTGTTTAGAACGCCACAATAGTAGACTAGCGTTACATTACGGTTGCTGTCGGAATATAATTAAAAGATGAAAAATATAAGGAGAATTGTATACCGGTCTTATTGCGTTTACAATAAGTCTTTTATACAAATTTATCATCTGGTTTCATGTAGCAAATGTTCTAAAATAAACAAACATCTACCTTATATAAGTTTTTTTTAATTGGTAAACGCAATGAGACGAGTAGGACACTGACCTGGTGGCACGAGATACCTGCCCTGCCCATAAGAAGAGCAGCCTAAGAAACCACAAATCCACTCACCGCCCCGAGATATGAGATGTTGTGTCTCCTTTAGCCAGTAATTACGCTGGTAACGATGCCCTTCAAACCAGAAGACAGTAGTGTTTACACACTGCTGATTTGCAGCAGACCTAAGCACCGCGGAGGTACCCCCATGTCTACTTCCTCTACTCGAAATAAAGCTCTATGGTTTGTTTTCAATCTCCCAAAAGCTTCGCTGTATAGGCAGCTTATTTGAACCGCTGATTGACTATTGGCTAACCGTCCCTCCTTTTGTGTTGCGATGATTTATTCGCGGAGCGGACGCTATAAGCCGCTTAGGCGGGCTTTATTTAAAAATACCGCAAACGGAAAGGCAAACGGTTCTGACATAACGATTACAAAGATGCGATAGATCGGCGGTTGGCTTGATGAATTAGGCCTTGAGGGAAAAATATATATGTATAATACTAGCAAACCGCCCCTGCTTTGCACGGGAGCTATGTTAATAGAGAATATATCTACGATATTAAACATGCGTTATACATATAAACCTTTCTCTCCAATCACTATATCCATTAAATAAAACCGCATCGAAATCCGTAGTGATGTTTGTTTGTTTGTTTTATACAAGATGTGTATATATCTTATGCATCGTAGCACGTTTATTATATACTTATCACTTTCTTGTATTCAAGTATATATATTATTATAATAAGGAGAAGAAAGCACTTATCGCTACGATATATCTGATTATTCCAGAAACTGTTCTGAGAAGAATAACAATGTTTTATTAGAGAAGGTATACGTTTCTACAACTAAATTCCCGTAAATGATAAACAGGTCTAAGAATCAAACCGCTGACAGGCTTTTATAGTTGTTAATATTTGGAATAATGACATATTAAATCTGCATTTGTATGAGACATATTAATGAACCTGTAATCATGATTTTTTTGGACAATATTTATTATAGTATTAAAGTATTATTTTTTATTGCTAGTTCCATCAGACAATACATTTGAAAATTTAAAGCGTTCATTAATATGGTTTTCATATTATAATGACTTAAAAATCCATAAAAAATCATTCATGGGTGCGTATGCGTATAGTGCGTAGTGTTTTTGATCGGAACCTGTTTGATCGTGGGGATCAATACGGAAACCCAAAGAATCCGTATATAAAATAGCAACGAACAGAAGTCAAGACAGATTTCTTTATCCCTTTCGCTTAATTGAAACAATCACGCAAGTCGAAATGAGAGGCCGCACAATCAATACACGACCTCTCCCCTCTGAACACCCACCCGGAATAATAACTATTCATTACGCGCTGTTAACTTGCCTGATTCCACTAGGGATTCGTTACGTGGAACCTTCTCGAGTATATGAGATCCTGGTAGTTTCCTTGTAACCGAAGACCCATTGAATTGTTTGATTGCTTCTCATAAGCCTGTGCAATCAAAATTAAGTCTGTGTACTTGCTTGTAATAGTAATTACTTATTTTTATTATAAGATCGTCATAATAATTAGAGGTATCTTGTGGTCTGTATATTTCTGTTATGTTTTTATTGAAGATTTTATTAATATCATAAAATATTTCAGTACATCAATAATTCAAATAGAATTAATTTGCATTTGTTTTTTTTCTTAAGATTTCATGTGTGGACACGTATTAAATTCGTACACACTTTAGACAACGTTTTTTTAAAAATTACTCGCAATACTTTTGTTTAGAATTAGCTTTACCGGACAAGATATTATGTACTCTGTAGTCTTTTGCATTTATCTTTTATTATATTTAAATACGTAGTGTTCCCTTTCATAATTGTTACATATTTAAAAAATATTTTTTTTCTCTTCGATTTTATTCCATAAACCAGCTCTGAACGGCTTTGTTACGCAAACAACAGTTGTACACATATCGTGAACGACCCTCGAATGCATTGTTCGACAATTTGTATGGCGACGTTCAGTACACGGATTCCTCTCTCGGGGTTAACTGCTAACTTTACGATCCGAGCGTTATTTAACTGCATAGTTGTAGAACTATTCCGATGTTAAACAATTGTTCCGGTTAGTTTGTCCTCGGTTAGCGTGCCCGCTTTCCCTGGTTGCTTTCATAGCGGGAGGAAATCTACATTTCTAATGATAGAATTGTGTTTTATAGTTATTGATGTTTACGACGAATTTGAAGTAGTTTTTAATTGCTCTACACTTTAGGTTAAAGATTTAAATAGATTGAGTTATAGGTATGATTTGAGATGGAAGGTTAAAAGGAAGGTTTTTTACACATGACCAACTGTAATAATTTTTAAGAAATTTGTAGAGAGTCATGTTTTTTAACTATGGAAAAAAATATTTATATTATGTCACTTATTATCACATCATCACCATTGGCCTGTGTAAGTCCACTGCTTGATATGGGCCTCATATAGTGCTCGCCACCGCTTCGATACTTCATTAGGGGGGTTTTATATCGTACCCCACGACGCTGGTTCAACGCAGGTTGGTGAGTTGTTTTCCAGAACCTCACCCGTTGTTCAGCAGGGTACACCGCGTGCAGATGCGGTTGGCTAGTCTTCCGAAGATGTTGTTTGGAGCCCCTTACACCCCAGCCACTTATTATAGCTTAGCCAATTTGGGCTCGAAATAAATGAACTTTAAGTAACCCATGGATCTAGCGTTTTTATTGACGAATTGTCGAGACGTCAATCGCCAAGTGACAGTCGACTAGTAAAAATCATCATAATCATCAGCCTGTGATAGTCCACTGATGGACATGGGCCTCCTCTAATACACCTCTATCCATTAAGGGGTTTAGACCATATCCCACAACGCTGGTCCAATGCGGGTTGGTGGGTTGGTTGGTGGGTAGTTAGTGGTTGGGACCGACTTTTTACATGACCATCCGACGCATATTTACGTCAATTCCGATTAAGTTGAGTAATCAATTTATCACTATTATTACTACACTACTATTATTTAACAACTATTATTTAAGGTACGATACCGGCATGGAAATAGAAGAAGCAATCGAAGTAGTATATATTAACGAAATGTATTGCAGTCGATCGGTTCGCTCTCCTGAGAAAATTCCATATATTCATGGCACGTGCAAACTGACAGGCGTATATGCTCTCTTTAATATTACGCTGGCTGCTAAGTTTCCGAGAAAGAGCTTTATATGCATGGAACATGTGTCGGCTGATCGTTGTTTAATATGGAAAGGTACGACTGGTGTAATCTTTCAGAAATCAAAAGGATATTTATATTATAGACTTGGTAGGTTTACTCACATGTTGGTAATTCTTACATATATGGTATTTCTATACATATGATTACGGTTCTTAAATAGTTTTTATTTATTTCTTTTTTTCTCTTTTACTTATAATGGCTCCACCAAGAATGTCTTAGTGATACTGCCAGTGTCAAGGTTGGAGAAAAATGTTCAGTAATAATGACTATTGTGCGGTAAAAAGAACTATGACACTTTTTCAGATGAAATACCTGGGACAAGCACAAAACAATAAATTGGTAAATAAAAAATTAGAACAAAAAGTAAATTAAACTGACATCAGTTTTTGTTCGCGCGTATTTCTATGTCGCCTAACACAGCCGCAAATTGGTTACGCAATAATCTTCCTTCCCTTTCTTACTATACCGCTCCTTTCGCCTGCCCTGCTTTTTTTCTTTAATTTTTCCTCATCTCGCGAAGAAAGGAGGGTAAAAGGAGAATACTTCGGGGCGCGGTCGGCGGCCAGCGCCGCCGCAGTCGAACAATTGCCTTCGGGAATTCCGCCATCATACGAGGTCTTTATCCTTCCTATTATCGTATTTCCAATCCGGCTTCATAACCACGTTGTCCGAGCCGGATTACGCACTTGGTCCTTCAAACCGCATCCTCGCTTCTGGTCCTTTAATAGGATCTACCATGTCGTCGTCACTTGAGCTAGTTAGTCCAATCAAATTAGCTGACGAAACTTGAGCGACCACGCGCCCGCCCACGCAGTTTTAATGATGGCAAGCATTCTGTGTGTAGAGCAGAGTAAATAACGCAAACACCACTCGAAACTGTAGTACAATATCATTCGATATCATAAGTTTTAATACTGCCTTAAGTTCATTTAATAAGATTGTTTTTCACTCTTGTGGTATCACCCTTAGCCATTATATTTACCTCATCATCAGCCTGTGATAGTCCACTCCTGGACATAGGCCTCCCCTAATACACCCCTTTCCATTAGAGGGTTTTTGGACCGTATCTCACCACGCTGGTCCAATGCGGGTTGGTGGGTGGATCGACTTTTTACATGCCCATCCGACGCATGGATCATCTTACTTTTCAGACAATTGGGTGATCGGCCCAAATTGCCCTAACCAACTAGGAAACAACAATGAAAATTTGTTGAGTCCCCGCAGGATTCGAACCCACGACCTCTGGTGTCTTAGCCACACGCCTATACCACTAGGTTACGGAGACAGTTTTCTATTCACCTGCATTTTTATGATATACTCGAACATACTAGGCGTTTTAACAATGTAAGGTTACACCCTGTAAGAAAGTCAATTAATTAAAACGTGCAAGTTTAGATAATTTTCGTATTTAATCCATATTTATTGTTATCTTTGTTTAAAAACCAAAAAAAAATATAACGTAACAAACAAATTGTTAAAACTTGAGAATCTTCGTAATTGGATCTCGATATTGATTCCAGTTTCGATTTTCTCAATTAAATAAACAAAACCCAGGAAACGCTATATTATATAAACAGTTTCAAATTTCCTCGCGTACTCCGTTCGATTGTTTATTTTCGATAACTCCAATCGCGATCATCGATTCGCTTAGCCACGCCATCCGGGCCTCGTCTATTGGAATAATCATACTTATTTTCGATTACTTTGTCGACTTCGATTCAGGGGGATCCGTAAAGAAATCCAATCTGTTACGATTCATCGCCTCCCCTTACGGAAATAACATTATTACAATGTCGCTTATCATCACGAGAATTGACACGCTACCGTGAAATCGGAGGTGAGGCTGAAAATGAGGCTATAATTTGATTGTGGGTTTTGTTTATGGCAACTAGTATATAAATTATTGAATTATATATGTTTCTCTATGTATGTTATATTCATTGATTTGTATGTGTTTTTTTTTTATAATGTGATTATTATGTTGTCTTTTTCTTTAGAAAAGCTTTAAATAATAAAGCTTTTCTACAGACAACTATAACACGATGAACAGTTGTAGAACTTCGACATGATTGTTAATTTAGCCTAATTATTTTATATGTCAATCCAAATTACAGAAACAGATATAAATTAAAACATATAGATAGAAATATAATGGACTTTAAAGTATTATACAATATCTGCTGTTATCATGTAGAATAGATTAAATTAAACATAAGCGTTATTTGAATACGTATCTCGCATTGAATGTCGTTTAACTTTAGTGAGTTTTGTACTCTCTGTTAAATTTCTTAGCATGTGCTTTTTTTACTTGAAATTAACTCATTAGATAAATTTAAAAAAATAATATGAAACTGAATTGTTGGCTTTAATATATAATATTGATGAATTATTCGACATTTATAGAGATATCTACTAAGTCACGCTGCGTGTTGCAGTACTCCTCCTCCTCTATTACTGTTAAGATTTTATCAAAAAGCATTAAAAGCAGAAAAAGACGTAGGAAAAACATCTGTTATTTGATTACTTTAATTAGTTCTATTCTAATACCTTTTTTGCAATGTTTAAGCGATATATTTTCAAAACAAAGTAAAATTTACGTACGTTATTCATGAAAGATGCATCCTAGCAAGGATTTGCGTCTATATATATAACATATACGTAGAATCTTTGTGATTGGCTTCAAAGTTGGTGCACTGAAACTTACGCGTAGTGTTGCTCAAAGTGCTTTAGCCCGTTGCGCAGTTCTCATTAGACTGATTGAAATTGCGGTCCGCTCGGACAGAAGCCGGCTTATTAATGATACTCCGGCTTAGTCGGCTTTTATATCTGAGCCCATTCAATCCGCTGGCTATTTAATAAACTTTATGTTGAATGATATAGTAATGGATTGATAGGTGGACGTAAATGATCCCTGCCCAGTTGGCGTATTTCAGTTTATTTATGCGCCACTCTGTATATTTTTTATGTCTGAATTGAATCGAAATTAATGGATGTAATTTAACGATATAACTACCGTGTCTGTTTTCGTCTCATCGGGATACATTAGTATAAAGGAATGTATATGTGCACTTGTGTATGCGCTTACATCGGCGCACTATAATATCTACTGCACAAACGCAGGAGGGCTCCTCTAAAATAATCATCGGCTGTCTTAGGAAATTAATTAAATGCTATAAATTTTTTTAGAAGTATGATATTTTTTTCATTTTTTTTGACTTGTAATTTTACAAAATAAAGTAACTCAAATAAATGTACATTATATTAGATACATCATGAATATTAAGAGTGTGGTCATTGAGACTTTATTATTTTAAAGATATTTCCTTCTTGTCTTATAATATTATCTATATCTGTAAAACAATATCTCTAAGGAAATGAATAATAATCTCGCCTCTCTCTTTATTCTTTAGCTGAGTTCTGATGCATTTAATTTAACACAATGGCGTAGCCTCGTCTGTCAGTGCTCCGCAGAAGGATTTGCGTGCTGAAACTGAATCC
Organism: Lamproptera curius; assembly: GCA_029286875.1. Lineage (NCBI taxonomy): Eukaryota > Metazoa > Arthropoda > Insecta > Lepidoptera > Papilionidae > Lamproptera > Lamproptera curius. The sequence goes on from JAGSMT010000007.1 coordinate 572,884, forward strand.
GGGGGCGCTGAAAGGGGACGGGGGATGGTTAGTTAAACTTTCAGGTAGCAGCTCTTCACTGATTAACTCCGTCGGCGGACTGTTCCGCTCTAATTTCGCCGAGTGAGCGTGCAATTTGCAAAAACCTGGATACCGGACGTAGATACCTTTGTTGATTTTTGTACGATCCAGTTTCGTTATATACTTTGTGCTATCACCTATTGCTATGTTTATTGGAATTTATTTCTAATTGTGATAAGGAAACGTTGTTTATTGATTTTAGTTGAAACAATACGTGATTTTTTAATACGATTATTCGTGAGTTTTAGACTCTTGAGTGTTCTTGATGATGAAATAGTCTGATCTGTAAAATTTACCGTACAACTTAATTGTTAAGTTGTAGGGTACTTGTTCACCTTATACATATATATATTTGTAAACTTGTTCTACGTTTCTACTTATGGTGTATGGTTTTAAAATGGGCGATAACTTTAGATATTGTATTAGAAGATGTTCGTATAGTATTTTGATTCTATTTCAAAGTGTTCATTCAGACGATTTCTCCAAAGGATAATATTGTCGATATCTTATAAAATCCCATTTTCTTGCTTTGAAACGGAACGAATCCAACGACTATGCCCGAGGTATTGTATGCCGCTGTCTGATATTTCTGAAACGCGACACAATCTCTGAATGGGAGAGGATTTTGGTTTATTTTCTTAAATTTTCGGATTTATCTTGAAAATTATCAATTGAATTGATGTTATATTTTTTTTCTAGAGTTAATTAAAATTTTGTTGCAAAGAGTGTAATCAAGTCGTATTGGAAGATTGATAAAGATTTAGCTATTTACTATTCTTTATTTTCTTTTTTTTAATCCTGTTGCTTGTAGTTTTATACCTATAATTAATTTCTATTTATCTCCTTTTCTAGGTAAGTACATACTCCTGCAAGTGTTTGACTGAAAGGTTCTTGTGGTGCGTCTAAAACATTAAACCATTTCAAAATTATATACATATAGTTTTAATTAATGGCGTTAGAAGTTTGCCTCGTTTATATTGGTTGTTTGATGTTTAACTAATAAGATTTCCCCACGTTTTTGGTGTCAATTGTGTTTGACCAATATTTAGTTGACGTTTATCTATCCATCTTTACATTAATTATAGTTATATATGATAAGAAGATGAAGAAAGTATAAAAAGTATATGTATATGTAGAATTTAATATTAGATACTATTTTTCTCATCGTGTGAATTTAATATGCCAGACGTTTTCGAAATTGAATAGAGAGTTATGTTCGGCTTCCTGGAATATTGTACACGTGTAAATTGATATTTACCACACTTTATACATACTCATGTATGTATAATGCGAGTTTTGATCACTTGATGTATAACAGACTACGTTATTGACATTAATAATAGTTTAATTAATTTTTTTATTTTACTATTATTGACGTGAATAACTTATTGATTTCAATAAAGCTATTACGATAATATTCAATACACATCTTTCGCTCTTTTAGCAACATGCGTAAATTCTTGTTTTCAATATACCTATTCAGCCACCAACCCGCATTGGACCAGCATTGTAGGATACGGTCCAAAACCTCCTTAAACGGATAACTGCATGGACACTATGTCCAGCAGTGGACTACCGTAAGGCTTGATGTATGATGTGAAGTATAACACCTATCTGTATAGGTTGTTCGTATTTATGTATAATGAGCGACAATAACTAAGTCAGAATAATTATAGACATATAACATGGAGCTTTAGTGTAAGATTAATAATATTTAAAAAACCTGCAATTTTTAGTCCAATTATTTTTTGTCTGTAGACCAAAGACAAAATGTTTCAGGTGCAGAATCAATTCTCTTATCAGTATATAAAATAGATTGGATTAAAACCTTATATCTAAAAAGCAAGTAGTGTTAAAGCAGTCAATTGCATTCATGTCCATTACAAGCTCCAGGATCGTTTCAGAGTGAATGACGTCATCTAAACCGAGAATTTGAAAAATAATCACGTGCTACGTAATCGAAATTCAGTGCCATCTATACCTTCCTGTAATTCCGCATTGTTTCCTGTCCTTTTTAACGACTCAAATACGACAAAACTCGTTTAAATGTACAGTTTCATTACTAAGCTCGGTCTTGTGGTCGTGCAATGGACGCTTTGAGGGCAAAAAGGGCCCTGAATACGCAATGGGGATCATCTGAAATGTTGCGAACGAATATAAAAGACCGTATTGTTAAAGGGATTTTCGGAACATGAATCCTTTGGGATAGTGGGCTCGTAATTATTTGTCGAAGACATCTCTTTTGGCGAATGACATACAGATTTCATTTTAATGCTGTTTTTTACGCAGTCACTATATGCGGCTGATTTTTTCGTTAAAATTTCGCTAGAAATTGTTCAGGAGCTTGCGTTATTAACTCTATTTAAGATATTAGTTTGTTTAATTACAATATAAAAAACCTCGCATTTGATTATGCTCCGAGACTACCTAAAAACTGGTATTCTATTGAGGCTTGGTTTACGTGCTTAATTTTCTGCACAAAGTTTATTATATTTAGGATAGTTTTATTTAAAATTTGTATTAATTAATATTTATTTATTTTTAGCATCGAGCTAATTAAATGAAATAGCTAATTTCAGAAGTTCAATTCGTAATTTTAGAAAATGAGATGAATACTTTAATGGTTCTATTTTCATTTTCTTCTAATGTTTCACCAATCGGATGTAATTTATATGTAAAATTGTCATTTCTCTTGTGCACACGACGTCGGTAAAATATGTTTGTGTGAATCTGTCCAACTTTGAATAAGCCTGATTGAAATTATTCGAAAGCGTGCGCCATGTGTTTCGCGAAGTTTCCCCCCTTGGTGTGTCCCAATGTACCAGGCGCTCAACGTCTCCATGGAGCTTACAAAATCTCGATAGTCATTTGTCAAAACAAATCTTAAACATTCTGTGTTAGATAAACTATTTTAATCCATTCCTGACGTGCTGTGAAACGGTAATTTACCTTTAAAACGTGAATTATTGCTTAAGTTACATCTTACGTTTTCATGTTACTCATGGAAATATCTAAAGATCTTTTAAGAATAATTTAACCGGTGTGAGATTTTACTTTAATAAAAACGTATCATTGTATAATCAATAACACACATTGGCTTAAATCTTACAAATTCAATAAGACCTTTACGATTTATAGGTCATGTTCTCCTATTAACTCATTTGTTGATTTTGTTTATGAATTGTAAACTTTGCAAATACGAATGTATGCAGTTGGGAACTCGTGATTTTAACTTTGCACGAATGTGACAGCGCACTAACTCAAATGCTACCGTTAGTTAATTACTGAACTGTAACTATAATTGAATACACTGTACTAGCACTTATCTATTACTTTAAAAGTTCTATGGGATGCGGTGAATGATGATCAAGATGATCTTATTAATGGTTCATTGAATGGCTGTACGCTGTAGACAAAAATCTGTTCTGTTCTGTCTTAATTATGTCTGAGTTAATTAACGTGTACCGACGTTAGCTAAAATTTAGTTTAGTATATCAATACCTTATTTGACTAGGAGTACTAGCATTGGTGACTAATTAAATAACTTTAATTTAAGAAATCCAATCAATGTGAAGTACGCCTAACTAGTTCTGTCTCAGGTACGAGATTGTTTATTAACTGTGATGTCGTTAATTAGCCTTGTGTTTAATTCAGTTTATTCTGGTGAATAATTCACTTTATTATTAAAAATAATATTATATCTTTGCTGACGACAATTTCATCGACCACAAATCCCCACTGACGAACACCAATTCCCGCCAAGTACAGTCCGTAAGTTCATAAATCTAAATTTCTATAGATAAGATGGTTTGTTTTATTAAACAAAAAATCAAACCAAAGCATTACATCATTGCTAGACAAAGAGCAAATGGTCAAACAATATATTCGGTCATCGGTCGAAGCAAATACAATAAATTTTATAATTAAAACTTAAAATCATTCATCATCATCAGCCTGTGATAGTCCACTGCTGGACATAGGCCTCCCCTAATACACCCCTATCCATTAAGCGGTTTTTGGACCGTATCCCTCCACGCTGGTCCAATGTGGGTTGGTGGGTGGACCGACTTTTTACATGCCCATCCGACGCATGGATCATCTTACTTTTCAGACAATTGGGTGTTCGGCCCTAATTGCCCTAATCAACTAGGAAACAACAATGAAATTTTGTTGAGTCCCCGCAGGATTCGAACCCACGACGTCCGGTTTCTAAAGCACACGCCCATACCACTAGGCTACGGAGGCAATTTAAAACCACTTCAGTAATAGACGCCTGTAACTTCAGTTTGTTTCGTGACTACGACCACTGTAAAGTTTTCAAAATTAGTTTAAATATAAGTTAATATTTAAACAAACACGATAAATTACGTAAAATAACTGCTGATCCCTTTAGTTCAACAACATGTAGTTGATCTTATTGTGACATTTATATAATGTTATTTGTAATTAAATAACATAGTATTACTTTATCAACACTTGCTAAATGTTTCTTTTTTCTTGTGTTAAATAAAGATAAGTTCAGACTGTAAGTAATACGGCTCACAGGCCTATTACGTTACAGATAAAATTAGATTTATGTTGGCAATTCTGCTTTTCATTGGGAGATTCACATGGGTTGATAGCAATTTAACGTCTATTGGTAAACGATTTGATAAGATTAGATAAGAGAACACTACATAACTAGATTGTAGAGTATTCTACAGTGACTGTGTTATAAAAAATTAAAATAACACATTATTAAGAAATGTGATTTGATATATTATACTATCTATTTGATAAAACATTGACAGTGTTAATTAAAAAGTGATTTTTTTTTGGCTAAAGCTAAATTATTATTACTTTAAAGTTTGATAAGACCAAGTTATTAGAAATTATTGTATTCATTAAAAAATTTCCCGGTTTTTTCGAAAAGTAAAGATTAGAATTAGTAATATCAAGTCTCAGTGAATTAGTATATCAGTTAATATTGTATTAAATCTTTATTTTTTCCGGAGCATCAGAAACTCTAAAATACATTTAAAAATCGTAAAATGTAATAATTTAGGAGCACAACCATGCGTGGAAAAACCGGGAAAGTCTTATATAAAATTGCACGGAGATTTTCCCCGTTTCTCTCGGCCCGAATCGAGCTGCACGAACGATTTTCTGGAAACGGGCCAGGAATCGCGCGAAAATCATACAGGGATAGAAACGGGAGAGGAGCTGTCGTGAGAAATGGCTCGTTCATGACTTTTAGCGTTACTCCATATCTCTCATACGTGTAATATATTGAAGTAACAAAAAGCTATGAATAACGTGAAGAAGAAACATTAAAACGATGTAGCTTATAATAAATGAGTAATAATGTTTCCTTTTCCAAGTCGACGATATGTTATAATAATATGTCTCTTTTGTATAGCATCTGCATATATTATTTATCTTATATGATAAATAAAACAGTTTTTATGGATTTCAACACGTAACGTCGGGTATAATTTTAAATAGTTATGTGTTATTAAGCGCAATAAAAACCTTAAAAAATTATTGTTTACCTATTGTAACTTGCTAGATCAATAGGCGTGTTGTTTAGATAGTTTTCTTGAATTTTCTGTCAGAAGTTTAAACTGATTTTATACTATCCTAACGACCCGCCCCAGCTCCGCACGGGTGCAATACTGATATCTGTAAAATCTATGGTAAAGTAGATTAATCTACAATAATATGCACGAGTACATATACATATACATCTTCTTCTTCACAACACAATCACTTTATCTATTAAAAAAATCGGCATCAAAATCCGTTGCGTAGTTTTAAAGATTTAAGCATACATAGGAATATAGGGACAGAGAAAGCGACATTGTTTTATACTATGTATTCAACTTAACATGATACAACTATCATATGCTGCTATGCAATTTGTAAAAGTCAACTTAGTTGACAATGCGTAATTTAATATAAATAAAGTTCCAATGATAACCTGATATTTATAATGTTACATCAGTCATAATTCAGACTGTATTTGTTGTTAACCAGCACTAAGTTGCGAAATGATTTTAATTAACTTTCGAAAATATTCCTATTTAGATCGCTCAACCCGTCATTTATTATTAAACTGATTACATTACTCACTCGCATTAATGGATTCTGCCGTAACCCATAGTTTGAAATTGATGTTTGAAAATTAATTTCAAGAAATATATGTCCTTTAGTTACGCCTAGTGCTAATACGCACGGCTGAGTCTTGAAATTAATAACGTTATTTATCATTTTATTTAACTAACTCGATTTAGATGGAATATTTTCAAATGTCCAGTAACCACAATTAGTTTGATTGGTTCATTGTTTCAGAAATAATGAAATCATGTTTTCCTGGTAGTTACATCAGTAAGTTAATGCAAAAAAAGTTTAATAGTCTTCAACATCGCTGTATTTTTAATGTTTTTTTGTAAATGCGCATTCCAATGTTTAATACTAACTTCGAAGGAAACCTTGAAAAAACAAATGTAATATCGACACAGGTATAATAAATGTTACATAAAGTTTCCTTATCAACAATTAAAGTATTATTCATTCAAACAACTTGAAAAGTTTTTGCACAGGTTCTCGTCTCCAACAGTCAAAAAGCAATTACGCAGTTAGTACTCCGTACCAGGTTTTTTTGGTTTTTGGACTTTGAATATTCAAAAATAAATTTACTGCTAACCTTTTCTTTAAATATAAATTGTAATAATTTTGGAGAAATAGTTAAAATAACGTCTGTTAATTAATTCACCAGGGAATTATAGACGTAGGTGTATGAATATGCCAGTGTTTAGCCAACCGGGCTCTGTCTGTCACTAGACTTCTGTTAATTTAATCGTGACGTCTCGTTCTTCCCGTCGTCATGATCTCCTGGTACAGCGCTACTAATTATGCAAATCGTATGTACCCAGAGCGTTCCGAATTACAATGTAAATTGTGATATTATAATTAAATTCATTGCGCCATATTATAAAGTTTGCGCTATCGAAATTAATTTTGGATTCAGCTTCGCAAATATCTTAATACGAAATAGGAATATGGAGCCTTAATTATTAATTAACGTTAGTAGATTGTATGTCATATATTAACACGTAATTGCTAATTGCTGCCACAAATTAGCAATTATCTCTTGTTTCACTATAAGGACTACATAGCTATATAGGTTACTGTGTATATAAGAGATATCTAGCTCCGAAAAGACTTAATAATATGTAAGGGATTTTTATAGGCGTTGCGGGGTTAGCTTGTATAAATTTTTTGTATAGTGCAATAATTTATTCAGGTGGCTTATAGAATTGTTATATTATATGATAATGTGCATCGCAAAAAAAAACAGAATTTTATGGCATAAAACATTTTATCTGTGTATATATTTTAAGCATACGTATTATTATTATATTATTATATATTATTAATACGTGTGCTTTTGTAAGCGTCAATCGTTCACATGTTCTGTTCACCAATCAACGTGTTTGCCGAAAATGTTTGTGTCTTAATTGCGAAAGGCATCACAAATCTAATTAATCCTTGTAAGTAGATTAAACACGTAACTGCGCGTGATGGGGCGAGTAAAGTTTTTCGTTTGCGGCCCCCGCGTAATCTTAACGGGCTTCCGAGCAAGTTTTAATTAATTCAACGCGTTAAAGATGTTTAAAACACTTCCTTTGGTAACAAATCGCTGCCGACGTCATTTGGGGTTGTGATTTACGCATTTCGCGGGTCGCTTCTAACAGATGGTGCGTTTTATTATGAAAATGAGACATAGCGTCCGTCCACAAAGTTGTATGCAAGCATTTATGTTTTCCTGGTAGCGCAATAACAGTACCATTAATAAATATTAATCATGCTACATAGACAATACTTTAAATTTCTAACTGTTTAGAGCACAAAATAGGTCTATTTTAATGCATTTTTAAATTGCATTAAAATTAGATATAACACTTTAGTCGAAGTTCAATATAATATATGTAACTTAAAATTACGACCGACAGCTGCTACTTGATAAAAAGGCGATACGAAAATATTTGCGGTTACTTTAATCTATTCAGAAATGTAAAATAATCGTTCGGTAAACGTCCCACAAGCCTTTTTCTTTTCGTAAACAAAACTCAATTTACTTCCAAAACACCCAAACTACATTCCGCTACACGCTATTCGTAAACGTCGAAATACCTTCACGTCCTGAACATAGTTTCGGGACCTCTTTATATGTAAATAGAATTACAACCCACACCCTCTTGAAGGAATGGATGAAGGCAAACAAACATTGTTACCGAAAACAATTGCTCGTTTGAGGAAAAATATATAGTTGCCATCCCGTGCGCTGGATCAAAGTGGAGCTCTTTGATATGCCGTCAGTTTTTTGGCAAAGGAGTTCTGGTAACTTTAGTTTTTCAGTTGCGCGTGTTCACTGACTGTGTAGTTTTTCTCTGATGTCACAAAACGATGCCTGTTGGAACAGTTCAAACAGGCAAATACTTAAAATATATTTTAGACGGTGTACTTTTTGCCACCGCGCTGCCTATATCTGCCGCTAAACAATAGTCAAAAAACAGTAGCCAGTGTAATGTACAGTGTATATTGGATAAACGAGACGTAGAATCCTATATCTCACGCAAGGCAGCGAGTTGGTGATACCCCTGGTAATGTTGATGTTAATGGGCCCGACTGCTCGTCTGAATTCATATGCATAAAAAAATATCAAAGCCTTTTCATTTGTTAAAATTTTAAGTAACAATTATATTTGGCATCATTAATGTGGAGGATAGACTAATACTTTTAGCAACTATACTCATATTATGAAATAATAAAATGTAATCAAGAATGAATATAGAAAGGTTTTCACGGGATATTTGTGCGTTAAAGGGAATAACATTGTAAATGATTTATTTAATGATGATTTACGCTACTTGTATGATGCTCATGCTTTAGGATTTATCAGATGGGGTACACTTGGCCTTAAAAATAATTTAAAATTAATAAATATTCAATAGATGAAATAAATTGATCCGGGACCGATCACAATTGACGGCACCTCCCTCGAAGTTGTTTCGAGTACGTTTACCTAGGGCAAACGCTCCAACTAGGTAAAACAACTTTTAGGGGAGGCCAACAGAAGGATTCGGCTGGGCTGGGCAGCTTTTCATAAGCTTCGTCGAGTTTTCTCGTCACCCATTCCACAAAGCCTCAAATCGAAAGTCTTCATCAGTGCGTCCTACCCGTTTTGACCTACGGTGCCGAGACTTGGACACTAACGGTTCGACTGGTCCACAAATTTAAAGTCGCTCAGCGAGCTATGGAGAGGGCTATACTCGGAGTATCTCTGAATGACCGCATCAGAAATGACGTGATCCGACAGAGAACCAAAATCACCGACATAGCCCACCGGATTAGTAAGCTGAAGTGGCATGGGCCGGTCATATAAGCCGCAGAACTGACGACCGCTGGAGTCGAAAAGTTCTGGAGTGGAGACCGAGGCTCGGCAAACGTAGTGCCCTGCGGCAAGATGGAGTAACGACATTCGCAAAGTGGCCGGTGTGGGCTGGTTGAGAATAGCCGAAGATCGAAGCGGTGGCGTGCATTAGGGGAGGCCTTGTCCAGCAGTGGACTGACACAGGCTGATGATGATGATGATGAAATAAAATATACCCGCCGATTGTAGCGTTGACCGTACCGGTGGTAACATTCTTGACGATCAATTGCTGATCGAGTGTAACACTTCTTATTTTAATAAAAGATAATTGAATTTGAGGTACTAAAATTAACTTAATAATTAATTTTTTTTGTAAATTAGAAAACATTCCCTGTAAATGTACTTGGGTAATTGTTAATTTTTGTGAGTTATTTAACGGATATTTTAAAATACATTTAAAATGTAGGCAATTTAAATAGTAAATAACTCGTTTTCTTATTTACCTTTAGCAGTCAACTACTTTCTACTCTTTTTAGTAACTCTGAGTAAAGACTAAAATTTCGAAAAAAATAAATATACGCTAAACCTTAATATCTAATACGCTATTTAAAAATCACTGTTTATTTATTAATAATATACACATTACTACATTGCTTATTTAAAATATAACCTTTATTATAGAGACTTATGTTTAGACTCTATAATGGTTATTTTCCTATAATTGATATGTTTATTTTACCTTCCGTTCTAACGATTTTGATGTGGGTATATGTAAATTGTCAATTAAATAAGCTTCTTACTGGTATGATTTCTTTTTATTTAGATTTGTTTTATTCAGCCGGGAAATCCCGCGTTTGATGAAATGTATGTCGCGCTTTTGATAACCCCAATGTTTTTTTTCAATTTCGTTTCAGATAGGCTCAATTTGCGCGTACGTTTACTAAGCAGCTTGTGAAAATATTCTCAAATCCCTTGATCATGAATCGAATAAATTGGCTACTATTTTTTAATTTTTTCTTGCGGGAATTTAGTTTTATCAAAAGTTATTTTATTTAATTGAAAGTAGACTTAGTTGTGACTTTGGTCAATAAATAACTACATTTTAATCCTATGATGATATAGATACTATCCAAGGTGTTAGAATGAAAATCTCTGTTTGCTGATAACACATTTGACATAAAAAACTATAAAAAAATATCTAATTTGTATTTAGACAAAATGAGGCTCAGTTTTTTTCTAAATGTTTTATAGAGAGCTTTTGAATCTTTTCCTAAAGTCTAGTTTTTAAATTCACTGCAATATTTTCGTTCACAAAAACTTTAACACCGGGCGCTCAGGAGACAGGTGGGAATGAATAATGCGCTAGTTCAGTTAGAGGGCCGCGTCGTCGCTCTCTCCCTATGCTAATTTAATTTGACGCGACCGAGCCTGATAACGGCACCCCCTAGACGGCTCTGATCTCCTGGTACCCGGCTACAAATTATGCAAAGTATCAACTGGGAATTACTATGTTAATTGAACATGAACGATCGCTTTTCTTATTTCGGTTATTTGTTTAATTTAAAAATTATTGACATTTGAGATTTTTACTTTTGCTTTAATTTAAGTTTATTAAATTAATGATCTTTATATATATTTACTATTGGAAACAATAAAATGGCGATTACTTTTACAATAACTTTTTTACCTATTAAAAACAGTCGCCAGATCATTGTATAGACTTAACTTCATAGCTAACAAAAATAATTACTTTTTTATTTTGTGCTGTGGCAGAAATAGTTTGGTGATGTGAGATACCATTCCTTTTATCACAAGGGATTAGTTTATTGTAAAACTAGCTGTTGTCCTCAACTTTATCCCTTTGCTAATATGTCAATTTTTTTTTTACTTAACGGGCCGCACCAGCCATTCCAGCGATTAGCTGGAACAAACAAACAGCCGGAAAGGCAAAATTTAAAAAATTGTTTTGTTACATGTATGGGTCATATTTCATAATGTAATCATTTAATAATGGTTGTTTTGATGTTAAAAACTTTATAAGGTTATGAAATAAAGGCAGATGAACATAATTTAAATGATGTTTATAACGAATTGTGGTAGTATTTCATCCATTCAGCATAATTAAGTACCGTCAAATCTATCAGAGCTGTATTCAAACGGATTTGAAAGCTTTGTGAAGCTGATTAATTGTGATAGATCCATCTCAATCCTGACGCAAAGGCACTCTCACAATCGCAATCCATTTCGTTATCTAATTAGTTTGGAATCGATTAATCCTTTCGATTTCTGTTTTAAAATGTCTTTGATCAATAAATAGTATTTTACATATTTACTTTAATTTATTCGAACACAGGATGGTTTGTTAAATTTTGAGTACAATGTACGGATGTAACATGCTTCTTTTAACGTTATAAAATACTTTCTTAATAATTTATTATATACTTTAATAGTAATTGTGATAAAATAGGGTTGACCTGTAAACAGAAAACTTAATGGGTTCTGGTATTATTTATTTTTCTTAAAATATATTATTGTTATTTTAATTTTAAAATTGGTACAAAATTACTTATAAATTTTAGTGAACGTTTATAAAACAAAAATCATGAAGCTGCATAAGATTCGTTTAATGCACTTGTGAAGTTAACAAAACAGTTTTTACTCAATGATTTTTTAAAACTTTGTTATTATGTTCCTAGTTTTATTCAAATAACTTATCATGTCCCAAATTTAAAGTATATAAAACGTACAAAAAAGGCTGTTTAAAGTACTGTTACTGTCTTAGTATGAATAAATATTATTGTATGATCAAATTGCAGCTTCTCAGCTTTAAGATATTCTATGCATTCCTGTAACACGATACCATCCGTAAATGACGCTTGTTTAGTATAGAGGGCGGTGACGTCACGGGACGCCGGTCCGTCGCGACTCCAAGGCGCCGGAATCTCTGGAGAACAATGTATAGCTGGTTCTTCAAAGTTTCCTAGGTAATGAATAAGGTGCGCTAGAATCTGATCTTTCTAGGTTGTCGCCTAGAGGACTTTGGAAACAATTTAAAACGTTTATCTTTCTAGTTTCTTTGTGTTGCGTAATTTTAGGCAAGGATTAGTTGTTAATTAATTTTTAATCTTTAAACTTCGGTATGTTTTGGGTATACCGAAGTTTATGGCATGGCATTGATACAACGATTGATAATGTTGCGTAAAAGAAGAGTGTACGTAATTCTTTATTATTCTTGCTGTTTCTGTATTTTCGGTTGTTTCGGCTAATATATGGAATGGCTCGCTGATGTAACAAAAATCAACTAAAGCTACCAGTGGAGCGCTGTAAGGCATTAAAATAGAAAAATCTCGGAACCCAAGGCCAGTCAATGAATCTGTATTATAAGTCGTCACAAGTAAATCAAAAGAAGTGTATAATAATTAAACATGATTAAATCCTAAAAGATATATTATTTTTATCAAAAGTATTGTGTTAATCTTGCTCTACACAATTTCTCCATATGTATGCCAAGATATGTTATTTACTATTAAATACATTCTACCCTTCCATAAAGACGGCTCGTTATAACTATACAAAGTTACGTTTACTCGTTAACTAATGTTACCAACGAACCACAACTTGAACACTCATCGCTAATCATCAAAGAAAGCGTACCATTTCGCTGCCGAAATTATCCGAGCACAAGATTAATACTATTCTGATAATCCCCGAGGGCGGTCCAATTTATGTGAAGAATTATCTCTCGCACTCGTGGAACCCGCTCGATTTAGTTCGCAACATTAACTAAATGTAATTAACTGATATTCCAAGTTTTGGGGTTGCGCGTGGATATAGTGGACTGACTGTTTTCTCATTTTATCCCTGATGTTATGTTTCCAGTTTCATGTCTTTAACAAGCTTCATCTTAACCAAAGGAAGCTACCTCGCGAACTGGTTGCCGACACTTTTTGCTAAGAGTTAAAGGTCTAGTGTGCAGTTTGACTCAATTGTCTTCGTAGCCTAGTGGTGTAGGCTTGCGCTTTAGGAACGAGGTCGTGGGTTTTAATCCTGCGAATATAACAGGTTATTTTAGTTAGGCCAATGTGGGCCGATAAATAAGATGATCCATGCGTCGGATGGGCATGTAGAAGTCGGTTCAGCGCTTGATATCATATCGGTCGTGTCGTTCATTCATCCCATCGGACTATAATATTAAAGGATGAGTGCAACTTTGCGGGTACACTGGTGCATTGTAATATCTCCTGCGTGGCTGACTAACTGACCTCTTCTTTAGATAGTATCGCCGTAGTCGAATACTGTATGGAAAACATGATTACAGCGGAATGTTCAATTGCTTCGCTATGTGTTCAGGCAGCTACATCGGCCACGGTCGAAAATGTCCCGTGGGATTGAGCCCGGGAACATGTCTTAGCAAACTCGTTACCGAGGCTCGCATTCGTGTGATGTTTCAAATCTCTCCGCTGCGAATGAGGCTTTTGTGCTGTGAGATTATATACGTTTTGCCAGTTGTAAGCGTATAGTGAATGTTTACTTTCACTGCTATTAGTTATATGTAACATGGCACTGGTGTTGGTATTTGATGAAGATATTAGTCTTGTTCATAATACTAAATATTAATCGTATTTTTCGTTTATTTTTTAGTTTTCTTTGTACATTTAATTTAGAGAAGACAAAATAATAACTTTGACGGTGACCCGAACCCGGTTTAAACTTACACCTAATTAACTCTAAATTGAAACACTACTTCTAAGAGCTGATCTTCATGCATTGTTTTAAAACACACTTCACGTGATTTTATTAAATTTTTTAATAGAATCATGTGAAGTGTGTTGATAGGATGTGATAAACTAATTGTCGAAATTATTACTAGTTTCGACACTTAGTTATACATCCCATATTTATAAAAATTGTATAGCAATATATTCACAAGATTATTTTTTTTTTATTTTTTTATGGCATACGCAGGCAGACGAGCAGTCGGGCCACCTGATGGGAAGTGGTCACGACACCATAGACGTTGACAATACCAGTGGTATCGCCGACGCGCTGCCTACCGTGAATCATAGGTGTTAAATCTTGTTTACCCAGTAACATAGCTGGCTAGGTCCTTCAAACCGGAACGCAGCAGGTTTTCACACTACTGCTTCGCAGGCAGAAATAGGCACCCGGTGGTACCACCAGACGGTCTCCTGTAAACAGGGACCTACCACCGGTAAAAGATTAGCACCCAAGATCAAAATTTTTAATAAAAACGCTCTATATTATATATTTAAACTTCTTTCTTAAAGTGCCTTAATCCTTGTATGTAAATGATTTTAAGTGCTGGTTAGTTTTTTGAAATAATAAACTTTACGTTACACTTAACTTATTCGCAAATAACAATCAGGTATAAACATTTCTTATGAAAACTCTTTTGGTGGCTATTGATTTTCTCTCGAATCGGGACCCTTCGATTTCAGTAGGAAAACTTTTCCAATTAAACGAGAACGGATACCGAAATCCGCTAATGATAATGCCGAAAGGATTCTCCAAACGAGATAATTACATCTGATTGATTTTAATTAGGGCGTACGCTTCCAACTGTGAGTCTATATATCGTAATAAGATAATGTATGTTTGTCTTAGTAGGGACTAAATAAGCTATATCGGGTACAAAAATTAATAAAAAGATGAATTATAAACTTGATATTATATCAAGGGAGATTTCTTACTAATTGTGCAATAATATGCATACACATTTCGTCATAGTCTGAACATGGTTCCTAGAAAAAGTTCGAAACGACAAGAACAAAATATATGAAACGAATAAAATAAATCCTTGAAAAGTTTATTTAATCCGCACAAAATTGCGATTGTCAATTGAGTATCACTTTTAGAAATAATATCGTAACAACTTAAGAGAGATAATGCCATCTCGCCTCGTCTCGGCTTATACAGGACACGTAAAGCTTAGAAAGTGGATGTTGGAAAGACTCGGAAGGCAAACTTTCAAACTGTTGGATCCGAGAGACGTATGGAAGCTTTCTTAATACCCGTTTAAAATACTTAAATCCCTTCTTGGTGTTTGAGAAATAGAGGAGAAACGCTTTTGAGAAAAATGTAGCGGCGAATAATAATTTTTGACTGAGTGTTGAATTACAATATCAACAATACTTTTTAATCAATCAATATACCTTTAAATTATTCAAAAATAACAAAAAAGCTAAGAGAAGTATAGAAAAAATATCATAGTAGTTGATTGTTGAATATAAAACAATTTTACAAAAAAAATATTTTGAGTTATTAACTTTGATTACTCGTAAACATGTTACTTAACTAAACGAAAATGTACATTTTATAGAAATGAAAAGCAGTTTAATAAAAAACTTTACGGTTTTTATTGCGTTATAATTAGTTTTTACAATTCAATATTGAAATCATGTGTGTGCGTAAATTTAAGCAAGTAATTTATGTAATGTAGTGTTTTATCAATTGAAGATAAATTTTCATACCAAAATTTCACAAATAAGACCGCATTTAGTGCTCATTGGTTGTAACTTCAGCACAGTTTACGCAGCACTCTAATTCCCTTAAATATTGCCCCGAACGGAGCGGGGGCGTCTTATAAACAATCGGCTTTCGGGTCAGGTGCTATGTTAGCACAGTTGCGCCACACTGTGTTAGTGCGCAACCGAGTTGCGTTATCGTACGTACAGACCGCTTCGAAATATTAGTTGCCCAGTGCAAGCGACTCTGGAATATTCTGGAACATTCTGGAATAATTGGGGATTGTTGGTGTAGGATGCTATATGTTTTCGACAAATGAAATGTACATAGACTTTACATAAACTTTGAACGTCTTGTCCTCTTACGTTATTGGTTGTTATTGAAGATATTGATATCGCTATATTTGAATAAGATTTGAGTGAATCTACGATTAGGAATATAACAACGTGCGCGTAATTTGAATTAGTTCGCTTTGGTAATATAGCATATTCATTTTGTATTTCAATCAGTTTGATTATATTACTTTAATTTGCGTGCAGTGTATGCAACGGGTGTTAGTAAAGTGGAGGCTTATTTGGATAGAGATCCAATAACTTTTATTTTGTTATAAGTCAGTTATCTATCTTTAAAGGGATTGAAAAATCAAACTATTTGGTAGAACAAAAACAGTAAATTAACATAAGCTCAAATGGCATTTTGTTAGTAATAACTGCCTCCGTAGCCTTGTGGTATGGGCGTGTGCTTTGGAAACCGGAGGTTGTAGGTTCGAGTCCTGCGGGGACTCAACAAATTTTCGTTGTTTCTAATTGTCTATAAAGTAAGATGATCCATGCGTCGGATGGGCATGTAAATAGTCGGTCCACCTACAAACCTGGGATACGGTCAACTCTAATGGATCAGGCGTCTATTAGGAGACCCTTCCAGTGGACTATCACAGGCTGATGATGATGATGAACCCACTTTCTGCCTTTTACGTAATTTTAATCAAAAGCCATCTATTTTAAAAGTTTGAAATAGAAACGAGCTATCTTGTTACTAAGCATTCGCGGTAATACTTATAAGTTACGAACGGGTTATAACTTATCCACGGCCACCGATCAACTCTTTTCATATCTTTATTTCCTCAGTCCAACTTTCCGGGGCTACGTGCAAAAGTAATACTGGTTAATATTGTACCTAATATATATAAAAGTTGGTTAAAACTAATATGTGCTGACCGCTGCCGACTCTTATCTCATTAGTAAATTCGATTAGTAGACGTCGCTAGAAGTGTAATAAAAACTTTATAACTACATGTGTAATTCTGTAAATGGCTATTTCATTGTTCGATATAAATTTAATATACGATATGGCCATCGTTAAACATATTTGATAACTGAAGTTGTCTATTTTAATGCTAACCTTTGGAATTGTGAAGTCGCTATTTGATTCGATTGTTTATTAATTAGACAGCAAATTAATTAGATAACAAATTTTTAATTACTATTAAGAATTATTTAGTTTTAACGATGCTATTTTTTTTATATTCATACAAAGGTAGACGAGCAGTCGGGGCGATGGACGACTTACTGGAAAGTGGTCACCGACGCCCATTGACACCGGCAATTGCAGGAATATCATCTACGTGACACCGTGACAAATATAATGTTTCGTTTACCTAGTCAATATGTTGGCTACGCTGGCCTTTAAACCGGTGGTAGGACCCCATATTTACAGGGGACCGCGGTGCCTATTTCTGCCGCAAAGCAGTTGTGTGAAAACACAACTGTGTTCCGGTTTGAAGGGCACTGTAGCCAGCGTATTTACTGGGTAAACGAGACGTAACATCCTGTGTCTCACGGTAGCAGCGCGTTGGTGATATCAGTCATAGCCAATGTCTATGGGCGTCGGTGACCATTTCCATCAGGTGGCCCGACTGCTCGTCTGCCTTCGCAGGCAATAAAAGAAAAAAAACCGGAACACGATAGTGTTTACACACTACCGCTTTGCTGCAGTAATAAGCGCTACGTTGGTGCACTGTAAAAAAGGCACCTCTAAAAATTCGCGTTCCATCTTTAGAAATCTTATAACTGCGAACAGCAACGCGTTTACTGTCACCTTTTCAAAAACGAAACTACCAGCACAGCATAAACTTGACTTAATGTCCCCGCGACAAAGTTGTCCCGACGTGACATTTTTCCTAGCGAGACGCCTCTATCCATCCGCATTTATTCTCTACTCGGGAATGTGCGCCGGGGATGAACGAGCACGGATTTGCTTTTAAAGTGAGCAGGGGAAATATTCTCCCATGTTTCGTTTCCATTCCGTGCGGTTATTTGTACGAATGATGACAAGATAAATTGTGATCGTGCACGGGAATAATTTTATATGGCATTGATCGATCGGCTAGATTTGGTTGTATGATGTTCATCGCATTGAAAATTTATACGTATTGGATATTTCGTTGATTATATTCGTTGTTGATATATGTAAGTAGCTTCATTTGGCTTAAAGATACACTTATCGATGTGTGTAACCGAGTGGGTGAAATATGTTGAAGAAACTTTACTACTATTTGATAAAAGTGAGTAGTACAAAAATTATAGCATACTACATAAATAACATCTATCTTTAATTATAAATATCCGCATAATACATTATCAAGTAATATTTTTTATACTTTTTCTTCGCGATTACACCATATCTGACAGCCATTAATTGTGCTAAGACACATTATTTTATTTATTCATTATTCTAACATACGTTGAGTAAAATTTATGAGTCGAAAAATCCCCGTTCTCACAAAAATGCCGCTTTTATATATATCATTTAGTGTAAAACTATACGATACGAGCGGGCGATGGGGATGTACATCTGTAAATCGCGAAAACATGAAGCCTTAGTCGCTCGGCCGCCAAGGCCTCCGAGAATGGGCCGTAAAATGGTAATTTTATTGAGGTCGCAAGCACAGCTGAAGCTGAAAACCCGGAAAAAAGATTACTCGACGTTCGGATATAGCGAAACGGGGAGTTCCGGTCCCGTTATGTTTGTTTATACTGTTACGCGCTGTTAATACTTCGTGTTTATGTCGCCCTGGTGGTTTGGGTGGGGATTATTCGGTTTGTAAATGATCAAGTTAAATGTTCAAGTTGTTGTAATGAGTAACTTGTTAGGTCATTGTTGTGTTTGTATTTGAGATAAGTTCCGTTGGAAGTCCAACGTGTTATTTGACAAAAAAACAATAGTTTGAAGTTTCATAAATAAATTAAAAAGGTAAGATACTGACCTACATTATAGCGCATTATTCTTTTTTTAATTTTTTCAGTGTTTTTAAAATAATATAAATGTCAGCGTCGCATAGCTTTTTGTAATATTATAATATACGTATTATTATAATACTACTCAGAGTAGTGTTGGACGCCCTGCGGTAAGACGGAGTGACGACATTCGCAATGTGACCGGTGTGGGCTGGATGAGAACAGTCGAAGATCGGAAGCGGTGACGTGCAATAGGGAAGGCCTATGTCCAGCAGTGGACTGACACAGGCTGATGATGATGATACATACAATAAAATATTTACTTTGAAAATGTTAAGCTTCTTGTACAATTACATCATCAGCCTGTGTTAGTCTACTGCTGGACAAAGTCCTCCCCTAGTGCACACCTTGTCCATTAAGGGGTTTTTTGACCGTATCCCACCTTGTTTTGTACAGTTAATCTTGTTTTTTTTTCTATAAATGAATTGTTCACAAATTAGTTTTATTCTGTATTCCCTATTCGAATGCGAACAAAATTGAGACTTACGAAGTCGATTGTATTTCGTTCAGACTTACTTAATAGATTACTTGAGGCATTAAAATCCATTCACTTGCTAATGTTTCACCGAGTTAACGACACTCGTACATTATCCATTTAAAGAGAAAACGTCTGTGTTAAACTTGGATACTGTTTAATGCCTTCTGATTGAATCAAACTTTAAGGCAAGGACCAAGTTTCAAATTCAAATAGGCGCTGTTGAGTCTATACGCTTAAATTAAAAGTTGAAATATCGTTTTATATTAAAGGTTTTTTTTTGTTCTAGTTAATGGAAAAGAGTAGTTAACGCATTCGCCTAGTTTTAAAGCTCTATGTATATACATTATATCGGGCTAACTTAACTTATTCTAAAACTACACGAAAGATTCATTTTGTCTTTCAAAATCTATTCTAAAACTCCGGCGTTTGACTTAGAGACTTGAAAAATTAACCAATCAATACTTAAAACAGTGTTGTCTTTTTGTTGCTATTAAAGTGTTACTTAATCTACAAGTATATATACGTATAGTAGTGATTGCTTTTACCAGAATACGTCGTTTCGACAACATTTTGTAAATAATGTTAAAACTTAAAATTTTTACTTAAGTTAGAATACTAACAGGACATATAACCTTCTACTCCTTTGTTGCCTAATTTCGAGGTTTAATTAATCTAAAGGTCGTTAAGACATCACGTCATTTAACTTTAAATAAATTAAAATCGGCAGCTATTATCGCTTCCGTGTGAGGTAAATATGCAGGTTGAAAGCAAACATCCTTTTTTGTTTAAAACCGCACCCGATATCATAACCGTATTTAACCGCTCTGACGGAAGCTCAAAATATTGCATAACGGACCGTGGGCTGAATCAATTTTCGCCGCCAAAACAATTTGACAGGAATCCAATTTCCCGCCTACGCCCAGTTTGCGTGGTATTTTTTTGAACTGACATGATACGTTGGGTTGATGATGTGAAAATATCATGTTTCAACTGTAACTAGTTGTAAGGTATTCATTGTGTTAATGAAAGTAACAATAACATGAACATTATAGTAGCTTTTTACAATTTGAAGTCATAAAAACAAAACTAATTTATGGAAAAAATATTTACTTATTTCTTTTGTTTACGCGTATGCTACACATTATTGAATAAAAGATTTTTTAGGATTTTATCGCGTTTATGTTACATATTTAAATTCCGACGATTGGAACACTTTCTAGCGGCAATGGTCACAAAATATTTATTAAAAACATAGTGCCGCTGAGTTTCTAACGCCGGTTCTTCTTAGGTTCCATTGAGTCTTCCATTTTCGGACCGGTGGTAGATTATTAAAAATGTGTAATGCTTTTATTTTGAAAAAAGATATGTAACTCTAACTTGGATAGATAAAACCAAGGCCGGAATCTATATAGAATATATATAGCCTGTATAAAGAGCAACTTAATTGATGTACCTTGATCCATATACACTTTAATGTACTAAGACGCAAAATCTTACTTTAACTTGCTTTGAACACTGCGATAGTGTTTTTCTACGTGTCTGCCTTGTAAAGGTGTGTTTCATAGGTTTTGGTTACGCTGTACATTTCTTTTCATATAATAAAATAGGAATTAAGAAACTTTCGTTAAAATAGCCTATAACTAAATCAAGATAATTATATATTGAACATGCTACAATACTTCATTACGAGTAAGTCTATTATGTATCTGCTTACGATTGATATATAACAACCTTAATTACTTCCAAAAGTATCTTCATAGAAATAACACAGATATTAATACCTCGTGTTTCCGGCATCGCCGAACTTTTCAAGTTTCGCCCCCTTGTTACGAACGTCGGAATAACAACGGAAGAAAACACAAGAGATAATAATGAAAATGATCCCGCCGAAGTTTTTTAATTAGAGCCCACGGCCCGGGGTTGAAGTAACGACTTGGGGGATGTAGGGGGGGGGGGGGTGAGGGTGACCAGGGGCACAGGCCAGTCCATTAGGCAAATGACTGTACACTTGCCTCGACACGTCTCATAGACTACGGTGACTTAAAGTTAAACATTTTCGTTGCACTTACACGTGTGACTGCCTCCGTAGCCTAGTGGTATGGGCGTGAGCTTTAAAAATCGGAGTCATGGGTTCGAATCCTGCGGGGCGCTACAAATTTTCATTGTTGTTTCCTAGTTGGTTAGGGCAATTTGGGCTGATTTCCCCATTGTCTGAAAAGTAAGATGATCTTTGCGTCGGATGGGCACGTAAAAAGTCGGTCCACCCACCAACCCGCATTGGACCAGCGTGGTGGGAGACGGTCCAAAACCCCCTGATGGGTAGGGGTGTATTAGGGGAAGCCTATGTCCAGCAGTGGACTAACACAAGCTAATGATGTTACACGTGTACCGAGACAATGTAACCTTTTTTTTTTACTTTTTGGATTGACCTGTAAAAATCATTTTAATACACAATAATCTGTCAGCACGATACACGGAGTTATTGGTGAACAGTAGTTAATTTGAACGAAGGTTTTGTGGTTGGTTAATTAATTGTGTTTTGTCTTTTGTTGGGCTTGAAACATAATGTACGTAGATATAGAAATATAAAATAATGGAATATGAGAAAAGTTATGATCATTTCAAATTAAATCCATACCACACGACACATACTTCACATAATGAGTAGACTTGAATATTTTAGTTTTTTTTTAATAAGCAAAGATCTTTTTTTTGCTAAAGTTTAAAAAACAATGATGCAACAATGGAATCATCTAAGCTTAGGCAAGTTCTATTGATCCGCAAATTTTTTTTATTGTTCGTAATAATAAGAGAATAATACAAAAAGTTATGGAAACTTTGGAAAACTTAAGAGTTTGGCGGATGCAGGATCAAAGCCTCTGAAAACTTTATATGCCATTAATTCGTCGATCATTGAAACAACTTCCGGATTTGACGTCAACCAAAGCGCTAGAGCTTTAACCGTCAAAGTTCTCTTGACCATTTTCTGTACTTATTATAAAGCCTTTGCGTAGTTAAAGTTGTTTTTGCTTGGGTCAATACCCAAAGGTGTGCTATTGAGCACGCAAATAACCAAATTTGGCAGCTTTAATGTAGAAAGCCTCATTATTACTATAAAATATAGCTATTAACAGGTGTTTGGTCAAATAAAAAAATTAAAAATTGTAAAACGTTTTTTTAATATGTTTTCAAAAAGGATAATAAGAAGTTATTTAATCAAACAGATCCTCAGTCTTTCTTAGTTTCAAAATGGTTATGAACACGCTAACCTGTTAAAAAAAAGAGGTTCGTTGATAAATTTATTAATAACGCTACCTTTATGTGTAATTTTTTTGATAATACACTAAGGTGCTGTTTGTACATTTAATAATTCACCAGTCTAGTTTGGATCGTAACCTCCGCCCCGGTGGTCCGTATTAAAAGTTTCGTTTATTTAGTTAATGACGAGCGAAGTAATTATAACTTACTCGCTGGCGCCGTCTTAATCTTTAATAACTTCGACTTGGTAAAATGTTGTCGGATTACAGGGTATTATACATATAGTGGCGGTATTACTTAATTGCGCGAATATTAGAAGTTTGAATACTTGGGTTGATTCCCTGCGAATAGAGGACTTGGCGTCTATCTTTGTTTTACTATCGCGCTTCTTATAATAATTCCCACAAAGCAGTAGTATGCAAAATTATGTATTACGTCACACGCTTTAAAGTATATACATACGTACATACATACATATATATATATATATACGCGTGAAATGTAACATCCCTTGTCTCAGGGCGGTGAGTGAACAATCAATGGAATCGCTTACTTTCTGGCAAATTTTCTGCTTGTGTCCCTCTCTTAAATAGAGCACATTTTGAGTGATGAACGCTTTCATATTTTTTTCCTGTTATAATTTTATTGTATTAATATATGGAAGTCTGATGCATGTTCTTTTTGGGATCTATAGCTAGCTTTCAACATGATCCCGTCATTGAGTAAAATACTTCTTATAGAACTGAGAGTCTCTTACCTCACGACTTTACCATGACTTCAAACAACAAAGATGGTAGCACGCTTACAACCTTCACGCCATTCCCAAATCGGACTTCATCAACCGCCAGGAAGTCCTTTTCGGCTGGTGTACTCCTGTTGGTGAAGTTACTCTTAGCTACTTAGTGTCTTACCGGGCCACAGCTTCTGATATTTGATGGTTTTAATTGTAGGTCCATTAAGACAACGTGGAAACCTACGAGAGAGCAAAAATTTAATTTTTATATCATATTTAGAATTGTTTAAATTTTAGTAAACGTTTCATAATGCCACCAATAACGTATTAGGTTAATTCATGTCCTAAAAAAACTCTTAACACTGTTTCATTCTGATATATTTTTCATTCGATTGGCAAAAACTCTATTTACTAAGGGGACAATTTGGAGGGGATGCAATCGCCCGTGATCCATTTCACGTGTCGCCGAGCAATGCTCGGATAGGATCTTAAATGTGATTACTCAACGGGATGCAGTGAAGTGATTGCCCCAGGTGTACGAGGCGAGCGCCTTTTAACAGGATGTTTTTAAATTGACAATCTTAATGTTATGATTTCCTTTTACTTTTTATTGCTACTCTTTAGTAAGGAAAAGGTCCGTTTAAGGTGTTTTTTTTCTTTTTCCATGCGCAAATTTTGAATCAATTTGTTAGATTTTTAATATGTTTTCATAGTTTAAATTAAAACTAGTTATTATGTCAATGTTGCATTACCTACTCTAAAGCTTCGTGTATAGAACTGAAATATGTTCGTATTTTGTCGATTATTGGTGATCCGTCAAAAGTTCCATGCCCCTCATAATAAATTAAGGAATTCTATTGACTACCAGTTCAGGTTATTCAGTTCCTCTATGTTCTTCTTCTGTCTGTGTGATTTTTAAACATCTTGGTATCGCCTCTCATGGTTATCGTAACATCCTTCATATCATTTCATATCTTCAGAGTTCCTGCGGTTAGGTATTATACGTCTATTTTGTCTTGACACTTTTTAAACATATCACCTCCTAAGATGCTCGCGTATCGAATCAAAGCCTTCACTCGGCGACACCTGCGGCAAACGAATTTCCCTCAGACATCCTCCGGCCTTATCGAATTTGCAACCGTTCCCCTGAACGCCTATATATCCCTCGCCAAAATCCTGGATCGTTCGCACAGGTTCCGGAATCGAATTTGTGCCCCTTAGCTGCCCAAATTGATTTACGTCACCCCAGCAGGCAAGGGCGCAATAAATTGAACCGCCGACAGGTTTAATAAGACTGCTCATGACGGAATATTCGATGCGGCGGACCTTTTCGCTATTTTTTAAGGAAAAGGATTCTCCGTATGCCCTTGGGCGGTTCACTTTTTATATTTGATGAAACTATATTGGAATGTATTTGAATGTGCGGTATCAATCAATGCTAGCTCAGTTAGTTGCTATCTACATCCCTCTCTCCGGTTCTTAAATTTAAAAACAGGTGTTAGAACGAAAGTTAAATAAATAAAAAGTCACTTTTAAAATAATCCTTGACATTTTACTAACTCGATGGTCTTTAATAATGGCTTCCAAAAGTAGGATTTGTGGGTTTGAATACTACGTGAAACAACTATTTGTATCAAATGGTTTTATTCTTCAGTTTAATATGTGGAAACTATGCAACAAAGCATGATGGCTCCAATTCCAAATTTATTGATGGACCACTCCTACATTCAATAAACATGCTATGGTAACTGTAAAATATTATAAACTTGTTTGTGAAAAATCTCGGATACGTTATTGATGCTAAAGTGTGTCAATTAAATCTTTTATGCGATAGACATACTTTTTCTCCCATCGTGAATTCTGTATACGCGAATGAAAAATCCCTATGGAAACACGATTTAAACAAGATTCGTTGTAGTAAACTACAATGTATCCTATGGCTTATAATTCAATTTTCCTCCGACAATAGCTATGTCTGCAGTTTCCCATAACCGTTTCCGTCGCTCCTCTCGTAGAATATGACGCCATAAAAGATTGGATTCGTCGCTTCTACGGTGGCGAATGGCATGTCAAGGGATCGGATTTCCACGATGTATGAATACACCTGTTCGATTTTGTTACAATGCTGTGTACGCAGAAAGAAAAAATCCTTCTTACTTAGTCTCGAAATCAACACGGGCTGCATACCTTATTTGATATACATATAAACCTTTTTCTTCAATCACTCTATCTGTTAAAAAACCGCATCGAAATCCGTTGCGTAGTTTGAAAGATTTAAGTATACGTAAGGATATAGGGACAGGGAAAGCGACTTTGTTTTATACAATGTATTGATTCTGCAAATATTGTGTCGCTATTAATGTTAACAATGTATACATAAGACTTTTAGATATATACAACAATTCGTGCTATACAATTTACTCATGAGTATTGTTTGTGAACAGTATATGTATCCGGCAAATTGTAGAATCTTATTTCTACAGCGGTTTTTGCCGTGCGTTATTTACGCAAAAGTCAGTAAAATGTGGCGGCCATTGCTCATTCAGTTATTGAACGTTGTCCTAAACAAACCTCCAAAAGCACAGTATTACATATTTGTCCTCCATATAACTACGCCCCTTATTATATTGACAAATTAGGGAAGGATTAAACTATACGCTCGTTGCGTAGTTTATGCTCTCCCTTAATGTTGTTAATGATAACAGTACCCCAAAACTACGCTTCACCGTATCGCTCAAGCGTTTCGTGGAGGCTTAATACGTGAATAATTAACTAGTATTAAATTTTCTGGGATTATAAACTGTGTCGAAGTTAGAGTTTAGGTTTGATCCTAATTTGTGTGATATAAAGTTAATATAATATGGTCGTGAGTATATAAGTGGTTTTTTCTGAATTCAATTGAAGACCCACTCACTATATTCCATTGAAACTGTCTATTGGTTAAAACAGACAATTTCAGATAAACATTAATTGCGTATTTTCCTGATTTAAATAGACTAAAGAATCATTAGTAACTTAATCGGCAAAAGTAATCAGATTCGTGCAAATTTTAGCAATAATATCAAATTGTAATTTGGTACGAAATATTGTAGCTTAATAGCAATAAAAAAGGTGAGAAGGGTAAAGGGTGATAGCAATGTTTCCTTATAATAATTCTTGATTTTTACAAAACATTGTTTATACAACAATGTTTCTATGTTTTTTCTGTATTATTACATCAACTTTTCTTATATTAACATTTTATGCTTCCAGGTATGTCTACCTGCATCTCGTATAAGCAATCGACTCGCTGTAAGTAAATATTTAGTGTAGACAAAAAGAGTAACAACGATGAAGCTTCCTATTAGTTTGTATGCTAATACATGTAGTATTAATGATATATGTAAGTATA